>OX424575.1:91199489-91294720 GCA_949152435.1 Gastracanthus pulcherrimus
TTCCTTTCCTAAGATAAATGACACTTTCAGAACAAATTTTAGGATTGTAGCTCTTTTAGTTTCTGAGCTGTGAGATTTGGTTAAGTATAGGCCAAAACATAGAATTTTGAAAAAACAGATATTGTAAAATAAAAATGGTTTCCAGAGTTTTTATGTGAGTACGCTTGAGTATAAACTGATATTTTAGAGTAAAACAGACAATTTATAACAATTATTTCAATGAATATCATAACCTAATATACTATAGCTATGGTAATATGTCATTGTAAGCCTCTGCACTCTAAATCAAAGAAAGGGCCTGTCGAAACTTTTTCACAACAATTTTAGGACTCTCGCTCTTTTATTTTTTGAGTTGTATTATTATTATTGGGTATATTTTCCTTTTAATTACAAAAAGTAATTGCAATATTTTAATTATTATTAAAACATAACCCTACATATATCTTATATATTATTAATATGTATAAATTTAGCGTTAACAAAAGTTCCTGGTGTAATTATAAAATAAAAAGATGTAAATATACATAAAGAAGCACTGTAATACAGTTGTGGTGTGTAATAAAAAATATTTGTCAGTGGAAACAATACACTTAAATGTATGCCACCAATACTCATTCCATGCATTAAAATAAGGGAGAGATTTTAATGTTTTAAAAAAAATGTTCGAAAAATAGTGGTTTATATAGTAGTTCTGCCTATACATGTGGCCTATACATGTGGCCCATGCAGGTGGCCTATACAGCTGGCGCCCATAGCAGGTCTGGTGTATCTATACATGCAGCCCCTTGGCGTCGTACCCGTCTAGCTTAACTATTCTTATTTTTTAAGAGGGTAGTGTACCTAAAATGACCAAAACATCGAATTTGTTTTTATAGCATATTTTCAATCATTATATCATAATGAACCGAAAAACAAGGTATAATTACCTTAATTTTCATTTTATAGTTTTGAAATAGGCGCGCGCATTTATCGGTCGATATATCTCAGCTATTGGCCCAGATGGGATTCCTCCTTATTTTATTAAGATGTGTAAATCTGCTCTTTTAAAGCCATTATGTATCTTATTTAATCAGTCACTGAGTCATGGCCAAATGCCAAAGATATGGAAAAAATCTTTTGTGACACCCATATTTAAGTCTGGTGATAAATCAGATATTAAAAACTATAGACCTGTTTCTATCTATTCATTCAGTTAATAACTAATTCTCGACATGGCTTCGAAAAGGGTAGAGAGCCACCATTACAACTTTACTGTTATATAGTAAATACATCTCAAAAGCTTTGCAAAATCATTATCAAATTGATTCCATTTATCTTGACTTGACAAAAGCTTTTGACTCAGATCACGGCATTCTCTTATTAAAATTACATAATTTAGGTTTTTCCCGTTCATTATTGAAGTGGCTTAAGTCTTATCTAACGGAGAGAGAACAAATAGTCAAAATTCGTGGTCATTTATCGGATCTTTTTACAGTAACTTCTGGGGTACCACAGGGGTCTCATATAGGTCCCTTGATATTTATTTTATTTATTAACAATGTTTCTGCCGGTTTCAAAAATCTTAGGATTTTAATTTTTGCCGATGATATAAAAATCTTCTCTATGGTTCGCTCTCCGATGGAACAATCGAAAATACAACAGGATCTAGATTATATAGTAGAATGGTCTAGACTAAATAGACTGAATTTAAACATTGAGAAATGCAAAGTCCTATCTTTCTGCAGGAATACCAAAAATCATATTATGTTTCAGTACATGATAAATAATGTATTTATTAATTGTGTTGATTCTCAAAAAGATATAGGTATTACTTTTGAAAATTCCTTTGAATTCAATCTACACCTATATATGAGTATTATTAATGCTTTTAAATCCCTTGGATTTATTTTAAGGTCTGCGAAAGATTTCAGAAATGTAAATTCACTTTTGTACCTTGATAAAACTCTTGTCTTATCGACCTTGCTATATGGATCTCAAATTTGGACACCTCATTACAATTCGCACATAACTAAACTTGAATCTGTTCAGCATAAATTTCTAAGGTATATTTCCTACAAAATCGGTCAACCAATGGCTGTTGAAAGTCATGATTATTCCCATATAGCGGTTTCGGTAGGACTAAGTTCTGTAAAATCTTTACACAATTACTATGATCTAATTCTTGTAAGAAATGTTATAAACAATCATGTAAAATGTAGTGAGTTAATTGATCTTTTCTCATTTAGAGAGTTAACGTATAAACTGAGGAATCCTAGACCATTAGGTGAATGCTCTGCATCTACAATTTATATATTTTATTCTGCTGTTAATAGGATGACACGAATGTGGAACAGTCTCGCAGTTCAGGTTACTCTCATCGAGACCTTTTATAATTTTAAGAGTGCCTTAAGAAACTTGATTACTCATTATGCTTAATTTCACCAACGCCAAATATAAACATGTGAATGTGTATCTTATGTATAAAAGGGCTTATTGCCAGTTGATAATATAAATAAAATAAATAAAAATATACTGTTACGAATTGCATCTGTTTTATCGGCGAACCATGACAGCTGACTCGGGTAAAACATATGGCTGCTTTATGTGTAGTATCGTGTTTATAGTGTAATTTTTCTGTGATATTATGTTAATAAACGTGTAGAACACACGCAAGAAAAATTCGAGATAAAACATCAGAAAACCAGATAAGTACATTATTTTGTACAAAATCAATGTATTTTGAATACGTTACTTTGTGTTGTTTTCTTTTGCAGGTAAAGAATCATTTGAAATATTTAAGCAATTAATCAATGATTTCATCCCAAAAAAATTAAAGGAAATTTCATAAAATATATCAAGAGAGCTGGGACAAGAGAGGAAAAATGAGTCATCAATTAAGGCCAGCTTACTCCAAACAATTTTGAAAAAATCGAAATTTTTTTTTTCATAAATTGCTACTGTATACTCGTAGAAATAGTATAGAATTAGTCCCGAAGGTCAGCAAGACCGAGAAGCAGGTATAAAAGAGTGGGGAGCGGTGCGCGCCAAGCGGTAAATCCGGCCGCTCGAACGCCTTCGGTAGCGGCAGCTGCTGCGTGCCTTCGGATCGTCTTATTGTTTTGATTCCCCTCTATTTCTCGAAAATATTCTGTCCTTTACAATTAGAGAGCGTCCTTCGTATATAATATACGGCAGTACAAGTGAAATTTTCGTTGGTGATGGTTGTTCGCTTCAGTCCTCGCACGCGTCGGTAAATTTTTCGTTTGTGTGCTCTCAAAATTTATCATGGACAAAAAAAGAAGTGGTGTCCCACATAGATCGGGAAGAAGGAGTTTTTTGGGTAATCAACATACTTCAAATGATGATACAGAACAAACCAGTGCTGCTGCAAAAAAACTGAAAAACGCCGTTCCTCAACTTGAAGTGAAAATCCATCCGTTGCTGACTTACGTGATCGTTCAGTGGTCTGTATTTGCTACATTGCAACAGAGAGTTGTTTGTGCAAAGTGTAATAAAAAAGTGGAATTTGCAAAAAGTGACGAAAAAGGATTAGGTTTCGAATTACAAATTATCTGTGATTGTGAGGAGAGTGAACCAATCCCTTAATCTCCAAAAATCAAAAATGGTTATGAAATAAACAGAAGAATAGTTTATGCAATGCGCATGTTAGGAGTTGTATTTTATGGCTTATTTAATTTTTGTGGACTGATGGATATCTCAGCAACTGCATTAAGTATAACTGGCTATTATAAATGCATAGAGCAAGTTTATATTGCATTGAAGGCTGTTAGTAAAATAGTTTTTAAAAAGCTGCTAAAGAAGAGCAAGAAAAGAATAAAGAGAGAGGATTGCCCGAAGATAAGTTTGTTGGGAAAAAAACGCTTGAAATTGCTGCTCTCAGTGCTGCTTGCATTTTTAATGAAGGGCTTTTACCCATATTAAAAGTAATGGAAGTTATGGGTGACAGAATCGACCCGGAAGCAAGGCACTTTGCTGATAGGGCCAACAACAGGCGTGTTGATCGAGCTGAGCTATAAGCTACTGAAGCGTCTAAGGAACACAGAACTGCTTTAAGAAATGCAAGAATTCTTTAGAATGATGCTTACGAAGACCAGGAAGGAGTTGTGTATGAAGCTGGAATGGATATGTGAGTAAAATTCAATTTTTTACGATTTTTCACGAATAAAAACTTTAAACTGATTTTTCTCCGAACCACGTTTTTTCGCATGGATGACACTCTCATTTCAAAACTATTGCACTTATCGACATGAACCAAACGGCATTTTACTCTTCAGATGTCTGGCTATATCCTCAAGCAGAACCAGAAATATTCATTATTATTTAAAAAAGTTATAAACAATTAAAAGTGAAAAAAAAGGGTAAAAAAATTCAAAAGTCCGCCATTTTGTTTTTATTCATTGAAAAGGTTTCATTCTGCTTGAGGCCATAGCCAATTCGATACAGAACATGAAACCGTTTTGTTTTTTGCTTTCAGATAATTCGTTTCCAAGAAATTATGTCATCCATCTACTAATCAGACGAGTTTCAGCAGCCATTTTCAAAACCGCCATTTTGAAAAAAAAAAAAATTTTAAGTAATTTAATATATGTGCTTTCATATGTAAAAAAAATTGATTACTCAACATGTTTTGTACTATGAATAAAATTTATTGAAAAAAATCACGTTTTTTGGAGTAACCTGGCCTTAAGGGATACCCTAATATATATATATATATTATAAATAACCCAACAAATAATGGATATCGTGAGTTAAAACATGATATAGAATCTATTAATATCATCCTACATAAGCCTTCAACATTTTAGCTCATAAGATTGAATAAAGAGTAATAAATTAGAGTTACCGTAAAAAAATGAGGAAAATAAACCGCGGATATATAACGTGATGAGTGGCTGTTGGAGAAAGATAGATAGATAGATAGATATACGATTTATTTGTCATTTTTGGCAAAAATACATTACATAAAAATTGTTATTTTGTCATTACATTAAAGTCTTTGATCACTATCACAGGTCGACAGTATATAAATATAAAAAAATTGTTGCACAAATTTGTCATTATCTAATATCACAGTTTGTTTATATCACAGTTCCATGACAATTTCTGAAAGTTTACTCATTCTTGCATACACGTACATCGATCACGTCACAATTTAAAAACAATTACAATTTAGCCGATACATACACTCATCACACACGCAGATAAATTTACTCTTTATTAAAATATACTCTTTATATTTTGTACATTACAACATATTTCACGACTAAGAATACAAAACACGGGAGAACGGATAAATTAAAATAAAAAATAAAAAGATACAATTAATAAATAAATAAATAATTAAATAAATAAATAAATAAATAATTAATTAAATAAATAATTAAATAAATAAATAAACAATTAAATAAATAAACAATTAAATAAATAAACAATTAAATAAATAAACAATTAAATAAATAAACAATTAAGTATTAGAAAAGTTTCCATTAGATCTAGTAAAAGAGTTTTGTATTTTTTTTACTTTTTATGTGATTTTTTTTTACTTTTTACTTAAGTAAATGCGTATAATTTTATAAACAATTGTCTTTCTCTAATCATTTATACATTATTTTAAAATTTTCTTTCGTTAACTTTGTAGAGAAATGTTTAAGGGAAAAAAAGCCCCGGAACATTCAAATTGGTTAAGGAATAAATAAAAATTGTGGTTTAACTAAATATTTTTAAGATTGACAATATTTACACTTGTGGTGTCATGAGTTTTTGGAACAATTTTCTTTCACGTTGTTTTGGACTATTATTAGTACATATCATTAGTTTTATCATACAACCGTTATAAACTCTCATACGATTTTTTATTTTATGTCCTATATCTAGCGAAAGACCCTCCTTGAGGGAACCATAATTACAGACTTGAAGCTAACGAACATTTTAGCAACCACAGCGTCAGAGTGAGCACCAACTAATCGAATAAATTGCAATTGAAAGCTAAAAGAAAACAAATACAGCGTATACATAGCAGCAGCAACAGCGCTTCAGAAATGACCTCCCCCTTTTTATAGTTTTTTTTTTTAACGAAGTAAGGAAAAAACAGTAACAATAAAACAACAAAACCAATAAACTAAATCAACCGTGAAACTTTACAGACGCCACCCAAGTCGCCACTGAACAAAAAAATGTATGCTAACAACGTATGCAGTACGAGCAAAAGCACGAAGATTTATGCGCCGTAATTAAAGTTCCAGCACGGTAGTCGTTGCAGCGGCGCGAGAATGCAAAGACTTTTTCACCCCTTCTTTTCATAAAAATTAAATTTTTCACCTTAATGTTGGTCAACCAGCATATTTAAGGGTAACAGCAAAACAGAGGGCAGTAGGCTGTAGATTTGCGCAAGCCAAGAGTGCGCGTACACGAGCTGAACTGCGCCAAGTCCTGCTCCGCAGTCGGACAGCTATCAGAACGACAGGACGTATGAAGGAGAGGCCAAAAGACCGGGTTCGTGTGTTACCGCAGCGTTGATCTGAGAGCCAGCCTCACCGGAGAACGCGTCGACGGGAATGGGAGAGGAACAGGCCAGATGTCCTCTTTCTCTCTCCATCTCTAACGTTGGTAATCTGGACTTATCAAACGTTAGTGACCATATAGCTAGTGTGAGTGAAAACACAGCTCCGGAACTTGCAGAAGCAAGATCTTTCACTGAATCATTTTCTCGCGCCGACGATAAAATGTCGGAAGGTTTACCGCAAGGGTGGTAGAATTTTACTACGGCACAACAATTTTCTGCGCTTTTTAACGCCATCAGTAGTAATAATGCCAATACGAACGAACGGTTTAATGAATTAACAGAAAAAATAAATACTTTCACTACATCTTTGAGTGAACAAAATGTGCGCTTAAAATCTCTTGAAGTCAAAAATGCTACTCTCCGTAATGAAATAGACGATTTAAAAGACTTGCATGCCCGAGCTAACCCAAGCACGGAAATGAAAATTACGGGTATCCCTACTACGTCAAAGATACCATTACATGAACTCACTAGCAAAATTTTGCATTATATAAATCTACGATCATTGACAACTGATATTTTATAAATACGTGAGTTTAAACAAAAAAAAAAAAAAAATTCTTCTAATGAAATGGAAATACAAAATGTTCACTCAAGCGGCGATGATAACAATGCGAGAAATAAGGGAAAAAAAAGGATAAGGTACCGACTTTTTCTTATATTGTTAAATTTAAGTCGTCTAGTATACGCGACCACGTATTAAAAGTTAAGCGAGAATTCGGCGAATTGTTATTTTCCGATCTTTACAGGGCGCTGATAATCTAATTATTAATTTATATGAAATGTTGCCTTCAGTTGTTCACAATCTTTTGTATTTAACTAAAGAGATAGCTAAACCGTGCAAATATAACTACGTTTGGACACGTGAAGGCAATATTTATGTTCGCAAAAATGATAATTCTGATAGAATTTGCATAGCAACCGAAAATGATCTTGATAAATTATTGTGACTGCCCACACATTCTACCTCACTAGCGCAATCCTTTTGTAGACATTCTCGAAAGTAGTAGAACTCGAAATATTTCTTATTAATAAAAATATCGATATACTGTCCATATCCGAGTCCTGGCTTACGCCTAATAAAGAAGATTCTCACTTTACCATATTGAATTTTAATCTAGTTCACAACGATCGAGGCCTCTTAGCGACTAGTGGCAAACGTACTTATATTCAAGCTAGAGTCGCATGCTATATTCGGAATGGAATTTCATACAAGATACTTAGTGCTCCACAGATAAATAATTTGAATGACACCGAATACCTACTTGTTGATATTAGTTTAAAAAATAATAAGCATGTTCTTTTTGCCTCAATTTATCGCCGACCTAAGGGTAATGTTCTAACGAGCTTTTTCGAGTCATTTAAAAAATATGCACATCTCTACTCGAATGTTATTCTAGCTGAGGACTTGAATTCGGATTTATTAACTAACCATTTCTATGGGCTGCCTTTGTAAAATCTTATCTCTGAAAACTGTTTATTTTTTTGTACCATCTGGTGCGACACACCATAAAGATAATTTGGATATATGGCTCGATGTTATACTTACTGACTCTTCAAGCAAGGTTCATTCGTTCGAAAAATCTGAAGCACCATTTTAATTGCCACGATTACATAATAATCGATTATAAATTGGATATTCCTATTAATAAGAACATTACAGTGACGTCGAGAGATTTTAGGAAATTCTCTTCAAATTTATTTTCCAACGATATATGTGCTTGTTTGGAGGATATGTGTGAGAGATTCGGTAATAATAATGATGTAAAAATTCTATTAGATGAGTTCAAATCTAAGGCCGTTGAAACACAAAATATACATGCACCAATTACAACCCGTCATATTCATAAAAATGCTGCCCCGTGGTTAACTAAAGAAGTCAAAGATAAATGTAAATACCGAAATAGACTATATAAAGTGGATAAACACACGAAAAACTCATCCCTTCTCTTAGAGTATAAAACATTACGCAAACAGCTTCAAAACGAGATAACTTTAGCTAGAGATACCTATATCACTCGATCATTAGCATCCATTTCGGATAAATATAAATGTTGGAATCTACTAAGTAAATTTGGCCTAGTGAAGAGTCAGTTATTATTAATTCTTAATGTTGATAAAATGAAAGCCTTGTTTTTTGCATCCGTGCAATATCACATGCGTATTAATAAGAACAATCGTCTACCCATAGTAGTCGATGGTTCAATCATACCACTCGTAAGCACAGTGAAAAATTTTGGTGTTATTCTCTATGAAGACTTGTCGTGGAATGCCCATATATCCCAAATTTGCTCTAGGGTCCACAATGTTCTTTATCGACTAAGATTTAGAAGTAGATGTTTATCAAGTCAGATTAAAACTCAACTAGTCAATGCACTAATATTTCCTTACTTTGACTACGCTTGTCTAGTATTTAGTGATCTTTCGCAATATCTTGCTGTTAAACTCCAGCGACTATGTAACACTGTCATACGATTTGTATTTAGTCTAAAACGCGATGCGGCATTGAAACCGTATTATACGCAGCTAAATTGGCTATCCCTCGCTGAGCGTCGAAAATATTTTTTAGGGGTCACTACTTATAAAATATTAACGGTGTCGAGACCGGAATATTTTCATAAGTTTTTTCCGGAAATCAAAGATGACACATGTCGTTCTGAAAGACTGAAATCTTCAAATTTTGTAATCCCCCTAGCTACAACGAGAACTTATAGATACACAGTTTCTATTCAAGCTATGGAACTATGGGATACTTTGCCTATCGCTATTCGACTTAAAAAGACTGTTGAATCGTTTAAAATGGCATTATACGAATATCTTATAGGATTAGAACACCCCTAGGTGTGAATAGAATTTAATCTAATTAATTATAATTGTTAATATTAGTTTTATACTCACGCGTTATACATTGCGAATATATTAACTGAGAGGCTATTTTTGTTATTAGTATTAATTTGTAATAATAACTATTTACTATATATATTTTTATACATGTTATAATCATGAAAATGTATTATATTTTTTGTTTGCCATACGGTTATGATAACCTTGGCATAAATAAATTTGTTATCAATCACTCAATCAGCTCTCCGCGTCTTCTCTCTCTCTCTCTCTCTCTTCTTCCCTCTCGCTTGCTATACTGCGCAAATACCTCTTCAGACCTGATTGGCTTTGATTTTTGGCCAAATTAAAATTATGCAACTTTCAAATGCACGTTTAAGTTGCAGCACTGCACTTCTCGCGCACTCACTTACCACTGCACTGAGATATTGTCCGTTTTCACGAGTAAACGACAGTCTTTCGTAAAAATACTGTCCGACTCAGCGAGTAATTTAGCGGTACTAAATCCGTAAGTGATTTTTGTTAAATTGATGTATGAACAATTTAACAATTTTGTTGAGTTACGGTGTAATTCATTTTATTCCCCTAAGTATCTCCGATTAAATCCGGCTCGAAGGATCATTAATTATGTGCACGCTTCTCAGTACTACTTAGATCACTCAGATTTGTGATCCAAGTACACCTTGTAATTTATTAACTAAAGTACACGAGCCAGCGCCAAGCATCGCACATGTAAGCGGAGCTGGAGCGATGAAATTACACCACGTTTTAATTAAAATTAATATAAAAGCACTAATTATTCAACTGTAAAAAGCTCAACAAAATATTTTTAAAAATTCCTACTAACTAATCTAAATTAGAAGCAAATTCACGGTCGCCACGTACACTCGCGAATAAGTACTATGCAAGCGGAAGAATCTACGCGCGACCGGTTCCATCGAAGGCTCGTTAGCGAAGGAAGTCGCGAGGCACGCAGCAATTCGGATTTCGCATGAAAAAGGGGGGCGGGAGGGAATAAGCGCGAAGCTGTTGTCTTCCGAACTTTCTCGAAGCCCGGAGAATGTGGGTGCGGTGCGGGGAATGAGGCAAAGTACTCTCTCCTCGCTTAGCCGCCGGTATGGTCGACGAACGCTCGACTTTTAAATATAATTCGAGCGCGATAGACGGTGCGAACAACGACTTTTTCGATAGTCGTAAAATCAAACATAATTATACATACAAACACATAATTATGTATTTAGACATGTGTACTGTACATAAGCGTCGCCTACGGTAATTGTATCACCACACCCACCCACCCCGTCCTTATTTCTCCTCTTTTTTCTAATTTTGTACTTTTACGATTTATTGCGTTACAGGACTTTTTCGATAGTCGAAAAATCAAGCATAATAACTACACATACAAACGCATAATGATTTATTTCGACATGTGTACTATACATAAGTACTGCCTAAATTAATTTTATCAGCTCACCCTCTCTCCCCACTCATTATAATAACTATACATAAATTCACATAATTATGTACTTAAACGTGTGTACTATACATAAGTGCCACCTACTTTAATTTTATCATATCACCCCACCTCCCACTCCTTATTTTCCGTCTTTTTTCCTAGTTTGTACTTTTCCGATTTATTACGTTAATGAAAAAACTGAGCTTTGATTGGCCAAAAATGACCGGGTTATACTGATAAGAAATGCGATCGAAAATTTTTTGCAAAAAAGAATGAATATTTATATTCTTTCTTCTTCATTTGCGCGTGCGCGGCAGAGCATCTCTGCCAGCGAATTTCTCTCTCTCTCTCTCTCTCTTTCTCTCTCTCGCTCTCTCTCTCTCTCTCGCTCTCTCTATCTCTCTTGCTCCAACCTCTATCTGGACACTCTGCACGCAGCGCCACTACTACCAAGGCGCTATCCTAGTCACAACAGCGTTACTTTCCCTCGCAGAACGACTCATCTTTGTCGCCACCATCATCATGGTCGACAGCTGCGCCATCTGCGGGGAGGTCCCTAGGAGCAGCAACTCTCTACGTAAGTGCTGCATGTGCAATATAACCTGTCATCCAGCGTTCCAGCCTCTTGCTCAGTCACGCGCGCGACATATGTGAATGCTAATAATATGAGTGAGAAAGAGAAAGAAATAGCCGCGTCCACTCCGGCCAATAAAAAGCCAGTAACAGTTGCGCGAGCCAATCAAGCGAGCAAGGCCGCGCCCACCAACTCCTCACTCTCTCCGTTACCGGGGCTTCGCCCCGCCCCCACCAACAGCTAATTCCGGTTGGCCGCACAGTCTCCTGTGACGTCACTGAGCCAGCCTACTTCCAACATGGGAGCTGAGCACAGCGGGGAATCCCCAAGCGACGTCATGGCCAAGAGTGTGGAAACAATCCGAGCAAACGACACATCGCAGTCATTTACTTGAAGAAACAACAGCAGCGTTAATGTCGTGAATGCATCCGCCCGTTATACGAATGTTAGATAGTACTACTTTAAAAAAGGGGAAAACGGTCTCCTGCCTGGTGGAGTACGCCAATTCTACTTCAAAAAACATTGACAATGAACTTGCTAGACATTGCACCTCTATTGAAGGCAGATTGGAAGCAATTGTTAATAGGCTAAATACGTTACCAGCAATACACACTTTAGCACTCTCAATTGAATGCAAACTGCAGAAAGTTGAGAAAAAACTTCCTAAACAACACTTCCAGCTGGAGGAGATGAAAAAAGAAAAGCAAGTGCTTGGTCAAGAAATCGACAATTTAAAAATTAATAATAAATTATTACACGACAGTAAAGTCACAACAAACAATTTGTTGAATAAAGTCGAGATAGATTACAATATGTTACTAGAAAAAATAGATAATTTAGAGCAGATTAACCTTGAGTCGCAAACCAAAATTGATAATTTTACAATAAATAAATTTGAAACTGACCTCCAAACTATAACTAAGAAAATTAATAGAATTGAAAGTGACAATAAAGTAATAATAAAGAATATAGAAAAAATAATAACAAAAGAAACCTTTAACACTGCATATGAAACTACTATTAATAGAATTGAGAATAACGTAGAGACTATTCAACAAAATAATCAACTAATACTAAATAAAATTGAAAACCATCGAATTGCCGCGCTCCCAAGTATACAAAACACTACCCTTTCACCGACTAGTATAAGCAAATGTAAAAATAGAAACAAGCGTATAACCAATAGTAATTTAAGTGACAACTGTAGCAATATAGGCGATACCAATGACGATTGTAACAACAATAATGACGACCACAACATAGTTGTACAGAACAAAAAATTATCTAGTCACATTAATAATAATATTGACAATGATGGATGGTTGGTGAGGGGGCTCAGCAAAACTGAGAGCAGGTTTTGTCAATGTTACCTGTCTTATGGGGCACAGCATCTTTCAGCTAGTCCTACCTACCATCGCTTTGGAGTTGCTGAGTCGCACCTTGACCCTGCTGTTGGGAGTGATCGCATTCAGATCGACGACTACTCACTAATTAGATTAGATCGCAACAAACTCGGGGGCGGGCTGGTCCTGTACATTCATAACTTATTCAAGGCCAATTTAATCTGCAGCTCTCCAACTAGACAGGAGGGCAGGCCATTTATACCTGAATGCATAATGTGCAGTGTTCAGCAGGGCAGCCTTCCCCGTCCTTGTTGCTTTGGTATACAGACCACCACACATACCGTTTTTACAGGGCTCCGACTTAACAGACAAACTAACTACACATACGCAAGATTTTAGTCATAAAATTATTATGGGAGATCTGAATGCGAACCTACTCGGAACGTGAGCCGATGCAAGATTTGTCAGGCGGTTGGCTGATGATCTCAACCTTCAAATAGTTGATCATGGTGCGACTCATCATCTCACAGATTCTCACACATGGATTGATGTGATCTTGACAAATAACAATGGCGTTGCACTGAGCAGCGACAATCAGCCGGCGCCATTTCCCAGTCATCATAACATCATAGAGGTCGAGATTGGGGTCGAAACTGATGAATCCCATGTGGCTGAATCTTTCAGCTACAGGGATTTTAAATCGATCCAGCAAGACGACCTCCTGTCTCACCTAGCTGAATGCGATTGGTCGCCGATTGATGGTCCTGCGGCGGGTGTAGACAGACAATTAGTGCCTCAGTGTCAACCTCATGGCTGTGATAGATTAAATTGCGCCCTTAAAAGAATTTACACCGAAAACGAAAATGAATCCACCATGGGTTGATGCTAAACTGACACATTTATATAAAAAACGTGCCTCTGTACGAAGACGTTATGCTCGGACCAAAGACGATAGACTGTGGCGGGAGTATCAGAGCCTTGCAGCCGAAGCTGAATTACGAACTAAGGAAACAAGAGAAAGTCTTTTGCAAAATAGAATTTTCGGAGCTATTGATAACAAGAAAGACATCTGGAAAGAGCTCAAGGCTCTGGGCCTTCTGCCAACGACAAGAGAGAAACTTCATGGTTTCTCGCCGGAAGAGCTCAATGCCCACTTTGCAGGGGTATCGATCTCACAAAGTGAAAGTGATGAAGAACTTGACAACGTCTTGACCACTGCCAGTGATGACGGCTTTGTTTTTCGAGAAGTCAGCTTCTCCGACGTGGTCCTGGCTGTTGCCCATTTCTCGTCACAGGCTAGAGGAGAAGACAGCATCCCCCAAAGTATAGTGACTCAGGCTCTTCCGTTTGTGGGAGATCATATTGTTAAAATCTTTAACTCCTCTCTGTCCAGAGGCATTTTTCCGGGAACTCAGTCGTTGGAAGCGACGCGCGCGAGCTCGCGTAGCCATATGAATAGCAACAAAATTGTAAATTAGCGACCAGATTTGATGAGTGGAACATAAAGCCTAGGTACTTAAATTATTAATCAAGTGTGTCAATTATTGATAGAATTAATTACCCTAATTTTGCTTCACGGAACCTTCTCTGGGATAAGGCTCATGTAAGGCTAGCCGCGCTTTACCTGGCGCCCATTAACAGTAAATTCGGTAAAGTGCAGAGCAACATTCAAAGGTTAAATTGCTTAATTAATAAAGTAATAATAGACATGCGTAACAAAATCATATGTTACAGGCTTTATACGTCGCGTACCGAACGGTTGTACGGGCGGATGAATTAATCGAGCGTGGCAGGCTTGACAGGAGGGACACCTGCGGATCGAGATTAGTTTCGAACTATTTAAATCCTGACGAAAAGAAAATGGATATTATGTTCTAAACTTAAATGTATATATAACTTCTTACTTTATGTATGAGAAGTAAATGGACACAATAAATATATTCTCCCGTTATAGTTTATTGGAATGCTTCAATTGGTGATAGAACATACGGTCCTAATTGGTATTTAGTACAAATGTTGGTCACACAATCGCTGATATGGTTGATAATTTGACTCGCAAATAACGTGATGGCATGAATATTCGTGATACAAAAAGAAAATGCACTTTTGAGTTGTGAGTGTCTTAGCGCCTTTTGCGTACTTATAAAATAAAAGTTATTTCGGCATTTATATATGCGTGTGTGTGGCGTTCCACGTCAACCGGAAAACCGCCTTGCCCAAAATTCTTTTCGACCTAAAACTTTTTAAAAATATGGAAAATTTAGCATTTTTTATGTACTTTCGATTAGTGCGTAGCTATTTTTAAAATTTCGTGTTCAGACGGAGCTGCACGTTCCCTAACCTTAACGAAATACTACTTTACGCAATGATCAAGCTGTTAGAAATCATAGGAGTTCCGGAAAATTCCAAGCAACGACTATTTTTATGTATTTTGAGCTGCTGAACACGAATCCGACCCTCTTTTTTACTGATACCTCAAGCGTTCGTCCCTGACCTCAAAAAACACCCCAAAATTGCTGTTTTACGCGGTAAAAAACGTAAGTCCATTGAGGAACATTATCGACGGAGACTATTTTTATGAATTGTGAGTCGCTGAATATTAAAACGAAGCTAAATTTTATTTGTTTACTTCTACTTAAGTATATTCAATTAAAATAACTGCTTACTGGTATATAGTTAGTTTGCAACTTTTTTGTTGATTCCTAAGAACGCTCTCTGCGTTTAACAGGGTTGAGACTGTCTTTATTACAAAGCCTTGATTACTTTCTTTTTTTTTATTTTGTAATTTCTAATTTTTTTAAAGTTTAAAATTTTTTAGTTATTGTCTTTTTTGTATATTTGTATTATTTTGTTTAACATTTTTAAACTTCTATTATTAATATTGTATTATTGATAATGGAGTTGGTGCATTAGAGTATCTAAATACAGTATTTTTTTTGTCGGTAGAAACTAAAAACGCGTGTTCGTCTGAAATTTTTGTAACAGATGGTGCAGTCGAGAATCTTTTCTTTAGTGATCTGGATGTTTTTTCATAATCTTTTTGGGAATAGTGAAAGAATGTTATTGTTTGGAACTTTTGTCTCGCCCAGTCATACAGTTGTTTTGAATTTAAAATCGTGTCCGTAGCTTTGGCCTGCAAGCTGATACGAGTAGCTTCTCATTTTAACACGGCCCCTACTCCGTCACGAACCCTTTCCATGAGCAGTAGCATGGAAAGACCATTCTGCCGTTATTTGAAAATCTAACTCACGATTTACTAAGTTTATCATTTAATATCTGTTTTTATAGTGCTGCTTTGCACCATCTGTGATGTATATAATCTTATTCATTTTCAGTGAGTAGTAGATTCGCAGAGTAGTACATTCGGAAAGTGCTATAAAACTACAAAGCCTTATTTCATTATCTTTTCTATAATATAGTACTGCATCATGTATTGTACTCTGAGCATTGTTAAAATGAAATTGATGAGCGGCATTCTGAACTACGTAAGCAAAATTTTCAGAATAATCCCTTTTTAGAAACCCTTTGTTCTCCTGTAAATTATTGTTCAGATCTTTTATATGTTTGGATTGTTTTTTTGCGATAAAATGATGTGGTATAAATTTTTTTAAACTTACAGACAATTCGGAAATAAAATCATCCACCGAAAGACATTCTTTCCTTAAAGTACATTTATCTGTTCACTACCAGACACTCAATCGCGTGAAACAGCATTATTGGGGTGTTTTTTGAGGTTAGGGACAAACACTTGAGGTATCGGTAAAAAACAGGGTCGGATTCGTGTTCAGCAGCTCAAGATACATAAAAATACCTCTCAACCGCGTGAAACAGCAATTTTGGGGTGTTTTTTGAGGTTCGGGTTGGACGCTCGAAGTATCGGTCAAACAGAGGGTCGGATTCGTGTTCAGCAGCTCAAGCTTCATAAAAATACGCTCTGTCAATAATTTTCCTCGCGTAGATCACAGGACTTAGCTCTCAACTGCGTGAAACAACAATTTTGGGGTGTATTTGAGGTTAGGGTAGAACGCTTTGAGGTATCGGTAAAAACGAGGGCCGGATTCGTGTTCAGCAGCTCAAGATACATAAAAATAAGTTCTGTCAATAATTTTTCTCACGTAGATCACAAGACCTAGCTCTCAACCGCGTGAAACAGCAATTTAGCAGTGTTTTTTCAGGTTAGGGACGAACACCTGAGGTATCGGTAAAAAATAGGATCGGATTCGTGTTCAACAGCTCAAAATACATAAAAGAATGCTCTGTCAATAATTTTCCTTACTTAGATAACAGGACCTACCTCTCAACCGCGTGAAACAGCAATTTTGGGGTCTATTTGAGGTTAGGGTCGAACGCTTTGAGGTATCAGTAAAAAAGAGGAACGGATTCGTGTTCAGTAGCTCAAGATACTGAAAATACGCTCTGTCAATAATTTCCTCACGTAGAGCACAGGACCTACCTCTCAACCGCGTGAAACAGCAATTATGTGGTGTTTTTTGAGGTTCGGGTCGGACGCTTGAGGTATGGGTCAAAAAGAGGGTCGGATTCGTGTTCAGCAGCTCAAGATACATTAAAATACGCTCTATCAATAATTTTCCTCAGTTAGATCACAGGACTTACCTCTCAACTGCGTGAAACAGCAATTTTGTGGTGTTCTTTCAGGTAAGGGACGAACATCTGAGGTATCGGTAAAAAAGAGGGTCGGATTCGTGTTAAGCAGCTCAAGCTTCATAAAAATACGCTCTGTCAATAATTTTCCTCGCGTAGATCACAGGACTTAGCTCTCAACTGCGTGAAACAACAATTTTGGGGTGTATTTGAGGTTAGCGTAGAACGCTTTGAGGTATCGGTAAAAAATAGGATCGGATTCGTGTTCAACGGCTCAAAATACATAAAAGAATGCTCTGTCAATAATTTTCCTTACTTAGATAACAGGACCTACCTCTCAACCGCGTGAAACAGCAATTTTGGGGTGTTTTTTGAGGTTAGGGACAAACACTTGAGGTATCGGTAAAAAACAGGGTCGGATTCGTGTTCAGCAGCTCAAGATACATAAAAATACCCCTCAACCGCGTGAAACAGCAATTTTGGAGTGTTCTTTCAGGTAAGGGACGAACACCTGAGGTATCGGTAAAAAAGAGGGTCGGATTCGTGTTAAGCAGCTCAAGCTTCATAAAAATACGCTCTGTCAATAATTTTCATCGCGTAGATCACAGGACTTAGCTCTCAACTGCGTGAAACAACAATTTTGGGGTGTATTTGAGGTTAGGGTAGAACGCTTTGAGGCATCGTTAAAAAATAGGATCGGATTCGTGTTCAACGGCTCAAAATACATAAAAGAATGCTCTGTCAATAATTTTCCTTATTTAGATAACAGGACCTACCTCTCAACCGCGTGAAACAGCAATTTTGGGGTGTTTTTTCAGGTTCGAGTCGAACGCTAGAAGTTTCGGTCAAAAAAGGGTCGGATTCGTGTTCTGCAGCTCAAAGTACATAAAAATACGCTCTGTCAATAATTTTCGTCACTTAGATCACAGGTCCTACCTCTCAACCGCGTGAAACAGCAATTTTGGGGTGTTTTTTAAGGTGAGGGACTAACACCTGAGGTATCGGTAAAAAAGAGGGTCAGATTCGTGTTCTGCAGCTCAAGATACATAAAAATACGCTTTGTCAATAATTTTCTTCAGGTAGATCGCAGGACCTACCTTTCAACCGCGTAAAACAGGAATTTTAGGATGTTTTTTGAAGTTAGGGACGAACACTTGAGGTATCGGTAAAAAAGAGGGTTGGATTCGTGTTCAGCAGCTCAAAATACATAAAAATACGCTCTATCAATAAGTTTCCGCACGTAGATCGCAAGACCTAGCTCTCAACCGCGTGAAACAGCAATTTTGGGGTGTATTTGAGGTTCGGGTCGGACGCTCGAAGTATCGGTCAAACAGAGGGTCGGATTCGTGTTCAGCAGGTCAAGCTTCATAAAAATACGCTCTGTCAATAATTTTCCTCGCGTAGATCGCAGGACTTAGCTCTCAACTGCGTGAAACAACAATTTTGGGGTGTATTTGAGGTTAGGGTAGAACGCTTTGAGGTATCGGTAAAAAATAGGATCGGATTCGTGTTCAACGGCTCAAAATACATAAAAGAATGCTCTGTCAATAATTTTCCTTATTTAGATAACAGGACCTACCTCTCAACCGCGTGAAACAGCAATTTTGGGGTGTTTTTTGAGGTTCGAGTCGAACGCTAGAAGTTTCGGTCAAAAAAGGGTCGGATTCGTGTTCTGCAGCTCAAAATACATAAAAATATGCTCTGTCAATAATTTTCGTCACTTAGATCACAGGTCCTACCTCTCAACCGCGTGAAACAGCAATTTTGGGGTGTTTTTTGAGGTTCGGTTCGAACGCTTGAGGTAGCGGTCAAAAAGAGGGTCGCATTCGTGTTCAGCAGCTCAAGATACATAAAAATACGCTCTGTCAATAATTTTCCTCAGTTAGATCACAGGACATACCTCTCAACTGCGTGAAACAGCAAATTTGCGGTGTTTTTTGAGGTTAGGGACGAATTCTTGAGGTATCGGTAAAAAAGAGGGTTGAATTCGTGTTCAACTACTGAAGATACATAAAAATACGCTCTGTCAATAGTTTTCCTCACTTAGATCACAGGACCTCCCTCTTAACCGTGAAACAGCAATTTTGGGGTATTTTTGAGGTTCCGGACGAACGCTTTAGGTATCGGTCAAAAAGAGGGTTGGATTCGTGTTCAGCAGCTCAAGATACATAAAAATACGCTCTGTCAATAATTTTCTTCACGTAGATCGCAGGACCTACCTTTCAACCGCGTAAAACAGGAATTTTAGGATGTTTTTTGAAGTTAGGGACGAACACTTGAGGTATCGGTAAAAAAGAGGGTTGGATTCGTGTTCAGCAGCTCAAAATACATAAAAATACGCTCTATCAATAAGTTTCCGCACGTAGATCGCAAGACCTAGCTCTCAACCGCGTGAAACAGCAATTTTGCGGTGTTTTTTGAGATTAGGGACGAACACCTGAGGTATCGGTAAAAAAGAGGGTCGGATTCGTGTTCAGCAGCTCAAAATACAAAAAAATACGCTCTGTCAATAATTTTCCTCACATATATCACAGGACCCTACATCTCACCGCGTGAAACAGCAATTTTGGGGTGTTTTTTGAGGTTCGGGACAAACGCTTGAGGTATCGGTAAAAAAGAGGGGCGGATTCGTGTTTAGCAGCTCAAGGTACATAAAAATTCGCTCTGTCAATAATTTTCCTCCCGTAGATCACAAGACCTACCTCTCAATCCCGTGAAACAGCAATTTTGAGGTATGTTTGAGATTAGGATCCAACGCTTTGAGGTATCGGTAAAAAAGAGTGTCGGATTCGTGTTCAGCAGCTAAAGATACATAAGAATACGCTCTATCAATAATTTTCCTCACGTAGATCTCAAGACTTACCTCTCAACCGCATGAAACAGTAATTTTGTGGTATTTTTTGAGATTAGGGACGAATTCTTGAGGTATCGGTAAAAAAGAGGGTTGAATTCGTGTTCAACAGGTGAAGATACATAAAAATACGCTCTGTGAGTGGTTTTCCTCACTTAGATCACAGGACCTCCCTCTCAACCGTGTGAAAGAGCAATTTTGGGGTACTTTTTGAGGTTCCGGACGAACGCTTTAGGTATCGGTCAAAAAGAGGGTTGAATTCGTGTTCAGCAGCTCAAGATACATACAATTACGCTCTGTCAATAATTTTCCTCACGTAGATCACAGGACCTACCTCTCAACCGCGTGAAACAGAAATTTTGGGGTCTATTTGAGGTTAGGGTCGAACGCTTTGAGGTATCAGTAAAAAAGAGGAACGGATTCCTGCTCAGCAGTTCAAGATACGTAAAAATACGCTCTGTCAATAATTTTCGTCACGTAGATCACAGGTCCTACCTCTCAACCGTGTGAAACGGCAATTTTGGGGTGTTTTTTGAGGTCGGGACTAACGCTTGAGGTATCGGTCAAAAAGAGGGTCGGATTCGTGTTCAGTAGCTCAAGATACTGAAAATACGCTCTGTCAATAATTTCCTCACGTAGAGCACAGGACCTACCTCTCAACCGCGTGAAACAGCAATTTTGGGGTGTTTTTTGAGGTCGGGACTAACGCTTGAGGTATCGGTCAAAAAGAGGGTCGGATTCGTGTTCAGTAGCTCAAGATACTGAAAATACGCTCTGTCAATAATTTCCTCACGTAGAGCACAGGACCTACCTCTCAACCGCGTGAAACAGCAATTATGGGGTGTTTTTTGAGGTTCGGGTCGGACGCTTGAGGTATCGGTAAAAAAGAGGGTCGGATTCGTGTTCAGCAGCTCAAGATACATAAAAATAAGTTCTGTCAATAATTTTCCTCACGTAGATCATAAGACCTAGCTCTCAACCGCCTGAAACAGTAATTTTGTGGTATTTTTCGAGGTTAGGGACGAATTCTTGAGGTATCGGTAAAAAAGAGGGTTGAATTCGTGTTCAACCGCTGAAGATACATAAAAATACGCTCTGTCAATAGTTTTCCTCACTTAGATCACAGGACCTCCCTCTCAACCGTGTGAAACAGCAATTTTGGGGTATTTTTGAGGTTCCGGACGAACGCTTTACGTATCGGTCAAAAAGAGGGTTGGATTCGTGTTCAGCAGCTCAAGATACATAAAATTACGTTCTGTCAATAATTTTCCTCACGTAGATCACAGGACCTACCTCTCAACCGCGTAAAACAGCAATTTTGGGGTCTATTTGAGGTTAGGGTCGAACGCTTTGAGGTATCAGTAAAAAAGAGGAACGGATTCCTGCTCAGCAGTTCAAGATACGTAAAAATACGCTCTGTCAATAATTTTCGTCACGTAGATCACAGGTCCTACCTCTCAACCGTGTGAAACGGCAATTTTGGGGTGTTTTTTGAGGTCGGGACTAACGCTTGAGGTATCGGTCAAAAAGAGGGTCGGATTCGTGTTCAGTAGCTCAAGATACTGAAAATACGCTCTGTCAATAATTTCCTCACGTAGAGAACAGGACCTACCTCTCAACCGCGTGAAACAGCAATTATGGGGTGTTTTTTGAGGTTCGGGTCGGACGCTTGAGGTATCGGTCAAAAAGAGGGTCGGATTCGTGTTCAGCAGCTCAAGATACATAAAAATACGCTCTGTCAATAATTTTCCTGAGTTAGATCACAGGACTTACCTCTCAACTGCGTGAAACAGCAATTTTGTGGTGTTCTTTGAGGTAAGGGACGAACACCTGAGGTATCGGTAAAAAAGAGGGTCGGATTCGTGTTAAGCAGCTCAAGATACTGAAAATACGCTCTGTCAATAATTTCCTCACGTAGAGAACAGGACCTACCTCTCAACCGCGTGAAACAGCAATTATGGGGTGTTTTTGAGGTTCGGGTCGGACGCTTGAGGTATCGGTGAAAAAGAGGGTCGGATTCGTGTTCAGCAGCTCAAGATACATAAAAATACGCTCTGTCAATAATTTCCTGAGTTAGATCACAGGACTTACCTCTCAACTGCGTGAAACAGCAATTTTGTGGTGTTCTTTGAGGTAAGGGACGAACACCTGAGGTATCGGTAAAAAAGAGGGTCGGATTCGTGTTAAGCAGCTCAAGATACATAAAAATAAGTTCTGTCAATAATTGTCTTCACGTAGATCACAAGACCTAGCTCTCAACCGCGTGAAACAGCAATTTAGCGGTGTTTTTTCAGGTTAGGGACGAACACCTGAGGTATCGGTAAAAAATAGGATCGGATTCGTGTCCAACGGCTCAAAATACATAAAAGAATGCTCTGTCAATAATTTTCCTCCCGTAGATCAGAAGACCTACCTCTCAACCGCATGAAACAGTAATTTTGTGGTATTTTTTGAGGTTAGGGACGAATTCTTGAGGTATCGGTAAAAAAGAGGTTGAATTCGTGTTCAACAGGTGAAGATACTAAAAATACGCTCTGTCAATAGTTTTCCTCACTTAGATCACAGGACCTCCCTCTCAACCGCATGAAACAGTAATTTTGTGGTATTTTTTGAGGGTTAGGGACGAATTCTTGAGGTATCGGTAAAAAAGAGGGTTGAATTCGTGTTCAACAGGTGAAGATACATAAAAATACGCTCTGTCAATAATTTTCGTCACTTAGATCACAGGTCCTACCTCTCAACCGCGTGAAACAGCAATTTTGGGGTGTTTTTTGAGGTTCGGGTCGAACGCTTGAGGTATCGATCAAAAAGAGGGTCGCATTCGTGTTCAGCAGCTCAAGATACATAAAAATACGCTCTGTCATAATTTCCTCACGTAGAGCACAGGACCTACCTCTCAATCCCGTGAAACAGCAATTTTGGGGTATGTTTGAGGTTAGGATCCAACGCTTTGAGGTATCGGTAAAAAGAGGGTCGGATTCGTGTTCAGCAGCTCAAGATACATAAAAATAAGTTCTGTCAATAATTTTCCTCACGTAGATCTCAAGACTTACCTCTCAACCGCATGAAACAGTAATTTTGTGGTATTTTTTGAGGTTAGGGACGAATTCTTGAGGTATCGGTAAAAAAGAGGGTTGAATTCGTGTTCAACAGGTGAAGATACATAAAAATACCCTCTGTCAATAGTTTTCCTCACTTAGATCACAGGACCTCCCTCTCAACCGTGTGAAAGAGCAATTTTGGGGTATTTTGAGGTTCCGGACGAACGCTTTAGGTATCGGTCAAAAAGAGGGTTGGATTCGTGTTCAGCAGCTCAAGATACATAAATTACGCTCTGTCAATAATTTTCCTCACGTAGATCACAGGACCTACCTCTCAAACGCGTGAAACAGCAATTTTGGGGTCTATTTGAGGTCGGGACTAACGCTTGAGGTATCGGTCAAAAAGAGGGTCGGATTCGTGTTCAGTAGCTCAAGATACTGAAAATACGCTCTGTCAATAATTTCCTCACGTAGAGCACAGGACCTACCTCTCAACCGCGTGGAAACAGAAATTTTGGGGTGTTTTTTTGAGGTCGGGACTAACGCTTGAGGTATCGGGTCAAAAAGAGGGTCGGATTCGTGTTCAGTAGCTCAAGATACTGAAAATACGCTCTGTCAATAATTTCCTCACGTAGAGCACAGGACCTACCTCTCAACCGCGTGAAACAGCAATTATGGGGTGTTTTTTGAGGTTCGGGTCGGACGCTTGAGGTATCGGTAAAAAAGAGGGTCGGATTCGTGTTCAGCAGCTCAAGATACATAAAATAAGTTCTGTCAATAATTTTCCTCACGTAGATCACAAGACCTAGCTCTCAACCGCGTGAAACAGTAATCTTGTGGTATTTTTTGAGGTTAGGGACGAATTCTTGAGGTATCGGTAAAAAAGAGGGTTGAATTCGTGTTCAACAGCTGAAGATACATAAAAATACGCTCTGTCAATAGTTTTCCTCACTTAGATCACAGGACCTCCCCTCTCAACCGTGTGAAACAGCAATTTTGGGGGTATTTTTGAGGTTCCGGACGAACGCTTTAGGTATCGGTCAAAAAGAGGGTTGGATTCGTGTTCAGCAGCTCAAGATACATAAAATTACGCTCTGTCAATAATTTTCCTCACGTAGATCACAGGACCTACCTCTCAACCGCGTGAAACAGCAATTTTGGGGTCTATTTGAGGTTAGGGTCGAACGCTTTGAGGTATCAGTAAAAAAGAGGAACGGATTCCTGCTCAGCAGTTCAAGATACGTAAAAATACGCTCTGTCAATAATTTTCGTCACGTAGATCACAGGTCCTACCTCTCAACCGTGTGAAACGGCAATTTTGGGGTGTTTTTTGAGGTCGGGACTAACGCTTGAGGTATCGGTCAAAAAGAGGGTCGGATTCGTGTTCAGTAGCTCAAGATACTGAAAATACGCTCTGTCAATAATTTCCTCACGTAGAGCACAGGACCTACCTCTCAACCGCGTGAAACAGCAATTATGGGGTGTTTTTTGAGGTTCGGGTCGGACGCTTGAGGTATCGGTAAAAAAGAGGGTCGGATTCGTGTTCAGCAGCTCAAGATACATAAAAATACGCTCTGTCAATAATTTTCCTGAGTTAGATCACAGGACTTACCTCTCAACTGCGTGAAACAGCAATTTTGTGGTGTTCTTTGAGGTAAGGGACGAAGACCTGAGGTATCGGTAAAAAAGAGGGTCGGATTCGTGTTAAGCAGCTCAAGATACATAAAAATAAGTTCTGTCAATAATTTTCTTCACGTAGATCACAAGACCTAGCTCTCAACCGCGTGAAACAGCAATTTAGCGGTGTTTTTTCAGGTTAGGGACGAACACCTGAGGTATCGGTAAAAAATAGGATCGGATTCGTGTCCAACAGCTCAAAATACATAAAAGAATGCTCTGTCAATAATTTTCCTCCCGTAGATCACAAGACCTACCTCTCAACCGCATGAAACAGTAATTTTGTGGTATTTTTTGAGGTTAGGGACAAACACTTGAGGTATCGGTAAAAAACAGGTTCGGATTCGTGTTCAGCAGCTCAAGATACATAAAAATACCTCTCAACCGCGTGAAACAGCAATTTTGGAGTGTTTTTTGAGGTTCGGGTTGGACGCTCGAAGTATCGGTCAAACAGAGGGTCGGATTCGTGTTCAGCAGCTCAAGCTTCATAAAAATACGCTCTGTCAATAATTTTCCTCGCGTAGATCACAGGACTTAGCTCTCAACTGCGTGAAACAACAATTTTGGGGTGTATTTGAGGATTGGGTAGAACGCTTTGAGGTATCGGTAAAAAATAGGATCGGATTCGTGTTCAACGGCTCAAAATACATAAAGGAATGCTCTGTCAATAATTTTCCTTACTTAGATAACAGGACCTACCTCTCAACCGCGTGAAACAGCAATTTTGGGGGTTTTTTGAGGTTCGAGTCGAACGCTAGAAGTTTCGGTCAAAAAAAGGGTCGGATTCGTGTTCTGCAGCTCAAAATACATAAAAATACGCTCTGTCAATAATTTTCGTCACTTAGATCACAGGTCCTACCTCTCAACCGCGTGAAACAGCAATTTTGGGGTGTTTTTTGAGGTTCGGGTCGAACGCTTGAGGTATCGATCAAAAAGAGGGTCGCATTCGTGTTCAGCAGCTCAAGATACATAAAAATACGCTCTGTTAATAATTTTCCTCAGTTAGATCACAGGACATACCTCTCAACTGCGTGAAACAGCAATTTTGCGGTGTTTTTTGAGGTTAGGGACTAACACCTGAGGTATCGGTAAAAAAGAGGGTCAGATTCGTGTTCTGCAGCTCAAGATACATAAAAATACGCTTTGTCAATAATTTTCTTCACGTAGATCGCAGGACCTACCTTTCAAACGCGTAAAACAGGAATTTTAGGATGTTTTTTGAAGTTAGGGACGAAAACTTGAGGTATCGGTAAAAAAGAGGGTTGGATTCGTATTCAGCAGCTCAAAATACATAAGAATACGCTCTATCAATAATTTTCCTCACGTAGATCTCAAGACTTACCTCTCAACCGTGTGAAAGAGCAATTTTGGGGTATTTTTGAGGTTCCGGACGAACGCTTTAGGTATCGGTCAAAAAGAGGGTTGGATTCGTGTTCAGCAGCTCAAGATACATAAAATTACGCTCTGTCATTAATTTTCCTCGCGTAGATCACAGGACCTACCTCTCAAACGCGTGAAACAGCAATTTTGGGGTCTATATGAGGTTAGGGTCGAACGCTTGGAGGTATCATAAAAAAGAGGAACGGATTCGTGCTCAGCAGTTCAAGATACGTAAAAATACACTCTGCCAATAATTTTCGTCACGTAGATCACAGGTCCTACCTCTCAACCGTGTGTAACGGCAATTTTGGGGTGTTTTTGAGGTCGGGACTAACGCTTGAGGTATCGGTCAAAAAGAGGGTCGGATTCGTGTTCAGTAGCTCAAGATACTGAAAATACGCTCTGTCAATAATTTCCTCACGTAGAGCACAGGACCTACCTCTCAACCGCATGAAACAGCAATTATGGGGTGTTTTTGAGGTTCGGGTCGGACGCCTTGAGGTATTGGTCAAAAAGAGGGTCGGATCGTGTTCAGCAGCTCAAGATACATAAAAATAAGTTTTGTCAATAATTTTCCTCCCGTAGATCACAAGACCTACCTCTCAACCGCATGAAACAGTAATTTTGTGGTATTTTTTGAGGTTAGGGACAAACACTTGAGGTATCGGTAAAAAACAGGGTCGGATTCGTGTTCAGCAGCTCAAGATACATAAAAATACCTCTCAACCGCGTGAAACAGCAATTTTGGAGTGTTTTTTGGGGTTCGGGTTGGACGCTCGAAGTATCGGTCAAACAGAGGGTCGGATTCGTGTTCAGCAGCTCAAGCTTCATAAAAATACGCTCCATCAAAAATTTTCCTCGCGTAGATCACAGGACTTACCTCTCAACTGCGTGAAACAGCAATTTTGTGGTGTTCTTTGAGGTTAGGGACGAACACCTGAGGTATCGGTAAAAAAAGAGGGTCGGATTCGTGTTCAGCAGCTCAAGATACATAAAAATAAGTTCTGTCAATAATTTTCCTCACGTAGATCATAAGACCTATCTCTCAACGCGTGAAACAGTAATTTTGTTGTATTTTTCGAGGATAGGGACGAATTCTTGAGTATCCGGTAAAAAAGAGGGTTGAATTCGTGTTTAACCGCTGAAGATACATAAAAATACGCTCTGTCAATAGTTTTCCTCACTTAGATCACAGGACCTCCCTCTCAACCGTGTGAAACAGCAATTTTGGGGTATTTTTGAGGTTCCGGACGAACGCTTTAGGTATCGGTCAAAAAGAGGGTTGGATTCGTGTTCAGCAGCTCAAGATACATAAAATTACGCTCTGTCAATATTTTCCTCACGTAGATCACAGGACCTACCTCTCAAACCGCGTGAAACAGCAATTTTGGGGTCTATTTGAGGTTAGGGTCGAACGCTTTGAGGTATCAGTAAAAAAGAGGAACGGATTCCTGCTCAGCAGTTCAAGATACGTAAAAATACGCTCTGTCAATAATTTTCGTCACGTAGATCACAGGTCCTACCTCTCAACCGCGTGAAACGGCAATTGTGGGGTGTTTTTTGAGGTCGGGACTAACGCTTGAGGTATCGGTCAAAAAGAGGGTCGGATTCGTGTTCAGTAGCTCAAGATACTGAAAATACGCTCTGTCAATAATTTCCTCACGTAGAGAACAGGACCTACCTCTCAACCGCGTGAAACAGCAATTATGGGGTGTTTTTGAGGTTCGGGTCGGACGCTTGAGGTATCGGTGAAAAAGAGGGTCGGATCGTGTTCACAGCTCAAGATACATAAAAATACGCTCTGTCAATAATTTTCCTGAGTTAGATCACAGGACTTACCTCTCAACTGCGTGAAACAGCAATTTTGTGGTGTTCTTTGAGGGTAAGGGACGAACACCTGAGGTATCGGTAAAAAAGAGAGGGTCGGATTCGTGTTAAGCAGCTCAAGATACATAAAAATAAGTTCTGTCAATAATTGCTTCACGTAGATCACAAGACCTAGCTCTCAACCGCGTGAAACAGCAATTTAGCGGTGTTTTTTCAGGTTAGGGACGAACACCTGAGGTATCGGTAAAAAATAGGATCGGATTCGTGTCCAACGGGCTCAAAATACATAAAAGAATGCTCTGTCAATAATTTTCCTCCCGTAGATCAGAAGACCTACCTCTCAACCGCATGAAACAGTAATTTTGTGGTATTTTTTGAGGTTAGGGACGAATTCTTGAGGTATCGGTAAAAAAGAGGGTTGAATTCGTGTTCAACAGGTGAAGATACATAAAAATACGCTCTGTCAATAGTTTTCCTCACTTAGATCACAGGACCTCCCTCTCAACCGCATGAAACAGTAATTTTGTGGTATTTTTTGAGGTTAGGGACGAATTCTTGAGGTATCGGTAAAAAAGAGGGTTGAATTCGTGTTCAACAGGTGAAGATACATAAAAATACGCTCTGTCAATAAATTTTCGTCACTTAGATCACAGGTCCTACCTCTCAACGCGCGTGAAACAGCAATTTTGGGGTGTTTTTTGAGGTTCGGGTCGAACGCTTGAGGTATCGATCAAAAAGAGGGTCGCATTCGTGTTCAGCAGCTCAAGATACATAAAAATACGCTCTGTCAATAATTTCCTCACGTAGAGCACAGGACCTACCTCTCAATCCCGTGAAACAGCAATTTTGGGGTATGTTTGAGGTTAGGATCCAACGCTTTGAGGTATCGGTAAAAAGAGGGTCGGATTCGTGTTCAGCAGCTCAAGATACATAAAAATAAGTTCTGTCAATAATTTTCCTCACGTAGATCTCAAGACTTACCTCTCAACCGCATGAAACAGTAAATTTGTGGTATTTTTTTGAGGTTAGGGACGAATTCTTGAGGTATCGGTAAAAAAGAGGGTTGAATTCGTGTTCAACCGCTGAAGATACATAAAAATACGCTCTGTCAATAGTTTTCCTCACTTAGATCACAGGACCTCCCTCTCAACCGTGTGAAACAGCAATTTTGGGGTATTTTTGAGGTTCCGGACGAACGCTTTAGGTATCGGTCAAAAAGAGGGTTGGATTCGTGTTCAGCAGCTCAAGATACATAAAATTACGCTCTGTCAATAATTTCCTCACGTAGATCACAGGACCTACCTCTCAACCGCGTGAAACAGCAATTTTGGGGTCTATTTGAGGTTAGGGTCGAACGCTTTGAGGTATCAGTAAAAAAGAGGAACGGATTCCTGCTCAGCAGTTCAAGATACGTAAAAAATACGCTCTGTCCAATAATTTTCGTCACGTAGATCACAGGTCCTACCTCTCAACCGTGTGAAACGGCAATTGTGGGGTGTTTTTTGAGGTCGGGACTAACGCTTGAGGTATCGGTCAAAAAGAGGGTCGGATTCGTGTTCAGTAGCTCAAGATACTGAAAATACGCTCTGTCAATAATTTCCTCACGTAGAGAACAGGACCTACCTCTCAACCGCGTGAAACAGCAATTATGGGGTGTTTTTGAGGTTCGGGTCGGACGCTTGAGGTATCGGTGAAAAAGAGGGTCGGATTCGTGTTCACAGCTCAAGATACATAAAAATACGCTCTGTCAATAATTTTCCTGAGTTAGATCACAGGACTTACCTCTCAACTGCGTGAAACAGCAATTTTGTGGTGTTCTTGAGGTAAGGGACGAACACCTGAGGTATCGGTAAAAAAGAGGGTTGGATTCGTGTTAAGCAGCTCAAGATACATAAAAATAAGTTCTGTCAATAATTGTCTTCCACGTAGATCACAAGACCTAGCTCAACCGCGTGAAACAGCAATTTAGCGGTGTTTTTTCAGGTTAGGGACGCACACCTGAGGTATCGGTAAAAAATAGGATCGGATTCGTGTCAACGGCTCAAAATACATAAAAGAATGCTCTGTCAATAATTTTCCTCCCGTAGATCAGAAGACCTACCTCTCAACCGCATGAAACAGTAATTTTCTGTGGTATTTTTTGAGGTTAGGGGACGAATTCTTGAGGTATCGGTAAAAAAGAGGGTTGAATTCGTGTTCAACAGGTGAAGATACATAAAAATACGCTCTGTCAATAGTTTTCCTCACTTAGATCACAGGACCTCCCTCTCAACCGCATGAAACAGTAATTTTGTGGTATTTTTTGAGGTTAGGGACGAATTCTTGAGGTATCGGTAAAAAAGAGGGTTGAATTCGTGTTCAACAGGTGAAGATACATAAAAATACGCTCTGTCAATAATTTTCGTCACTTAGATCACAGGTCCTACCTCTCAACCGCGTGAAACAGCAATTTTGGGGTGTTTTTTGAGGTTCGGGTCTAACGCTTGAGGTATCGATCAAAAAGAGGGTCGCATTCGTGTTCAGCAGCTCAAGATACATAAAAATACGCTCTGTCAATAATTTCCTCACGTAGAGCACAGGACCTACCTCTCAATCCCGTGAAACAGCAATTTTGGGGTATGTTTGAGGTTAGGATCCAACGCTTTGAGGTATCGGTAAAAAGAGGGTTGGATTCGTGTTCAGCAGCTCAAGATACATAAAAATAAGTTCTGTCAATAATTTTCCTCACGTAAATCTCAAGACTTACCTCTCAACCGCATGAAACAGTAATTTTGTGGATATTTTTTGAGGTTAGGGACGAATTCTTGAGGTATCGGTAAAAAAGAGGGTGAATTCGTGTTCAACAGGTGAAGATACATAAAAATACCCTCTGTCAATAGTTTTCCTCACTTAGATCACAGGACCTCCCTCTCAACCGTGTGAAAGAGCAATTTTGGGGTATTTTTGAGTTCCGGACGAACGCTTTAAGTATCGGTCAAAAAGAGGGTTGGATTCGTGTTCAGCAGCTCAAGATACATAAAATTACGCTCTGTCAATAATTTTCCTCACGTAGATCACAGGACCTACCTCTCAAACGCGTGAAACAGCAATTTTGGGGTCTATTTGAGGTTAGGGTCGAACGCTTTGAGGTATCAGTAAAAATGAGGAACGGATTCGTGCTCAGCAGTTCAAGATACGTAAAAATACACTCTGCCAATAATTTTCGTCACGTAGATCACAGGTCCTACCTCTCAACCGTGTGTAACGGCATTTTTTGGGGTGTTTTTGAGGTCGGGACTAACGCTTGAGGTATCGATCAAAAAGAGGGTCGGATTCGTGTTCTGTAGCTCAACATACTGAAAATACGCTCTGTCAATAATTTCCTCACGTAGAGCACAGGACCTACCTCTCACCGCATGAAACAGCAATTATGGGGTGTTTTTTGAGGTTCGGGTCGGACGCTTGAGGTATTGGTCAAAAAGAGGGTCGGATTCGTGTTCAGCAGCTCAAGATACATAAAAATACGCTCTGTCAATAATTTTCCTCCCGTAGATCACAAGACCTACCTCTCAACCGCATGAAACAGTAATTTAGTGGTATTTTTTGAGGTTAGGGACAAACACTTGAGGTATCGGTAAAAAACAGGGTCGGATTCGTGTTCAGCAGCTCAAGATACATAAAAATACCTCTCAACCGCGTGAAACAGCAATTTTGGAGTGTTTTTTGAGGTTCGGGTTGGACGCTCGAAGTATCGGTCAAACAGAGGGTCGGATTCGTGTTCAGCAGCTCAAGCTTCATAAAAATACGCTCCATCAAAAATTTTCCTCGCGTAGATCACAGGACTTAGCTCTCAACTGCGTGAAACAACAATTTTGGGGTGTATTTGAGGTTTGGGTAGAACGCTTTGAGGTATCGGTAAAAAATAGGATCGGATTCGTGTTCAACGGCTCAAAATACATAAAAGAATGCTCTGTCAATAATTTTCCTTACTTAGATAACAGGACCTACCTCTCAACCGCGTGAAACACAATTTTGGGGGTTTTTTGAGGTTCGAGTCGAATTCTTGAGGTATCGGTAAAAAAGAGGGTTGAATTCGTGTTCAACCGCTGAAGATACATAAAAATACGCTCTGTCAATAGTTTTCCTCACTTAGATCACAGGACCTCCCTCTCAACCGTGTGAAACCGCAATTTTGGGGTATTTTTGAGGTTCCGGACGAACGCTTTAGGTATCGGTCAAAAAGAGGGTTGGATTCGTGTTCAGCAGCTCAAGATACATAAAATTACGCTCTGTCAATAATTTTCCTCACGTAGATCACAGGACCTACCTCTCAACCGCGTGAAACAGCAATTTTGGGGTCTATTTGAGGTTAGGGTCGAACGCTTTGAGGTATCAGTAAAAAAGAGGAATGGATTCCTGCTCAGCAGTTCAAGATACGTAAAAATACGCTCTGTCAATAATTTTCGTCACGTAGATCACAGGTCCTACCTCTCAACCGTGTGAAACGGCAATTTTGGGGTGTTTTTTGAGGTCGGGACTAACGCTTGAGGTATCGGTCAAAAAGAGGGTCGGATTGGTGTTCAGTAGCTCAAGATACTGAAAATACGCTCTGTCAATAATTTCCTCACGTAGAGAACAGGACCTACCTCTCAACCGCGTGAAACAGCAATTATGGGGTGTTTTTGAGGTTCGGGTCGGACGCTTTAGGTATCGGTCAAAAAGAGGGTCGGATTCGTGTTCAGCAGCTCAAGATACATAAAAATACGCTCTGTCAATAATTTTCCTGAGTTAGATCACAGGACTTACCTCTCAACTGCGTGAAACAGCAATTCTGTGGTGTTCTTTGAGGTAAGGGACGAACACCTGAGGTATCGGTAAAAAAGAGGGTCGGATTCGTGTTAAGCAGCTCAAGATACATAAAAATAAGTTCTATCAATAATTGTCTTCACGTAGATCACAAGACCTAGCTCTCAACCGCGTGAAACAGCAATTTAGCGGTGTTTTTTCAGGTTAGGGACGAACACCTGAGGTATCGGTAAAAAATAGGATCGGATTCGTGTCCAACGGCTCAAAATACATAAAAGAATGCTCTGTCAATAATTTTCCTCCCGTAGATCAGAAGACCTACCTCTCAACCGCATGAAACAGTAATTTTGTGGTATTTTTTGAGGTTAGGGACAAACACTTGAGGTATCGGTAAAAAACAGGGTCGGATTCGTGTTCAGCAGCTCAAGATACATAAAAATACCTCTCAACCGCGTGAAACAGCAATTTTGGAGTGTTTTTTGAGGTTCGGGTTGGACGCTCGAAGTATCGGTCAAACAGAGGGTCGGATTCGTGTTCAGCAGCTCAAGCTTCATAAAAATACGCTCTGTCAATAATTTTCCTCGCGTAGATCACAGGACTTAGCTCTCAACTGCGTGAAACAACAATTTTGGGGTGTATTTGAGGTTTGGGTAGAACGCTTTGAGGTATCGGTAAAAAATAGGATCGGATTCGTGTTCAACGGCTCAAAATACATAAAAGAATGCTCTGTCAATAATTTTCCTTACTTAGATAACAGGACCTACCTCTCAACCGCGTGAAACAGCAATTTTGGGGGTTTTTTGAGGTTCGAGTCGAACGCTAGAAGTTTCGGTCAAAAAAAGGGTCGGATTCGTGTTCTGCAGCTCAAAATACATAAAAATACGCTCTGTCAATAATTTTCGTCACTTAGATCACAGGTCCTACCTCTCAAGCGCGTGAAACAGCAATTTTGGGGTGTTTTTTGAGGTTAGGGTCGAACGCTTGAGGTATCGATCAAAAAGAGGGTCGCATTCGTGTTCAGCAGCTCAAGATACATAAAAATACGCTCTGTCAATAATTTTCCTCAGTTAGATCACAGGACATACCTCTCAACTGCGTGAAACAGCAATTTTGCGGTGTTTTTTGAGGTTAGGGACTAACACCTGAGGTATCGGTAAAAAAGAGGGTCAGATTCGTGTTCTGCAGCTCAAGATACATAAAAATACGCTTTGTCAATAATTTTCTTCACGTAGATCGCAGGACCTACCTTTCAAACGCGTAAAACAGGAATTTTAGGATGTTTTTTGAAGTTAGGGACGAACACTTGAGGTATCGGTAAAAAAGAGGGTCGGATTCGTGTTCAGCAGCTCAAGATACATAAAAATAAGTTCTGTCAATAATTTTCCTCACGTAGATCTCAAGACTTACCTCTCAACCGCATGAAACAGTAATTTTGTGGTATTTTTTGAGGTTAGGGACGAATTCTTGAGGTATCGGTAAAAAAGAGGGTTGAATTCGTGTTCAACAGGTGAAGATACATAAAAATACGCTCTGTCAATAGTTTTCCTCACTTAGATCACAGGACCTCCCTCTCAACCGTGTGAAACAGCAATTTTGGGGTACTTTTTGAGGTTCCGGACGAACGCTTTAGGTATCGGTCAAAAAGAGGGTTGAATTCATGTTCAGCAGCTCAAGATACATAAAATTACGCTCTGTCAATAATTTTCCTCACGTAGATCACAGGACGTACCTCTCAACCGCGTGAAACAGCAATTTTGGGGTCTATTTGAGGTTAGGGTCGAACGCTTTGAGGTATCAGTAAAAAAGAGGAACGGATTCGTGCTCAGCAGTTCAAGATACGTAAAAATACACTCTGTCAATAATTTTCGTCACGTAGATCACAGGTCCTACCTCTCAACCGTGTGTAACGGCAATTTTGGGGTGTTTTTTGAGGTCGGGACTAACGGATGAGGTATCGGTCAAAAAGAGGGTCGGATTCGTGTTCAGTAGCTCAAGATACTGAAAATACGCTCTGTCAATAATTTCCTCACGTAGAGCACAGGACCTACCTCTCAACCGCATGAAACAGCAATTATGGGGTGTTTTTTGAGGTTCGGGTCGGACGCTTGAGGTATTGGTCAAAAAGAGGGTCGGATTCGTGTTCAGCAGCTCAAGATACATAAAAATACGCTCTGTCAATAATTTTCCTCCCGTAGATCACAAGACCTACCTCTCAACCGCATGAAACAGTAATTTTGTGGTATTTTTTGAGGTTAGGGACAAACACTTGAGGTATCGGTAAAAAACAGGGTCGGATTCGTGTTCAGCAGCTCAAGATACATAAAAATACCTCTCAACCGCGTGAAACAGCAATTTTGGAGTGTTTTTTGAGGTTCGGGTTGGACGCTCGAAGTATCGGTCAAACAGAGGGTCGGATTCGTGTTCAGCAGCTCAAGCTTCATAAAAATACGCTCTATCAAAAATTTTCCTCCCGTAGTACACAAGACCTACCTCTCAACCGCATGAAACAGTAATTTTGTGGTATTTTTTGAGGTTAGGGACAAACTCTTGAGGTATCGGTAAAAAACAGGGTCGGATTCGTGTTCAGCAGCTCAAGATACATAAAAATACCTCTCAACCGCGTGAAACAGCAATTTTGGAGTGTTTTTTGAGGTTCGGGTTGGACGCTCGAAGTATCGGTCAAACAGAGGGTCGGATTCGTGTTCAGCAGCTCAAGCTTCATAAAAATACGCTCTATCAAAAATTTTCCTCGTGTAGATCACAGGACTTACCTCTCAACTGCGTGAAACAGCAATTTTGTGGTGTTCTTTGAGGTTAGGGACAAACTCTTGAGGTATCGGTAAAAAACAGGGTCGGATTCGTGTTCAGCAGCTCAAGATACATAAAAATACCTCTCAACCGCGTGAAACAGCAATTTTGGAGTGTTTTTTGAGGTTCGGGTTGGACGCTCGAAGTATCGGTCAAACAGAGGGTCGGATTCGTGTTCAGCAGCTCAAGCTTCATAAAAATACGCTCTATCAAAAATTTTCCTCGTGTAGATCACAGGACTTACCTCTCAACTGCGTGAAACAGCAATTTTGTGGTGTTCTTTGAGGTTAGGGACGAACACCTGAGGTATCGGTAAAAAAGAGGGTCGGATTCGTGTTCAGCAGCTCAAGATACATAAAAATAAGTTCTGTCAATAATTTTCCTCACGTAGATCATAAGACCTAGCTCTCAACCGCGTGAAACAGTAATTTTGTGGTATTTTTCGAGGTTAGGGACGAATTCTTGAGGTATCGGTAAAAAAGAGGGTTGAATTCGTGTTCAACCGCTGAAGATACATAAAAATACGCTCTGTCAATAGTTTTCCTCACTTAGATCACAGGACCTCCCTCTCAACCGTGTGAAACAGCAATTTTGGGGTATTTTTGAGGTTCCGGACGAACGCTTTAGGTATCGGTCAAAAAGAGGGTTGGATTCGTGTTCAGCAGCTCAAGATACATAAAAATACGCTTTGTCAATAATTTTCCTCAGTTAGATCACAGGACATACCTCTCAACTGCGTGAAACAGCAATTTTGCGGTGTTTTTTGAGGTTAGGGACTAACACCTGAGGTATCGGTAAAAAAGAGGGTCAGATTCGTGTTCTGCAGCTCAAGATACATAAAAATACGCTTTGTCAATGATTTTCTTCGCGTAGATCGCAGGACCTACCTTTCAACCGCGTAAAACAGGAATTTTAGGATGTTTTTTGAAGTTAGGTACGAACACTTGAGGTATCGGTAAAAAGAGGGTTGGATTCGTGTTCAGCAGCTCAAAATACATAAAAATACGCTCTATCAATAAGTTTCCTCACGTAGATCGCAAGACCTAGCTCTCAACCGCGTGAAACAGCAATTTTTTGGTCTATTTGAGGTTAGGGTCGAACGCTTTGAGGTATCAGTAAAAAAGAGGAACGGATTCGTGTTCAGCAGTTCAAGATACGTAAAAATACGCTCTGTCAATAATTTTCGTCACGTAGATCACAGGTCCTACCTCTCAACCGTGTGAAACGGCAATTTTGGGGTGTTTTTTGAGGTCGGGACTAACGCTTGAGGTATCGGTCAAAAAGAGGGTCGGATTCGTGTTCAGTAGCTCAAGATACTGAAAATACGCTCTGTCAATAATTTCCTCCGCGTGAAAGAGCAATTTTGGGGTGTATTTGAGGTTAGGGTCGAACGCTTCAGTTATCGGGCAAAAAGAGGGTCGGATTCATGTTCAGCAGCTCAAAATACATAAAAGTAGTCGTTGCTTGGAATTTTCCGGAACTCCTGTTATTTCTAACATCTTGATCAGTGCGTAAAGTAGTATTTCTTTATGGTTAGGGAACGTGCAGCTCCGTCTGAAAACGAAATTTTAAAAATAGTCACGCGCTAATCATAAGTACATAAAAATGCTAAATTTTCTCTATTTTTAAAAATTTTAACGCCGAAATGAATTTTGGGCAGGGCGGTGTTCCGATTGACGTAGAATATCACATATATATATATATATATATATATATATATATATATATATATATATATATATATATATATATATATATATATATATATATATATATATATATATATATATATATATATATATATATATATATATATATATATATATATATATATATATATATATATATATATATATATATATATATATAAATAAATAAAACAATTGAAGTGTAATACGTATGCGTATATTGTCATAAAATTATTCTTTTAGGTTAAAAGGGTTCGCTTTCCTTTACACAAGTTATATCGATATTTGAGTGATATAAAATTGATTTGTATTAGATTTGTTACATTATAGTTTGTTTCTCACTTAACTTGACTGCATTTTTTAATTTATTAAGAAAAATTTGAAAATTTTGATTTTATATTAAAATATGACATTCTTAAAGATTTGGAAATTATAAAGAAAAGCTAAAATCGATAAGAGTGCAAATTTGCAAATCAGATGTTAAAAATGGTGTACTCAGTACTGTCTACAGGTTACTGTGAACATGTATTCCATTTATATCGGTTTGAAGATCATATATTGTTCTTTGTAATTTTGTAGTAAAAAGGACAATATATTTTGAATCCAATTATTTAAACTCGAGCTTTTTATAAAATGATAGTAATATTTGATGAATCTATATCTGTAAATGCATGCAATGCATGTCCTTTCCGTGTTTGCAGTAGATATTAAGCGTATCATAAGTCACGTTGAGAGTGATTTAATGTGCTAGCGGATTGTTTAAAATTAAATAATAATATATTTTTATATTTTCTCTTTTGCCTTAAATAGTTAGTTAGTACCATCACCTTATAAGTTTTCGAAAGCATAATTTTAAGTATATTTAACTTCAGAAGATATATTGCATATATATTTTTGTATTCGTTTTGATTTTTAGGCTCGACCGCGACACTGAAGTGCCTTATATTTTCGTTAGTGAAAAATGTGTGCTATAGGATATCTCCCGCAATTTCTGACCAATCGGGATGAAATTTTAGGAGATATATCTTCCAGCACAATATGAAATTCTATTATTTTTTTATCCCGATCCTGTACGTAGTTTTTAAATTGCGAGCACATTTTGCTTATTTTGACGTATTTTTTCTTTTTAAAATTCATGTTACACGATTATCTCCGCGGAATCTTAGCGAATCAGGCTCAATTTTTTTTGGGGAACTCTCCTAAGTATAACAACTCGATGGTCCTATTTTGAGATTGATCCTGCAAATATACGCTGAATGCGGCGACTATAAAAAATCGCTAAAAACGGTTTTTGGGCTATAACTTGAAAACGAAGCATACTACGAAAAAAAGTTACATAGAAAAGTTGTAGATCGTTGAAAAATACAACTTTTTCCCATTGACATCTATTTATGAAAATAATTTTAACTCGAGTTAACAGGCCAAAAACGAATTTTAACACCGAAAAAACAGCTTTTTACCATATAATTTTACAGCTATGCATTTTACATGAAAAAGTTAAATGGAAAAGTTTTGTAGATCTTTGAAAAATACAACTTTTTTTCTTGACACCAACACTCGAAAATGCTTTTAAATCAAGTTAATAGTCGAAAAATAATTTTTGATATCGAAAAATGTAGTTTTTTACAATATTATACAATCAAGCAAACGAGCAGTGTGAGCAAGGCGAGCGCGAAGCGCGAGCTCAGTACGGTCGTGCCTCTAATGCATAAGAGGCATAATAGACATGCGCTTCGCGTTTTGCATGCCTTGCATTGCATTGCTAAGCGCTTCGCTCGCTCTTAAGCTCCGGATCAGGCAAGTCACATGCGACCGAAGGCCGCGTGTGGCGCGCTAGTTATTAAATGTAATTATTAATATACGCTGTTCCGATGTTTGTGATTTTTATTGTCTATATAAATATATATATATGAAAAACAATGAAAAATAAAAAAAATTACGTCCATAAAGACGGAATTTAAATTGAGTTCAATAAAGACCTTTGTTATATTGTTTTGTATTTTTTTTTAATTTTTTATTTATTATTTTACATATATAAAGCGGTTAGTAATTAATATTAATTTATATTTATACCATTGATTCATCCCAAAAGTTCCATCACCAGGTATGTATATTGTAGTTGATAGTTTTATATATTATAACGTAAATTTCCAAGCGGCGTATATTTGATGGATCAACCCCAATTGTAGCTTTTGTTGTTTGAGACCAGTTAAGCTTTATTTTATTTCTTTAAACCTTTTATAATAGGTAGTTGTAAATTTGTCAAAATCTTAATTAATAAAATTAATTTTATATAACTTTAAATTTCAAGAATTTGAGCTCAAATAGGTATATGACCTTAATATTGGACACAGTGACTTAGTAGAATTTAATTTAGTGAAAATGTCCTCCTCCAGTATTCGACCGTAAAATTAAATGACCTAATATACTTATGAACCTGTTAAAAAAACTAATGCATCTTATTGTTTGTTTATTGCTGCAAAAAATAAACATGGTGGACTACTGAAGTAATAAAATAGTATTATGTTCCTGTGAAGAAAAATCAGTTATTAGTGGCGTTATTTCAGTTGATAAAACCTGTAACAAAAATAATGATATTAGTATATTGATTAAATTAAAATATTAAGTTATTTTATAAAACAATCAATTTATAGATACGTGTGTATGTGTATATTCATTTTTTTTATTCCTCTTTGCATTAGAATAGTCTATGGACAGTGTATTATTTTAAGTTAATTTATGTGCTGATTTTCTAGATAAGTTAACTTAAATTTTAATATGAGAGCGTTACATTAATTACTAAAACATTTATTTGACTCTCTTAGGTGTCGATAATTATGATATATTTTATAATAAAATATAACCCAATAACTTTCTTTGTGTTATTTTTTTAAATCACTGATCCTTTGCCAAACAAATTAAATGAAAGAAAGAAAATTTTATTATCCATAAAAACTTGGAATTTAAAAACATATTTGATTAGTTTACAAATGCTGCTTTTCTTCCTATGTAATTGATAAAAAAAATAATTAAAGATAGTGGTGAATTCATGCATTAATTCTATAAATCGATTTTGAATTGACTAGTTATAGGAGTATTAGGAAGGGTTTATCGTACTATTTTTATTCAAGGGCATACAAATTATATATAGATATATTTATTTTGATTTTTAACGGTGTTTAATAATACTAAATAAAATCCTAAAAATGCGTAATTTATTTTACGTTTGAGGAAAGCATGAACAGCATGTTGCAGAAAAATGAAGAAAGTATTATAGCAATAATAAGAAACGTGGGGTTTAAGTAAAAAGGAGTTAAGTACTTCTAACTATCTAGTAAAATTGTTATGTAGAATAACTCTCTCGCTCAGTTAACGGTTTAAAACAAATTTTTAATCGGTTTTGCTGAACCGAGTTAATTTTGAATTAACAGGCTATGCTGTACTCGGGCTCTATGGTTGGAGGTATTTACGAATGCGCATGCCTTTCCAAAAAAAGAAAAGTTGGCGTTTCGTCCTACCAATCAGAGTGGACTTCTCAGGAAGGCACTGATTGGTTTCATTAGACGCCTGCCGCCCTGGTGTTCGGCGGTTCGCTTATGTCAAGTCGAATCGTCTCTTTGCCTACATGAAACGAAAGAGACGCTTCCACCTGGCGGCAATATTCTCAACCTAATTGCCAGTTTTTTTTTATAGAATGACTCTATCGCTCAGTGAACGTTTTAAAACAAATTTTTAATCAGTTTTGCTGAGCCAAGTTAATTTTAAATTAACAGGCTATGCTGCACTCGGCCTCTATGGTTGGAGGTATTTACGACTGCGCATGTCTTTCCAAAAACCCGACCTTACGGATTCTTCTACGTTTTTCGCAAGTGCCGATTTCTCCTCGTATATTTGTTTTCGTCCTCTTGAAATAACTCGGAAACTAAATTTTTCAAATTTTTCAATTGATGCTTATTTAACTTTCTAGTTTTATGTTTATTTAACTTTATAATTTAATGTTTAGCTACTTTATTATCAAAAGTGTTATTCATTAAATTGGATTTCTCAACCTTTTATTATATTTCCCTTTCTCTTTTGCAACACGTTACTCAATAACAGGAAATAGGAATTATAGAAGGATAAGTCGATCAGGTGTACCCGTCTAAATACGAGCGTTAGTCCGACTTGGACAATCTGGTTCGGACGGTCCAGTTGCGCGCAGAGGGCTGCTTCTCCGATGCAAACACGGGTGGTAAGGATTAGGTCCGCTGGGTCCTTATATCCTTACCTTCGGAAGCCTTTGCACCTTGTTAGCTGACAAAAGGAAGGGTCTCAGCGGATGCGAGGGCCGCCGAGTTTTTGCAATCCGTGTCGGAAAAGAGGAGCCACAACACTGGTTAAGTGTGGGCTACTCTTAAATCAACTTAGTAACAACGCATACCTATGAATAAACAAGATTATTGGGAAGGAAAGGTTATTAGAGGTAACGTGTTGTTTATAAAACAAGGAAAAACAATATAATTTATTTATATGAATATCTCTCTTAAATTAATAACAATCGAAAACAATAAAAATTAGTAATATATAATGTAAAATATAAAATATAATGTAATATAATAATCTTGCTAAACAGTAAGTATGAATTTGAGATATAATTTATTATTTATATATATTTTTTTTCATGCCGTAAACACTAAGAAAAGCTTTAAAATAATAGTTAATTTAATAGTTAAGTTAATAGTTTCATGTAAAGAAAATTTTATTTATTTTGTATTTAAGAATTTAATTATAAAGATCATATATTAAACTTTCAGTAAAAAGACACCTATAACAATAAGAATAGGTGATGATTAAAAGTGTACGGAGAAAGAAAAATGTTTTTTCAATCATCTAGTAACAAGGGTTTAGAAGAGAAAAGTGAGGATATTTTAGGATATTAAAGTAACATTTGTACAGCAAAATCTATTATTTAGAAAATAAGAAAAGAAAAAGCTATGAGGGGGATGAAATATTGAGAAACATTGATAAACAAGAGAATGACAGATTAAATAGTGAAATTTGTTTACCATGTTAGTTCATTTATAGACATTAACAATATATTGAACTAATTTTGAAAGGTGTTTATTCTGACTATATATGGTTTACTATAATGTAATTATGATGCAATAAATTGAGTAGTGAAATGATCAAGAAATTTTAAAATTGTTGGAAACAAAGATTTGGTAATATATTATTATAAAAAAATATTTTTATTAAATCCTAAAATTTAGTATTATAATTTTAACAGAAAGAATTTTTTTATTATTTAGCGTTGGTTAATCTTCAGTTATTAAGATCATACTACATACTTCCAAAAGTAAAAAACACTTATTATCTTATCATGGAAGAGATAACAATAATAGCAGTAGTACATGTAAGCATTTAATTTTCCTTTTACGAAGACTTTTTATTTTAGGGCCTATTATCATATATGTGTAAATTATTCATGAAACATAAATATTCGTTGAAATATGATTTAAACATGCATTTCTTTGAAAAAACAATTCATTGTTACAAAGTTATAACGGATACCTGCTCGTAAATCTAATATGCGAGGAATTCGCGCCGGTGCGAATTATACAAGCAAAACCGCGCGCGCAAACATGACGGTACAATACCGTCCCAGCGGGGTTTTGGGGACGTAGAAGCGTGCGACCGGAAAGGAAGCGCACAACAGATTACCGCTGGCTGTCCGCGCGTGTACATGGGAAGCACTTGGCAGCTTAAAGGAATCGGTTATCGTGGTGCGACGCAATCAGCAACTGCGATCCTCCCTGGTGATCGGGGAATTCTGGCGTGAGGTGTTCACGTGTGTGTGTGTGTGTGTGTGTGTGTGTGTCTTGAGAGCGTGGGACGGAAGTGGTGCAGTGCGCACCCGGACGTGAGAAAGGACGCCAACATCCAGCGGCCAGGTAGTGCTGGCCATCCGCACCACCGCCGAGTACTCGACATCTTCCCCGCGCGCATAACACGTCCGCCGCTTGAGTGTGTAAGAGTAAGAGAGAAGCGCCGCGACGACCCATTCGCAGAAGTGCAATTGGCCTTTGTACAGCAGTGACTTGTAAGTAAAAGGGCGAGACCCTATTACTTTAACCTGCGGCGGCAGTGCGATCACGGAATTTAGGCAAGCGAGCATACGGGGGGACTCGCGCCCCCATCTTTTATGTAATTACAAGAACGTTTAATATACGCTTATTATCAGCTCTTTCGTGTATTCAGTTGAATTAAATATCCTCTTCCTTTCCGCTTACCCCCGCTAACGCGGACTTTCAGGCGATACCTAGCTGAGCACGAGAAGCAGAAAAGGATCCTGCAGTGGCCGACGAGGAACTCGTGCGACGCGCGCTCGCAGTCGCGCGCGGCACAAAGCAAGGCTACCGAGTGGATACTCGGAACCTCGCTACCCGTGCTGGAGCATACGAGCCGGGCAGATTGGCGAAATAATATATTTCGCCTCCCCCAATCCCGTGATTACAAATAATTTCTTTATAATTTATTTAATTTCTTTCCTTATTTGGCTTTGGCATTTATTTAAGCCCTTATCCTGCAATAATAGGGAATAGCCGCTGGGTCTTGCGCCAAATTATTAGCAGGACAATCAGAATGTAAGCAGTGACAGCCGTCACAAAAATAAAATAAAAAAAATTTAAGATCGACAGAACAGCCGGTGGGTTTTGCGCTATCGATGCAAGCTGCGGGAAAATGTAAGCTTCCCAAAAAAAAAATTCAAGCGAATCGATCGTGCTAAAACATTTGCCAATTAGAAAATCTCTTTTTACTAAAATTGCATTATTGCTTTATAGATAATAAAATAATGTTAATAATAATAATAGCAACAGTAATAATTAAGCGTTTTAACGTAATTTATGCGTTAATCTTACATGTGTCCCTTAAATAATTATAATAATAGATGCACATACGGCGTTATATGTACTGGAGTTGAGTGAGGAAACCCTGCTAGTTAAGCTTACATCCAAGGTCTCCAGTATTGGCACTTCTCAAGCACATATATCCACCTTAGCTCTTAATGCATCAGATGGGGCTTCTTTTTCGTGAGCAACCAAGGTTTGCCAAGAATTTCTCACTTATAGCATAAATCTATAGGATATTTACGTTTTCTGGTGCATGTTATCCATCCTAGCACTTAGTGTCTTGGATGGTATTTTCAACGAAAATTTCAGAATTGGAATTAAGAGAGAAGTTTTATGAATGTACATACATACAGTGTGTCTAAAAAGTATGGAAACACCTGAATACTTTTTCAGCTAAAATATTTTTCCAACAGCTCAAGCTCATTCTTATAGTAACTTTCAACGAGGAACTCAAAGGTGACCTTGAATTCAACCTTGAGATTGACCTTCAAGGTCATTCAAGGTCAACTTTGTTTTTTTAAATAGTAACCCCTATTTTTGACACCGGCAATCGAAAGAGCAGGAAATTTTACGTCCAAATATGTGCTCAGGTCGTAGGTCAAGAGTGACCTTGAAGTTCAGCTGAAGGTCTTTTAAACTTAAACAAGGTTTGGGTCGGATGGACGAGACCGTTCTGTACTTCCTTGGGTCAGGTGTTTCTGAAAAAGTTCAAGGTCACTCTTGGAGCAACTTTCAACGAGGAATCCAATGGTGACCTTGAATTCGACCTTGACCTTGACCTTCAAGGTAAACATTTTTTTACATTTAGCATTATCCAGGAACAACGACATGGACGTAATAAAATCTGTTCCTTTTGAGGTGCTGGATTTACGTGAGTCCCCTTGCCTCTCACGATCGGGGTGCTGGATTTACGTGAGTCCCCTTGCCTCTCACATTTGATTATTAGCATTAATAAGCACAATATCTTTATTTTTAGTGCTCGATTTGTTCTCCATTTACCTCTTCACAGTAAGCTAATCGATGGTAGAAACCATCAACTGCATTTCGGATTATTTCAGTGGTAATGAAAGCTGATTCATCTATGATCCTTTGCTGTAATTCATCTAAATTTTGGGGTTTCGTTTTGTATATCCGATCTTTTCGGTAACCCCAATATAAATAATCAAGAGGTGTCAAATCAGGTTATCTACGAGCTGGCTCTCGTAGCTGGCTATTCAATTGTGCCTCTTCGCCCTATCCACCGATTAACAAATACTTCGTCGAAGTAATCACGAACGTCTCGTCCATACTGAGGTGCTGCACCGTCCTGCTGAAAACATATGTTCTCAAAGTTCTCTCCAGCTATTTCTCTAATTGCAGGAACTATTTGATCTCGTAGCATAGCTTCGTACTTTTCAGCATTTAAGTTACCGTCAATAAAAAACGGTCCTATAATTCTATTGTTAAGTATCCCAGCCCAAACATTTAATTTTTGCGGATACTGTGATTTTTCTTCTCGTTTCCAGTGAGGGTTTTCATCTACCCAATATCTGCAATTATGTCTATTTAAGGTTCCGTCAAGTTGAAAGGTTGCCTCATCTGAGAAGGCTATGTTTGATGAAAAGTTAGGATTTTCAACTATGCATGCCATCATCTATTCACAAAATTAAACGCGACGATCGAAATCGTCTTCATTCAACTTGTGAACCAGTGTTACTTTAAATGGATGGAATTTCGCTCTTTTTAGTACGTTGCGTACAGACGATTTACTTAAGTCATGCTCTTGAGCAACCCTGCGGATAGAGTTATGCGGATCTTCAGTGAATGCTAATAAAACATCTAGTGAGTTCTCTTCATTTACTGCTGACCTCGGTCTGCCTGATTTAGGTAATTCTCTGACAGTGCCGAAATCATTAAACCTTCTAATAGTTTTTTGGACGGTCGAGACTGCAATTGGAGTTCTACCAACTCTAAAAGTTTCATTGAAAAGATTCATTACTGCTCTGAAAGATCGCTCCATTCCACCCCAGCCTCTCATCATCAGAAGTGATATTCTTTCTCTTTCAGTGAGGTGTTGCATTTGACTAAGACTTCGAACTCGATCTTACCCAAACATCGATTAGAATGTAGTACACAAAACTTACAATGCAGATGAACGTTTAAAAAAAATTAAAATAATATTCTGGTATTTTTACGTAAAAGCTCTACTATTTTTTTACTCGTAAACTACTGCACTCTAGACTGTTAGACATTTTTTGTACGACACAAATGTTGGATTTCGATGCCTGTTCAAGTACCAGTTTAGAACGAAGCTCAAAATTGCAACTATTCAGTTTATTAATTTCAATTTATTTATTTATTGAATTATTTTTTTGAGAAGAGAGTTAAATTAAACTATTATTGATAGATTTTTTTTATTATTCGTGGGTTTGATGCTAGCATACTAATATTCAATACCCAAATTTTTTTAATAACATGGCGTACTTTGAAAATAAAAATTCAAAATCGCTCCTTTTTTGTAAAATTGTTCAAAAACAGAATTATTTTTTGTAAGTTTAAGATTGGTGAGTTAGAAGTTCATGAGTTGGAGATTTATGCGATTGGCATTTGTAAATTATGCGTCAAAGACATTATGATAATCGATGCTAATCTTTAAATGTTAGAAGCGAGGGGACTCACGTAAATCCAGTACCCCGATCGTGAGAGACAAGGGGACTCACGTAAATCCAGCACCCCAATGGGTACAGATTTTACTACATCCACGTCGTTGTTCCTCGGTAACGCTATATGTAAAAAAAACAAACTTTACCTTGAAATAACCTTGAAGGTCAAGGTCAAGGTCAAATTCAAGGTCACCATTGAATTCCTCGTTGAAAGTTTCTCCAAGAGTGACCTTGAACTTTCTCAGAAACACCTGACCCAAGGAAGTACAGAACGGTCCCGTCTACCCGACCCAAACCTTGTTTAAGTTTAAATGACCTTTAGCTGAACTTCAAGGTCACCTTTGACCTACGTCCTGAACACATATTTGGACATAAAATTTCCCGCTCTTTCGATTGCCGGTGTCAAGGGATTACTATTTAAAAAAACAAAGTTGACCTTGAAATGACCTTGAAGGTCAATCTCAAGGTTGAATTCAAGGTCACCTTTGAATTCCTCGTTGAAAGTTACTATAAGAATGAGCTTGAGCTGTTGGAAAAATATTTTAGCTGAAAAAGTATGCAGGTGTTTCCATACTTTTTGGACACCCTGTATATTCATAAATAATTATTATATTATAAAAGCAAAATATATTTTTCGCGCGTGAATTTATATTGAAGATATTTAAAGTAGATAGTTTAATTTGTAATTCTTATTTTCTTTTGTCGTAAAGAATCTCTTCGATATCCTCGTCGTTAATTGCATGATCTGATTTGAAAAATGGTTGTTTTTTCGTGCACTGATATGTTCGGTAAAATGATTATCTTTCTTAGCAAATTTCTTATAAATTGAAGGAGTTTTTGGTATAGAAAGTAATGATTTCATTCGAAGCAGAATAGGGAGGAGAGGGAATTCGTTGCAGCAGCGGCAGCTTCCTCCAGGCACAGAATACCGGCTGTAGCCACGAGAGAGAGAGAGGGAGAGAGACAGACAGACACGGCCGTCGACAGCTCAGGGGAGAGCTAGCAGCCGCCTCGCCGCGAGCCGCCTGAAGCTGCCGGTCTACCATAGCGTAGGCCAGCGCGCGCCTGCCGCCGCTACCAACTGTGATGACTTCGCGGCAACAAAAGTCAAAGCGCCCGCTATACATATACACGCCGCGTCTCGCAGGCAGGGCGACAATCACGGAGCGGATTAATCATCAGTAGCGACTTATCATCCCGCCAACGTAGCTCGGCGTAATAAAAGGAGCAACAAGTGTGTGTGGGGTAAAATTAGGCGCGAAGAAGGCTGAAATTTGGAAGAGATTTCCGGCCTCATGGAAAACCAGAATTGACTGTCCACGCATCGAACGATCAGCATCGATTAGTAGCACGATATTCTTAAAAAGGAAAAATTTAGTTGAACGTAGCGAGTTACGGGGAGTATCGTAGAGTTGTTGAATTGTTGTATTGAGATTTACGGATAGTTGTTGGATTGGAGTGTTAAAGTGAGATAAAAGGGTGTGTTAAAGTTTCGAATAGGGCACCTTCACATCGCGGGGGTAATAGCGACTCCATTGCGACCACGAGGCAGTGGCTGGGCGAATTTATAGCCACTCAGGACATTTAGCTGCGGTGAGTTGGACTCATAATTGTCGAGCGACCCTCCGTACTTCTTTGGAGTCGGTAACTTTTTCATTAGTATATTATTATAGGTATATATAGTGTATCATATTGTACCCTATTAACGTACGATTTGGTAGTGTGACACCAACGTAGAATCAGTGCGCGGCGCGAGAATTTACGTTAAAATTCGGGCATTACACGTGGGAAAATATGTAAGTAGTGCAATAATCGAGGCAGAATCTATCGATAAATAATGCAAATTGGGAAGGTCATAGAGTAAATTCATAGAGTACATTCAGTTGTGATTTATTAGTCAGCTCGGGAAAACGTGGTGATTCGGTCATTGGAAGCGACGCGCGCGGGCTTGCATAGTCATTTTAAATTAGCGACAGTTGGGAATTATGTCATTTATGTAAATTTGCGACCCTTGGTATTTAGATAAATATAGCCTAGGTACTTAAATAGTTAAGCAATAGCATCATTTATTAGTAGAATTTATTATCCTGATTTTGCTTCACGGAACCTCCTCGGGGATAAGGCTCATGCGAGGTTAGCCGCGCTTTACCTGGCGCCCATTAATAGTTAAATTCGGTAAAGTGCAGAGCAACATTCAAAGGTTCAAATGCCTAATTAACAAAGTACTTACAGAGACAGGCGTAATAAAATTCTATGTTACAACTTATATGTATATATAACTTCTTATCTTATGTGTGAGAAGAAAATGGACGCAATAAATATATTCTACCGTTGTAGTTTATTGGAATGCTTCAATTGGTGATGCAATATACGGTCCTAATTGGTATTTAGTACAAATGTTGGTCACACAATCGCTGATATGGTTGATAATTTGACTTGCAAATAACGTGACGGCGCGAATATTCGTGATACGAAAAGATAATGCACTTTTGAGTTGTGAGTGTCTTAGCGCCTTCTGCGCACTTATAAAATAAATGTTAATTCGGGAATTGCAGGTAAGAAAAGTTCCGGAAAAAAGGTAAATTTGCAGGAATTATATGCTACTTTTGTCCCGCTTTTAAGGTTAATAATGTGGCCATTACGGTTGCGTCGGGAATAAAATATATTTGTTATGCTAAAATAAAACTACATGTATTTTTCTACCAAAACTTAATTACCGTGGCTGCAATTGCCCTGGCCGATCCGGTAAAACCATAAGAAGTACATATAAAAAGTTTTTTGTCACTTGTAGCTGTTTCCAAGAAAAGTTTGTCTAATTTTACCATAAATAACAGTATACTGTAGGTGATCTATGGGGATTCTACGCCAGTTGGGTTCTTGTCCGGGCTGTCAGGTCGATAACCCAGGAACCTACCTTTCCGACTAGACCAAGGATCTACTTTACCAAGGGTCGGTGAGTTACCGGTCAGAAACCCATCTTCACTCGTAGACGATGACCCAGGAGTCTGCATTACCGACCAAGGATAACCCAAGTGCATTATCGTTAACTCTGCGCGGGAAATTCAAATGTGTGAATTACCAGTGCAAAGAACCCATCGCTAGCTGGTTGATAACCCAACTTTACCCTCAACCTATAACCCGATAATCTTTATCACGACTGAGGGTGACCTGTGTTTATCTGTACTATCGGTAACTCTACGCGGGAAATTCAAATGTTTGAATTACCAGTGTGAGGCACCCATTGCTAGTTGGTACCCAACATTACCCTCTACCGATAATCCAGGAATCTACATTACCGACTGGACGTATTTATGTAATCGTATGTATGCGATCGTGCGCGTATGTGTGTGTATATATATATATATATATATATATATATATGTGTGTGTGTGTGTGTGTGTGTGTGTGTGTGTGTGTGTGTGTGTGTGTGTGTGTGTGTGTAGGTGTGTGTGTGTGTGTCTGTTCGTGTGTGCGCATGTGTATCGAATCCCTGGACGTTCACCACGTACTTCTTGTCGGTGACTAATGAGTGAATGAGCTCACAAACATGCCCTTTATACCAATTTCCCCACCACGGCGAACCTCGAGCTGCCACCGTCGCTATATATATATATATACACTCGTATATTCAAAACCTCATTGTTAAACAAAAATTGAATTTCCCGCGGCTTGTTCGATAAGGTAGATTTAGAATTATATACGTAATCAATAATTAGAGATTTGAATTTCCCGTTTTTTGTAAAAAAAAAAATTAAACATTAATTCTAGCTGTAAAAATTGTAATTACCCGCGGCTAGTGTTAACTTTTGAGATGAATTTTTGAATTATCTATATAGTTAATAATTCATAAATTTGAACTTCCCGCCCCTTGCAAATGTTTATATTTAAATAAATAATTAAAACAACATTATTCTTAGTTATCAAATTGGAATTTCCCACCTACTGCCAAGTTTGATAGTTCGACTAATCGACTTTTTATCCGAGAAGCTAGATTGATTCCCTATATCGGCCAGCTCCTTATCTCAATCACTCACCTGTTTCTCTTGTTGGTTGTAAAAAGTACCGGTTGCCGCCACCTACCGGTCAATGCATGAAGCACGCTAGCGCGGACTTTCTATATTTCCATTACCTGTTTCTACCGCTTGTAGCCACTTAGCGCTGTCGCGTGGAACTATCCTGCTATATGAAATTTGAAAGGTACGAAATTCAAACTGTCATATTTCAAAATTTTTGATTTTGAGGTTAGGAAATCGTTTTTGCCTGTAAATCGTCAAAAGAAAGGGTTTCAGGTGAAATGGATGAAATTTCGATTCCCTTGTATGAGGGTTGCATTTTAACTCCTGTATATACAGCTATAAGAAAAAAAATTCGTAAATTCTTTTTTTCATATATCTATTGAAAAAAAAACTTAAAATTTTCTACAAGACAAAGGCAAAATTAGCATCTTTCATATATACAAATACATGGTCAAATATGACCATATATGGAAAATGTACATGGGCATATATGGTCATATATGAGCATATATAGCCATGCACGGATATATATGAATTTTTGCCATATTTTGGCATATATGGCTATATAACAACATATATGAAATTTGCTTTTTTCCTAATTATTGGACCAACCTAAAAATCTTGTTTTGTGTGTAATTTCGGTTTGAAATTTGTATTCATGGTGAAATGCGATATATTTTCCTTACAAACCATTCGCAGGAGACCAAATATGTTGTATGTGTATTTTTCATTGTGTTTACCGGACTAAACACGACCATTTTGCCACGATAATTATGGCCACGGTAATTACTTTTTGCTAGAAAAATGGATATAGTTTTATTTTAGTATAACAAATATATTTTTCCGCTAGGATCAATAATTTTGTTGACCACGGTAATTACGTATCTTGTTAGCTTTTGGAATTTTAAAAAGAAAAACGCTAAAACTAACTATAAAAACTGAAAATAAAAACCGGGTCGCTCGCTGACGTGGTAACTAAATAACCTCATAGGATATATGGCGCCACTAAGCTTATATACCCATTACAATACGATAAATTGAGCGAGAATTTAAAACTCAAAAAGTTGATGACAACGTTCGCAACACTCAAGTAGACAGATCAGTTTAAAGAAAATTGTGAAATAATTAGAACATATTGTACGTATGATGTACTTTAAAGTCTCATAGGTTAGATATAATTAAATTCTAAAGTTATTGTTTTATAAATTCAGAATTACGTGAATTATTCTATGGCGAGAGGCCACGGTAATTACTTTTAGTATATATATATATATATATATATATATATATATATATATATATATATATATATATATATATATATATCACTTGTGTGTTAAAAATATAGCATAGTCTTCTTTGTTTTGTGTTTAAGGGGTAACACCACTCTAGCGGCCCAAAAAATGCCTAATTTGTACGATTTTTTACAAGAGTAGGAAAGAAGGGATCAAATTTATTTTTTAAGGGTTTACTGTACATATATTGAAGTACAAAAATATATTTTTTTTACATTTAAATACAAAATGACGGCTATACAGCGAATCTCATGAGAAGCCTTTTTCTCAAACCTCCAAACGGGAGAACACTTTTCTCGGAAAGTATGAGACCTGGAACAAAAAACCAAAGAAATTCTTAATCTATATAACGTTAACTTTGGAAGTACATAGGGTTTTTTTATTTCAATTTTTGTAGAAATGGCGCACTTCAGAAAAAAACTCGATTTTTCTCGAAAAAAAACAATGTAAATTGTTTATAAAAAAAAATTTACATTCAATCGAAAAACGGCTACGTACTTCTTTGTAGAATCTATTTGTGAAGCTACAGTAAAAATATCAATTCAATCCATGCTATAGTTTACGAGTAATCTGTTCTCCCAGTTTGAAAAAGGTTTCTCACGAGATTCGTTGTATAGCCGACATTTTGTATTTAAATGTAAAAAAAATATATTTTTGTACCTCAATATATGTATAGTAAACCCTCAAAAAAGAAATTTGATCCCTCCTTTCCTACTCTTGTAAAAAATCGTACAAATTAGGCATTTCTTCGGGCCGCTAGAGTGGTGTTACCCCTTAAGCTGTTCAAATACATCGTTCTTAAAAACTTCGAACATTTACCAGACCGTAGTAATTTTCTTTTCTACTCAGTATTATTGGCGACACTAAAAATACCGTTATTTGACAATCGCCCATAAGGCCAAAATTCATGTATTGCCATATATGGAAGATTTTTTTCCAGGATTCACTTCTACCAGAGTAAGGAAGTGAATTTAACACTTTTGATTATCTGCCATACATACCCGGGAAAAATGACATATATAACCATATATAGTTATATATAAAATTAATATATGGTTATATATAATCATATATAATCATGTATGATTTTACATGATTGTATATGATTATATATCGATTTTCACCTTATGTAATTATATATAGTCATGGGGAGTGATAAATAATAAAAAGGAGTTAGCTACACCGAGTTATATTTTATTCTATTAAGTATGTACAGTGGTATGAGTGAGTGATGTAATGCATGAGAGACCAAATGTGCGTGTGATTCAATATAATGCTAATAGATGTCACTGATAATTCAAATATACATATTATACATTATAATGAAAGTTTTGTACACCAACACTCCCTTAAAAAACTTGAATTAAATTTTTTTCAATACCATGTCTTTAGTACCGGCCTCGTGCTTCGGAGAGAACAAAGTCTTCGTCAAAGAATCCGTTACCATATCTTCTGCCATCCAATCTCTCTTATGAAGTGATGTCTCGCATCAATATGCTTGGTTTTTGATTTATAATTTGAAGTATATGCTAAGTCAATAGCGGACTTGTTATCCATTAATATCACTGTTGGAGACATGTATTCTGATTTGCATGAGGACAATACTGCAGTACTCTGCTTTCTGGTGCTCTAGGAGATTGGTCCATTCATCATCGTAAAACTGTATCCAGAGATAGATCTTCTGTCTTCTGTGGAGTTCGCCCAATCAGCATCACAATAGCTAATGCTTTTATCATTTCAATTCTTGTGGAATTCAATTCCAACATCTTTGGTGCCATGGATATATCATATACCTGCATGACTGATTTCCAATGAGTTTCAGTTAGATTATTCAATTAAATGAGCTTAGACTACTTACTGCGTAGCTTGTGTCAGGTCTTGAAATCTGACTTGCGTATAGCATAGCACCTATATACTTTCTTGATATGGAACATTTCTCATATTCTCACTTTTCTCCGGGCTTTCATTTGATACCAATTTTTGGTTAGCATCCATTGGAGTTGATACTGCTTTGCAATCCTGCATAATAAATTCATGTATAACTTCATCCAGGTGAGTACACTGACTTATTGTTAGTAGAAGAACTCTACATTTCATGCTTTAATAATCTTGTTCAACTCAACTTCCATCAGTTTATATCCCTTGGATTCTGTACAGTAGCCTAGGAAAGTACAGTATTTGGATTTCAAGTCCCATTTTCTTCTTTTTTCAGATGGTACCTGAACCATACTCAAACATCTATGTTCTGTTTCATTTTCCCAGAGTTTTTGAAAATCTTTAAATATTTTAAGGCTTCATTTTTTTCTTTCATCAAATAAACATAAACTTTTCTTGAAAAATCATCTATGAAGATTATGAAGTACCTTGCACCTCCAATAGAATTGTTCCCCATTGGGCCATATATATCTGAATACACTAATTGTAGTACGTGAGTGGCTCGATTCCCATTTTTTCGGAACGGTAATCTAATTTGCTTACATAGCAGACAAGTTTTGCATTTTTCTTCAGACCTAATCTGCGATGCCATAAAATTATATCATTAGTCATAACTGAGGTCGAAGCTGCAAATGCAGTTTCTGATGCCTGATATGTGACCAGCTTGTATAATCCATCAGTACCTGTTGCTTAAGCTGAAACCCAATTCTTTTCATCTATAATTACACATTTATCTCTGCTGAAATTCACAAAATAATCTAATTTAGTAAGTCTCTTTACTGACAATAAATTTGCTGCCAATCCTTTAACATATAATACGTCTTTACTAGAATGGTTTCTTTGGCATTATTTACCATTGTATCTAGTTTAACACTACCTGTTCCTGTGACTTTTAACTTGCCATGTACTGTTGCAGTGTGAACAGTTTCTTCATATTTTTGTTTGAATGTTTCAAATAATCTCTCGTCCGGTGTCATATGGTTTGACGCACCTGAATCGAGATACCAAGCTTTCTGGTTTGAATCGCTTGAGGAAGATACTAAAAAGGCATTATACTTGTGTTCTGATTGCGTAAAATCCTTTTTGTCCTTTACTTTGCAATATTTGGATATGTGTCCATAATGGTTGCAATTGAAGCATCGTGGAGTTGGTTTGAAATTCTGAATAGTCTTGTGTTTATGAAATTTTTTGCTATAAAATGCTGTTTCTGCATTATCTGAATTGGAGTAGGTATGTAGGTCCTGTAATAATTTCATTTTTACTGATTCACCTGTGATTTCCATTCCCAAGCTTTCCAAACCCATTAACATCGGCTTATATTCCTCTGCTAGCATCAACGCTGCAATCCAATCTTGTTTGACTTCCTAAAAACCTAGTCTGATCAGACCGGGCTATTACACTCTAATATGCAGTCAGGATTGGATTCCGCACTGACTCCTAACTGAGTGGTCGCACTACTCGTCTCTCTCTTTCTCTCTCTCTCTTCTCTCTCACTCTGCCGGGAGTGTGAAGGCGGAATCCACAAGTTTTCTTCTTGTGTAGTCTTTTTATTTCTACTTTTTCTTCTTTTATTTTATCTTTTCTCGGCATTTAAAATAAGTTTTATCGTGCTTGCTTTTGTCTAGGGCAAATCAAATATAAACGAGATCTGAAGAATAAGTGAAAAATCAAAGATGTGTTAACGCATTTGGCTCAGAAGTTTATAACAAACCTTCCAAATCTGGAGTGATCTTTTCTTTGAAATCTTGGGAGCATTCTTGGAAATTGTACGGGTCTTGCATTTCGTTCGACCTTTTTATTTTCTGGTTGCATATTTGTGAGTCTTCTGGGGGGTCATTACTATGAGTGCGGAACAAATATTGCCGTAAAACCAGGTTGTATAAAGAGATATTCTATTTTCCCTACATTCATCTGTTTCCAATCGTTTATTCTTTTGTCTATGGTTTTAATACAAGGTGTTTATTCTTAACAAAGAGCCTCTTTTTTCTACATTTGTTCGTCATCAGAAAATAAAATATCCTCATTAATTCATCTAAAATTACTAATAATAATATTAGAGATTTTATTCTTTTATTATTCTTTCTCATTGTATATTTCAATTATACATATTGTAAGGATTCGTAATTTGTTATTATTATCCAATTTAAATATTATAACCTTTTATTATAATATTTAATTATTTATCTTTCCCCGAGGTACCTAAATGATAGAAAGTCATAAGTAAATTATAGTATGAGTAAATATGTGTGTTTGTATAGGTTTATAAATAAAATAATATATATTATTTATATAAAATATCAAATTCAGGACTCGCATTTATTTAGTTTCATAGTTCCATACCATCAAAACAATTTGCTGCTTACTCATATATTCGCCAATAGTAATAAGTAAACTGACGAATATATAAGTTAACTGTCCAAATCATTTTATAAGAGCAGAAGGAGTGAAGTCCTGCTTGCTAGGCGGCTGTGCGCTAACTGACCATCCTCCGATCGGCAGCCAGCTCAATCCTTTCGGTTGCTCGACCTCGCGACTTTCTTCGGCGACTCGGTCTCGCACCGCTAACGTCACGTAGCAACCAGGATCCCACTTTTCTTACCCTTTCCATCAATCATATCTCATATGGATGTAGGTACACATCCTTATTCTCCGCGATTCCTCTTTGTGCGGATATTCGCTTCGCGACGATCATCCTAACGCACTAACGCGATTTTCAATTCATTTACTCATCTTCACTTTATTTATTCTTATCATTCATTCTTTGCATATATCAAGAAAACATTAGTATATAACAGTATTAAATAATAAATAAATAATTTAAATATACCCATATTCATACCATACTAATATGGACCATTACAATATTCTGATATCCATCAATAAAATAATCTTATACTTTAGTTAGCATTGTCCTTGACCATGCCTAACACTAGACTGAAAATTCTAAGAAATTTTGTATTCTATTTAAGTATTGTCATATTCTGTCATATTATTCTGACCTTTTCTTTCAATAGCCACATCTATATAAATAACAACAATTCAATCTTTATTGTGAAAATTCCCAACTCAAACTTAACTTCCATTTCGAATTTTTAAATTTTAGGTTTCACAGTGAAATATTATTTAGACATTGGCGTGCAATTTATGTCTTTTGAATAATTATTTCAATTTTGTGACCATTAATATTTACAAATATTGAATTATGGGGTTGGAATAATTTGAATTTGCTATCATACTTGTTTTCCTCTAATATATTCAGTTTGTATTAATTATATAAATTGGTTTCTATTTTTCGGTAATGAGCCGATCTTTACTCATCTGAAGTTTTTCTCAATAGAGTTAGTGTAAACGCTGCATATATCTTGACTTACCATCAATAAATAGCGCTAAATTTAATATAAGAGTAAAAAACGACCACGCGAGAGAGAGTAAAATAAATAAAATAAAGTGTTCCGATTCACATATTTAAAAAAATTGTAACACATCTGAAATATCTACTACAAAAAGTCAACATATGTATACACACCGATCCTAAGGAATGAATTCCTCCATAGAAAACGGTACGTGGTAATGACACGTACTTGACTCATCGTGGACTAGCACCAGGAGTATCAAGCACGAGCCTCGCTTTTCATACCATCGGACGATACTATAGAGTGAACAAGATCTTCGGACAGAAGGCAGATCGTGCCAAGTGCAAGTAATGGTAATGGGCACATTCGGCTTTGAAACGTCGACCGAGTAAGATCGCGCTTTTCTCGTGTTCTCTTCACTTCTTATCCTGCTCCATAACCAACGCTCCCGTATACCCTGTGATTTATACACATCATAAAATTCTAATTCTTATTATTGTATCGTCACAGTATTCGAGCGCCTCCACGCGTGCTCTCAGCGAATACGTACCCAAACCGAAAACATATACATCGCCAAAACGACAACGAGGGCCGCCTTTTCGGGCAGCCATTTGGACGCCAACGGAAACCACGCCGTGGCCCCACACACACTTGTTGAATTCTCCAGGATTTTTCAGCATCACCAACTACAAGAGAACATTCTTCTTCGATTCTTCATTTCATCGATTATCCTTCAATCATCCACCGAGGGACTTCACTCTTCATAATTAACAGTGTTTAAGTACCCATTTTATTGTACAAATAGTAAGATTTAAAACGGTTAACATTTTTTTTTTGCTTTTTTTCGCTCTTTTAGCACGGCTATCACGTTCGTAGGCATTAAACCCGGGTCTTTTTGTCGTTGACTAAATTGACTAAACAAAAAATTTGGTTTTATATATAACTATTTGATTTAATAGCCTCTGCTCAATCACGTAATCTAAATTATAATTAACAATATAATTTCTTAGTGGTATCTCATCTTTTTATTAATTTATTAAACAAAATTTATAAAAAAAAAAAAAAAACACTAGTTCTAAAATAAAAAGATAAAATACTCAATATTGACGAACTTAATTGATTCAAGAAGCAATTTATTTACTACGACATTGTTGTGTATCTGTTTTTTTATTAATTATAAGCATTTCTAGTATATTTAGATTTCAGTCTTAAAGTCAAAGTGGAACCTCCCACAAATGTATTACTAATAATCTAGTCATATTCACAGAATTTTATAACTACCAAATTTTAACACACTAAGTTTACTTTTCACATTCTGTGATTTTTGAATGAAGACTTTTTGCATTTAAGATTAAACTTAGTTTATCAAGAACTCGGATTATACATTCAAAAATAATTTTTAGACTGACTCAACATTAGACTTTCATACCCACAAAGGACATCTAAATTATTCCTTTTATTTAATGAATGCCAAATATAGTACTGTGATAAATTTTGTTTTTCTTTTCTTTATCTTACTTTCGCACTTTAACTTCTTATTTTGCTTAATCAAATTAATAAATTACATTTCTATTTCATAATTTTTAATAAATAAACAAATTTTAGATTATTGTTATTTTCTAATTGTACTTAATTCAAATTTAGACATCTAGCCTTTTTCAAAATTAGTCCCCCACGTCAAAATTTTCCTTAGGCATCATTATTAGGATAATTTTCTTACTCTTAAGGTATTCAATTCTATTGATTCATAGTCTCTCTACATTCATTATCCAAAACAACTTGGAAGATATTATTGTCCCTCTGTTTACGTATTTCACCTTGTTTCTGTTTTGATCCACTGCCAGACTACATTTTTTTTCCAGTATCTCTGAAAGCTAACTGTAAGATCTTCCGTTATCATTACACACTCTTAAATAATACTTTTAAAATTTTTCTTTTCAGTTTATATTTTATTACACAACCCTATATAATATCATACAAGCAACCCTAAAACCAAACACTATTTTCTATCATAAATTTATTTACTTATAATATTATTCATAAAATCAGCTTACTTTCCCCCCTTTTCAGATTTTAATTAACTCACATATAATTCAAATTATTTCATGTCATTAGCTACACACTACAAAATTTTAACCTCTAAAATACTCTTTCCACTTTAGATTCTCTAATATCATAAAATCATTTACAATCAATATTCAAATAACCTTTCAACTTAATATTAGCTCTAGATGAAAACAATCCTTACTTAGATAAAAGGCATCTTTTTGAATTGCAATATTCCAAAGATAATCTTATCAACCATGACATTTTGAACAGCACTGAGTTGGACTCTCCTCCGCAGAAAAGGGCTGGTCTGTCTTCCCGTCGGGAGTACAGAGTCATGCCTGGAGTCGATGTCTTAGAGCACGCTCACTCCTTGGAGGTGGGCGCTTGGGGGTAGGGGGGACGGACGGGCCTACCTCCACTTCCAGAACAGGAAGGGTAAGGGCAGTGCCCGGGGCCCTCGTTGCCCTCGAGTTGGACTCCGGCGGAGAGAACGCCTCAGGCTGATCTTTTTATAACATTGTAAAAACAAAACAAACCATAACCGCCTTGCTGCACCTATAATAAACCTAATGTTTCTTTTAAAAAGAATCTCACTGATAAAGAAAATTTTGCTTCTTTACTTTCTCAAAAAACCTCAAAAAATAAACTTCCCTCCCCCCCCCCTCTACTACGCTAGAAACACGTATAGACCCAAATTCAATCCCCAAAAAAACCAATTCCCCATCAAAGAACCCACACCCACCGAATTCACCTAAAAACTTAATTTCTCTTAAATGTCAAGATAAAAATCACAGGAGGGAAATTTTAGAAGTCCTTAAGGGCTTATGTACAGAAGTAAATTTTAGTGATATCAGTACGGAGGAAACAACCATCCAAAAAACCCTTACAGATCAAAATGATTAACATCTTATCCTGGAACATAAGAGGTATTAAGGGAAAATGGGCGGATGTTTCTTCCTATGCTCAACCTTTTAATATCCTGTTTCTATGTGAAACTCTTCTTGAGGAAAATGATAATGTCATAAACCTACATAAATACAATTTTATTAAAATCAATAGAGAAAACAATCGTAAAAACCACGGAGGGGGACTATTGGTGTATATTAGAGACGACATTCAGTACGAGAGAATTTTTATTCCCAACATACCCACCAACGTGGAACATTTGGGTATGAAATTCATTCTCCGTGCTGAATGCTTCCACGTTCTATTCATCTATAATCCCCTGGACAATAGCATAGCAACGCACTCTTTTACCGAATTTCTCAACCCATGCACTAACCTAAATAACATCATTATCATTGGTGATCTAAATGCTCAATTTAGCAAATGGGGCAGCGAGGTGGATAACCAACTTGGTAAAAATTTAGCAAATTCCCTAAAAAACTAAAGCTAGTTGCCCTGACGTATCCCTGGCTTCCTCAGACATATTGGAGAAGGTCTGTTGGTCTGTCGAGGATGACTCTAGAGGCAGCGATCATTTCCCCATAAAAATTTCCGTTAACGATTACGATGCATTTATTCAATTAGACAATTTTGGAATTAACCTGTCAAGAATTGACTGGGTAGTTTTCAAAGATTGTATCAGTGAGAGCACTGACATCTTGGATTCAATTAATCCGGAAAATTATTCCACAGTTTACAGTACTTTCATTTATAAGATATACGATGCTTCGTGCCGTCTAATGGTAGGGTCTCTGACGGAAATCCCTCATCTAACATAAAAAGACCTAACGGTTGTATCTGGTGGAATGGTCGCTGCTCTGAATTGAGTGACGAAAGGAGGACTAGCTTTACCCTTTATAAAAATAACCCTAACAATGATAACCTAAAGTTCTATTTTTCCGAAAGTAAAAGAGTTCCCAGCAAGTTGAGGAGGATAAAAAGGAACAGCTACAAAGCCTTCTTGTCCTCCCTAACCCCCTCAAATTCAATCCAAAGAAATTTTCAATTCGTTAAAAAATACAAAAACCGTTACTACAACAGCCCTAGCACTAGTAAGGATTCAAATAATTCCAATAAGCCAGCCCTACAGGACACCTATAATAAAATCTCAGCTTCATACAAATATTTCAACCTGGTTATAGAGGATGATTATGAGTTCGATAATTACCCAACATTAAATGACCCTATCTCCCTACTTGCAATGCACTTATACTTACTTTTTATATAAAAAATTATAGTTTTTATATAAAATTACGTACCATATAACAGGTTTCAGCATCATTGAGACTGATTATTTCTAAACCGCATTTGTCTGGTTTATCTTTCATGTACACCCGGAATTTGCAGCGTCCTCGAAAATCTAATAACTGTTCATCTACAGTACATTGGCTACTAGGATTGTAATTATTTTTAGTTATCTATAAAAATATTCCACAGTTGACGAATCGGTGCAAATCTATCTTCCAAATTTCTTATAGCTTTATTATCAAAGCGTAAACAAGCTGATAAAAAGCCAAATCTTTGTCTAGAAAATACACATCGATAAAATGTGATACCATTCGCTTTATCCCACAGCCGATTGTCATTGGCATCTGACGACTTCCATAATTCAGAATAATAGAGTACTGCAATATATTCTCTTATCTGTACAACGTCGGTATGGTATGTTTTCTCTTGAGCGACGAGTCTCGCGCATTCTTCTTCGATTTTTATATTCGTGTTTTCGACGATAATATCGATCATTTCTTGGTTAAATAAACAACTCCAAAACTCTTCAATCGTTGTAGCATTGGCAGCATCGCCTTTTGGGCCAGATATACATGCATTTCTGTAGATTGTCGATCTAAATAAAAATAAATGTATAAAATGCATGAAACTACAAGCATACATTTTAAAAGCAAAAATACACAAAGAAAAAGAAACATGACGCAGGTATACAAGCGTCGAATTCATTGAAAGCCAAATGTACAGCGTGAGAAAGAGAGAGACATATCACGCAGGTAAAATCATTAGTTTTGGAGCGGAAAATTTTGGAGTCGGATAAAGAAGTGAGAAAGAGAGGGAAATATAAAGCAGGTATAGAAGTGTTGGATTTGTTTCGAGCCGAATGTAGAATACGAGAAAGAGAGAGACATATGACGCAGCTAGAAGCGTTTATTTTGGAGCGAAAAAGTTTTAATCCAAATACAAAGAAAGTGTTTATTTCGGAGTGAAAATTTTAGATTATAATTCAAAAAAAGTAAAAAGTAAGTAAAAAAGAAAAATTTGTACACGCCTGAAAGTCGAAAAGGACATCTCGTGTCCCACAGAAACCCATTTTTGCCTTTTAGCTTGGTACTCGGGCGTCCTCGAGCTTGTGACTGCAAAAGACGTTCATTCAAACTGGCGTCCTCCATATCAACATCGTCGTCTTCAGAAGTTTCTGAGGAATCCTCTTCTTGAGCATTCTTACTCTCACTTCTACTCTGTTCTTCGAGTTTTTCTTCATGAAACAACACATCTCGTATCAAACGAGATCGAAGATTGTATACCATCTAATTACTATTAAAAAAAAAAAAGTACTTTTAGAATTATAAACATTTTATTTATAACAAAAGTAAAAATAGTATAATATTTGTACCTTATTTTCACTAAGATGTCAATATACGTTCAGTACAAAAACTAGACAGGATAAACACTGCTTTGGAATCAAAATATACTCGAAAAAGAATTCAACCCGAAAAATCAATTTCGATCATACTTACCAAACTGGGGTGTTTGAAACCCCACGCAACTTTGAACAGTTACCACAGACACGTGAACTAGTGCAGCGCTATGCCAATGCCCTGAATAGGTACTGGCAGTCTCGAATTATTCACAAATATTGATGTAAAGCGATTTTCTTCACGTTTAAGTACTTAAAATTAAGAAAAAAAAGCCTGGGATGTAATCCACCCCTAGGTGGCAAGTAAGGGTTAAATTATACTGGATCCCTAGTCACTGTGGCATCATTGGCAATGAGACTGCGGATCAAATTGCCAGAGAAGCACTCGACTTAGATTTTACTTTCCTAAACCTTTCATGGTTTGCTGACAACCTTCATTATATTAAAGACATGATTATCACGGAAATGAATGTATACATTGATGAATACGGTGGCCATAATAAAGGCAGAGCTTATATACATTTGAATCAAAATTTCTCTCTTACACCTTGGTTTTTCAAATCTCACTATGAAAGGAAAATAATAATAATGCTGAACAGATTAAAATCAAACCATAACAAATTTGAATATCACCTTTCTCTAAAAACATTCTGGAAGATGACACATGTGACTGTAATGAAGGTTTTCATGAAGTAAACCACCTGCTTTGGGACTGTTCTTTAAATGAACAAACCAGGCTGGGTCTTGTGAGATTTTTAGTTTTTAAAAGAGTTGAAATAGGCAGTGACGTGTGCACTTTAGTCAACGAATTTAATCCCCGTGTTGGTTTTCATATAGTAGCTTTTTTTTCTACAATGCAACATTGACATATAAAATCTTACTATTTTTTCTCTATTTTGTTTATCCTACTTAAGCACTTTTCGATTTTCCTCACCTTAATTTCCTTAATACAAATCCTAAAATAATCTACAATCAAATTTCTTCATAAACTCAAGATTTACCAAAAAGCAAGACAGAAGATCTGCAGTCCCGGTAATAATCCGGCCTTCACCCTCGAAGAACTAATTGGATCCTGGAGGATAAAGGCTGGCCCTCACTTTTTGCTACTTTGGATTGCGGACCCTCTCCGCGAAATAATTCAAAGTTTACTATTGGTAATGGGTACGTCCGCGCCTCGTCAAAAGATGTCACTGGAATAACATTCACGGAAAAAGAATGGTAACGGGCTATAGCCTGCATAACCCTTTAAAACGGAGACAAAAACAAATATTCAGTCAGACTTCTTATTTCACTCAGTGTATTAATTTATCAATATTTTCTTGGCTAACATTGTATGTAACGTCTTGACGAACTTTTTGTCTGTTGTACATAATAGTACTGGTCATTCTTAGTGCGCTTTTAATAAAACTCCATATGTGCTGTACTTAACCTACAAACTTGATCTCTACCTGCACCACCATTATGAGACTTCAAGCGTGGCGTTTGACTCGGACGGTCGCGTTCGCGCGCGTCTGCCTGGCTGGGGATCCACGCGCAGAGTTGCCAAGTTTTTCGTTTGTTAGCTGAACATTCTATAGTAGCGAACCTGCGAAAACATCAAATCCTTTGCTAAACCGATGTTTCCGATTTCAAACGACATTCAAATAGTTTTCACCTACTCATCTCATATACACTTTCAAGAAAAATTTATATTAGTTTCTGATCGAATTAATTTCGAACTCGTCAGTACCACTGTAGTTTATTGTTATTTTCCATCAACTGAGAATCGAAGATATCAATAATAGGGCGGAGTTCATCCTCGAGAATTATCTTAATCCTGGTTTAACCCCAGTTCTTGTTTTTCTTATTACTTTAAAAAACAGAAAAATCAGTATTAGTGAATAAAAAATTTCGTCGCTAAATGTGATAAAGTGGTTTCTAAGATTACGTGAATTTTATGGACGCTCCTACAAAGCGCGGTTTTCTGTTTCCCTAAAATATAAATGTTAGAAACAAAGTGACATTATTGTGTTAAAATATTTTATGAAGTTATAATTCTTCTGAATAATTTGCTTGTTGACCATTCCAAAATTTACAACTATAAATTACACAGTTTATGTACAAGATTGTCACCTTATTTCCAAGAATCTGCTGTTTACGTGTAAGATACAACGACAAACCAGTTTAAGGTCGTATTTACAATTCCTTTCATTGTTTGTTTGGTTAGCAAAGTGTCGAATAATAACCACTCATTCGCTCATGTAATATTCACAAGCACATACACACAACTTTAACAAATATTCAATTTGAAATTTATTGAAATATAATTCCGTTATTCTAAATCAAGTTACAAGTGACAACATCAGAAGGTGTGAATCAAATACAAAGACTAACAAAGACAAGAGTGATTTCGTTATGATTTTGATATGGATCATCATTTAGAAGTCAAATGGTTCTAAGAATATAAATTCGGGAAGCGGAGCTGAAATCTACTTTGAAGAAACCCAAACATCCTCTTCGTACAAGAACAAACCCTGTAATACTTGAACTTTCCAAGGCTCCCTATGTTTTGATACAGCATTTGACCTCGGACATGGTAATGGCACGTACCTGACTCATTATGGACTAGCACCAGGAGAATCAAGCACGAGCCACGCTTTTTATACCAATGGACGAGCAAATGCCATAATTGATCTTCCTACGGAAGCCTGATCGTGCTAATTTAGCAAGTTATGGTAACGGGTAACATACAGGCACTCCTGGATAATCCTACAAAAGAAAAAAAAAAACACCATTATGGCTCACCATATTTAGCAGGGTTAGGCCAGGAGGGTTGCAGATTGGCATGGCTCGAACGTGACGTAACTTAGATAACTATTGGAATCGCTCTGGAATGGTATATCTTATGATGTTGTATTTTTAACCGATATGGATTCTGTCCATACAACTCATTAATTATTTTATTATTCGGTCAATGCTGCACTTTATTACTCGACAATTACCCTCTGGTGGACTCCTCGCATCCCGAGAGGAGGTTCGCTGAGCGGACGCCTGGACAAACGGCGCATCTCGAGTTATTTAAATAAATAATTATCAACAATTTAAATTATTATGGTTCATACAGGTTCTATCTACGTAAATGATATATATATAAATAATTATCAACAATTTAAATTATTATGGTTCATACAGGTTCTATCTACGTAAATGATATATATATATATATCATTTACGTAGATAGAACCTGTATGAACCATAATGATTTAAATTGTTGATAATTATTTATTTAAATAACTCGAGATGCGCCGTTTGTCCAGGCGTCCGCTCAGCGAACCTCCTCTCGGGATGCGAGGAGTCCACCAGAGGGTAATTGTCGAGTAATAAAGTGCAGCATTGACCGAATAATAAAATAATTAATTTAACTTAGATAACTATTGGAATCGCTCTGGAATGGTATATCTTATGATGTTGTATTTTTAACCGATATGGATTCTGTCCATACAACTCATTAATTATTTTATTATTCGGTCAATGCTGCACTTTATTACTCGACAATTACCCTCTGGTGGACTCCTCGCATCCCGAGAGGAGGTTCGCTGAGCGGACGCCTGGACAAACGGCGCATCTCGAGTTATTTAAATAAATAATTATCAACAATTTAAATTATTATGGTTCATACAGGTTCTATCTACGTAAATGATATATATATAAATAATTATCAACAATTTAAATTATTATGGTTCATACAGGTTCTATCTACGTAAATGATATATATATATATATCATTTACGTAGATAGAACCTGTATGAACCATAATAATTTAAATTGTTGATAATTATTTATTTAAATAACTCGAGATGCGCCGTTTGTCCAGGCGTCCGCTCAGCGAACCTCCTCTCGGGATGCGAGGAGTCCACCAGAGGGTAATTGTCGAGTAATAAAGTGCAGCATTGACCGAATAATAAAATAATTAATGAGTTGTATGGACAGAATCCATATCGGTTAAAAATACAACATCATAAGATATACCATTCCAGAGCGATTCCAATAGTTATCTAAGTTACGTCACGTTCGAGCCATGCCAATCTGCAACCCTCCTGGCCTAACCCTGCTAAATATGGTGAGCCATAATGGTGTTTTTTTTTTCTTTTGTAGGATTATCCAGGAGTGCCTGTATGTTACCCGTTACCATAACTTGCTAAATTAGCACGATCAGGCTTCCGTAGGAAGATCAATTATGGCATTTGCTCGTCCATTGGTATAAAAAGCGTGGCTCGTGCTTGATTCTCCTGGTGCTAGTCCATAATGAGTCAGGTACGTGCCATTACCATGTCCGAGGTCAAATGCTGTATCAAAACATAGGGAGCCTTGGAAAGTTCAAGTATTACAGGGTTTGTTCTTGTACGAAGAGGATGTTTGGGTTTCTTCAAAGTAGATTTCAGCTCCGCTTCCCGAATTTATATTCTTAGAACCATTTGACTTCTAAATGATGATCCATATCAAAATCATAACGAAATCACTCTTGTCTTTGTTAGTCTTTGTATTTGATTCACACCTTCTGATGTTGTCACTTGTAACTTGATTTAGAATAACGGAATTATATTTCAATAAATTTCAAATTGAATATTTGTTAAAGTTGTGTGTATGTGCTTGTGAATATTACATGAGCGAATGAGTGGTTATTATTCGACACTTTGCTAACCAAACAAACAATGAAAGGAATTGTAAATACGACCTTAAACTGGTTTGTCGTTGTATCTTACACGTAAACAGCAGATTCTTGGAAATAAGGTGACAATCTTGTACATAAACTGTGTAATTTATAGTTGTAAATTTTGGAATGGTCAACAAGCAAATTATTCAGAAGAATTATAACTTCATAAAATATTTTAACACAATAATGTCACTTTGTTTCTAACATTTATATTTTAGGGAAACAGAAAACCGCGCTTTGTAGGAGCGTCCATAAAATTCACGTAATCTTAGAAACCACTTTATCACATTTAGCGACGAAATTTTTTATTCACTAATACTGATTTTTCTGTTTTTTAAAGTAATAAGAAAAACAAGAACTGGGGTTAAACCAGGATTAAGATAATTCTCGAGGATGAACTCCGCCCTATTATTGATATCTTCGATTCTCAGTTGATGGAAAATAACAATAAACTACAGTGGTACTGACGAGTTCGAAATTAATTCGATCAGAAACTAATATAAATTTTTCTTGAAAGTGTATATGAGATGAGTAGGTGAAAACTATTTGAATGTCGTTTGAAATCGGAAACATCGGTTTAGCAAAGGATTTGATGTTTTCGCAGGTTCGCTACTATAGAATGTTCAGCTAACAAACGAAAAACTTGGCAACTCTGCGCGTGGATCCCCAGCCAGGCAGACGCGCGCGAACGCGACCGTCCGAGTCAAACGCCACGCTTGAAGTCTCATAATGGTGGTGCAGGTAGAGATCAAGTTTGTAGGTTAAGTACAGCACATATGGAGTTTTATTAAAAGCGCACTAAGAATGACCAGTACTATTATGTACAACAGACAAAAAGTTCGTCAAGACGTTACATACAATGTTAGCCAAGAAAATATTGATAAATTAATACACTGAGTGAAATAAGAAGTCTGACTGAATATTTGTTTTTGTCTCCGTTTTAAAGGGTTATGCAGGCTATAGCCCGTTACCATTCTTTTTCCGTGAATGTTATTCCAGTGACATCTTTTGACGAGGCGCGGACGTACCCATTACCAATAGTAAACTTTGAATTATTTCGCGGAGAGGGTCCGCAATCCAAAGTAGCAAAAAGTGAGGGCCAGCCTTTATCCTCCAGGATCCAATTAGTTCTTCGAGGGTGAAGGCCGGATTATTACCGGGACTGCAGATCTTCTGTCTTGCTTTTTGGTAAATCTTGAGTTTATGAAGAAATTTGATTGTAGATTATTTTAGGATTTGTATTAAGGAAATTAAGGTGAGGAAAATCGAAAAGTGCTTAAGTAGGATAAACAAAATAGAGAAAAAATAGTAAGATTTTATATGTCAATGTTGCATTGTAGAAAAAAAAGCTACTATATGAAAACCAACACGGGGATTAAATTCGTTGACTAAAGTGCACACGTCACTGCCTATTTCAACTCTTTTAAAAACTAAAAATCTCACAAGACCCAGCCTGGTTTGTTCATTTAAAGAACAGTCCCAAAGCAGGTGGTTTACTTCATGAAAACCTTCATTACAGTCACATGTGTCATCTTCCAGAATGTTTTTAGAGAAAGGTGATATTCAAATTTGTTATGGTTTGATTTTAATCTGTTCAGCATTATTATTATTTTCCTTTCATAGTGAGATTTGAAAAACCAAGGTGTAAGAGAGAAATTTTGATTCAAATGTATATAAGCTCTGCCTTTATTATGGCCACCGTATTCATCAATGTATACATTCATTTCCGTGATAATCATGTCTTTAATATAATGAAGGTTGTCAGCAAACCATGAAAGGTTTAGGAAAGTAAAATCTAAGTCGAGTGCTTCTCTGGCAATTTGATCCGCAGTCTCATTGCCAATGATGCCACAGTGACTAGGGATCCAGTATAATTTAACCCTTACTTGCCACCTAGGGGTGGATTACATCCCAGGCTTTTTTTTCTTAATTTTAAGTACTTAAACGTGAAGAAAATCGCTTTACATCAATATTTGTGAATAATTCGAGACTGCCAGTACCTATTCAGGGCATTGGCATAGCGCTGCACTAGTTCACGTGTCTGTGGTAACTGTTCAAAGTTGCGTGGGGTTTCAAACACCCCAGTTTGGTAAGTATGATCGAAATTGATTTTTCGGGTTGAATTCTTTTTCGAGTATATTTTGATTCCAAAGCAGTGTTTATCCTGTCTAGTTTTTGTACTGAACGTATATTGACATCTTAGTGAAAATAAGGTACAAATATTATACTATTTTTACTTTTGTTATAAATAAAATGTTTATAATTCTAAAAGTACTTTTTTTTTTTTAATAGTAATTAGATGGTATACAATCTTCGATCTCGTTTGATACGAGATGTGTTGTTTCATGAAGAAAAACTCGAAGAACAGAGTAGAAGTGAGAGTAAGAATGCTCAAGAAGAGGATTCCTCAGAAACTTCTGAAGACGACGATGTTGATATGGAGGACGCCAGTTTGAATGAACGTCTTTTGCAGTCACAAGCTCGAGGACGCCCGAGTACCAAGCTAAAAGGCAAAAATGGGTTTCTGTGGGACACGAGATGTCCTTTTCGACTTTCAGGCGTGTACAAATTTTTCTTTTTTACTTACTTTTTACTTTTTTTGAATTATAATCTAAAATTTTCACTCCGAAATAAACACTTTCTTTGTATTTGGATTAAAACTTTTTCGCTCCAAAATAAACGCTTCTAGCTGCGTCATATGTCTCTCTCTTTCTCGTATTCTACATTCGGCTCGAAACAAATCCAACACTTCTATACCTGCTTTATATTTCCCTCTCTTTCTCACTTCTTTATCCGACTCCAAAATTTTCCGCTCCAAAACTAATGATTTTACCTGCGTGATATGTCTCTCTCTTTCTCACGCTGTACATTTGGCTTTCAATGAATTCGACGCTTGTATACCTGCGTCATGTTTCTTTTTCTTTGTGTATTTTTGCTTTTAAAATGTATGCTTGTAGTTTCATGCATTTTATACATTTATTTTTATTTAGATCGACAATCTACAGAAATGCATGTATATCTGGCCCAAAAGGCGATGCTGCCAATGCTACAACGATTGAAGAGTTTTGGAGTTGTTTATTTAACCAAGAAATGATCGATATTATCGTCGAAAACACGAATATAAAAATCGAAGAAGAATGCGCGAGACTCGTCGCTCAAGAGAAAACATACCATACCGACGTTGTACAGATAAGAGAATATATTGCAGTACTCTATTATTCTGAATTATGGAAGTCGTCAGGAAGTCGTCAGATGCCAATGACAATCGGCTGTGGGATAAAGCGAATGGTATCACATTTTATCGATGTGTATTTTCTAGACAAAGATTTGGCTTTTTATCAGCTTGTTTACGCTTTGATAATAAAGCTATAAGAAATTTGGAAGATAGATTTGCACCGATTCGTCAACTGTGGAATATTTTTATAGATAACTAAAAATAATTACAATCCTAGTAGCCAATGTACTGTAGATGAACAGTTATTAGATTTTCGAGGACGCTGCAAATTCCGGGTGTACATGAAAGATAAACCAGACAAATGCGGTTTAGAAATAATCAGTCTCAATGATGCTGAAACCTGTTATATGGTACGTAATTTTATATAAAAACTATAATTTTTTATATAAAAAGTAAGTATAAGTGCATTGCAAGTAGGGAGATAGGGTCATTTAATGTTGGGTAATTATCGAACTCATAATCATCCTCTATAACCAGGTTGAAATATTTGTATGAAGCTGAGATTTTATTATAGGTGTCCTGTAGGGCTGGCTTATTGGAATTATTTGAATCCTTACTAGTGCTAGGGCTGTTGTAGTAACGGTTTTTGTATTTTTTAACGAATTGAAAATTTCTTTGGATTGAATTTGAGGGGGTTAGGGAGGACAAGAAGGCTTTGTAGCTGTTCCTTTTTATCCTCCTCAACTTGCTGGGAACTCTTTTACTTTCGGAAAAATAGAACTTTAGGTTATCATTGTTAGGGTTATTTTTATAAAGGGTAAAGCTAGTCCTCCTTTCGTCACTCAATTCAGAGCAGCGCCAGGAGAATCAAGCACGAGCCACGCTTTTTATACCAATGGACGAGCAAATGCCATAATTGATCTTCCTACGGAAGCCTGATCGTGCTAATTTAGCAAGTTATGGTAACGGGTAACATACAGGCACTCCTGGATAATCCTACAAAAGAAAAAAAAAACACCATTATGGCTCACCATATTTAGCAGGGTTAGGCCAGGAGGGTTGCAGATTGGCATGGCTCGAACGTGACGTAACTTAGATAACTATTGGAATCGCTCTGGAATGGTATATCTTATGATGTTGTATTTTTAACCGATATGGATTCTGTCCATACAACTCATTAATTATTTTATTATTCGGTCAATGCTGCACTTTATTACTCGACAATTACCCTCTGGTGGACTCCTCGCATCCCGAGAGGAGGTTCGCTGAGCGGACGCCTGGACAAACGGCGCATCTCGAGTTATTTAAATAAATAATTATCAACAATTTAAATTATTATGGTTCATACAGGTTCTATCTACGTAAATGATATATATATATATATATATATATATATATATATATATATATATATATATATATATATATATATATATAAATATGCATATAATCTTTTCTAACTTTATTTCTTGATAATAATAGCTATACATGAATTTGCATTTATCACTCGTAACTATAAGCAATTCTATGCCGGTTCGTTAACAGTTAATATGCCGCCGTAACTTTACTCGATTCATTAATTGTAACATTTAATTTCTTAAATCTATATTTATAAAACCCCAAAATTTACTACGTTAAAGTTCAATAACCAACACGACTCTACTTATCCCCCGATTTTAACTACTTCGCCAATGGATTATGGTTGCACGTGGGCGGTCCAATGGCCGCTCCCCGTCTCTACTCGCACGCACCAAGTGCCGACCGCGTTGCCGGTATTATCTACAACCTGTAATAACAAAAATGCCTCGATCTCGGGAACTCTCGACCTAAAAACGCACAAAAAATATTCAGCGGCGAACGCACACACTGCAGCTTCGACTCTCCACCAAGCCTCCAACCTCGACTGCACTGAAACAAATAAATACGACTGGAATGTTCTCACCAAGTAATTTTCAAGGCAAAATTACAAACTCTCTTGAACCCTAGGTCGGGCGCTTTGTAGACAAATACTTGCCGACCGATAGTTACTCACGTTGCGATGAATATAATGCAATAACTATCTCTCTCTGTGCTAACTCGGCGACTACTCTTAACGCTTTCTTTTCTCCACGTGGACAGCTACCTCTCACAGTAAATGAGTACTACACGACTGTGTGCGGCGAAGGCTCAGGACCGAATGGGCAGGGCGGAAGGACTCGAGTCCTCTCCTCGTGGCGTCCCTGTACCCTAGCTCCCTCTATTCTGCCTTACTCGATCTTCTCTCCTTTTCTAACACCTGTTGGTATAGGCCCTAAACTCGATTTTCACTAGAGTAGTAACCGGAGGTTAATTACTGCTCTAGTTTTACCCGTCATGCATTTCGCCCCGGGGACGCGCGTAATTTAAAATGTTAATAGCGCCCTCTATACTGCACGCTTCTCCGATACTTATCCCATTCCTCGATATATACTACATGCGAACTGACGGAGCGCGACGCGTTCGTTGTAAATGCACCTTGCTCCCTTCTCCTTCCGCGCGCCTCTCTTCTCATCTTATTTGATTCTTATCGAGTCATCTTCGGTTGGCCGACCGTCCTCCGTCTCTCTTGCCGCTCGGCTCTCCCTCTACTCTCCCCGATTGGTTACATCCGCATGGCATGCTTCCGCACTTCCCGTCCCCGCTGGTCTTTCCTGTCCCGGGGCGATTCCTCAGCTTCCCTCCCGACCCGCTGAGCCGGTCCTGGCAATGGCGAAGGTGAACGCGGAGGTGCAACCCCCCACTCGAAGTCGTTTGCCTCCAGGTGTAACCGGGGGTTGTACCTGCGCCTCTTTCCATTTGGACCTCTCAGCCAGGGCAAATCGTTGAGGTTTGCTGGCGTCGGTGGTGGAATTGGGGATGGCAGTGGGGCCATCTCCTCGCGGTCCCACTCCATCAGCTCATATCCCCAAGGTTCGATTTCCAGGTAATCCACCCTGAAATCAATTCCTCAACTGGCACCCCTGACTCGATTCGACTCGCCCTCTCGCTGTCTACTACCCCGATCTTACCTTCGGCGTCTTCTCGCCTTTTACGCCGGGTCTCCTCCCCTAAACTCGATAACGTTGGCAGTGGTCCCCTGACGAGCTCTGCGCCTGCGACCTTCGCTACCCGGGGTCGGGGGTGACGGGGAATCGCCCCTTCAGGATGGGAGCGGATTGGTTCCACCGTCACCCGGGGTATCCGGGGCAGCGTGGACAGGGCAGCCCGTCGGGCCTCTCTGGCCTCCGGGTCCGACTCCTCCGGAGAGTCCATGTAAAACAGTAGACTCTCCGGAGTTGGCCTGGTCGTAGTTGGCGCCGACGGGGGAAGGCAACGGGCGATGTCGGCCCGGAACATATCCAGGACAACACAATTGACAATACTTCTCCTTAACTCGACGACGTTCCTGAAATACACTCGCGACATGAACCCCACAACACACGATGCCGGAGGGAATACCAGTTTGGGGAATAGGAAAATTACCCTCTCGCTACCCCCCTTCCCCGGCGCGTTGTATTTCCCAGCGCTCTATCTATGATGCATGGGTTATCACCACCCTCGATTCCCCTTCCCCATGTTTCAGGGTGTAATTCTCTCTCCCCGTAACTCGATAATTACCCACGGGCCCTCATACCCCGACGCCCCGCTATCACGATCTGTATTTCTTCGTACTACCCACTCGCCGACTGTAAACTGGCTCTGCATCTGTAATAGGAAACTCGATTTATACATGCTCACGAGGACGAAACAAGGGTAGGTTTAGGTTATTGCGGGATGGTTTCGCGGGGGAATATACCGTTTCAATTCCGAGACATGCACCTTGGCGTTCCTCCTCCCATCCGTGGTCTCGAGCACGTAAACTGTTGGAGACTTAATTTCGATTATCGCGAAAGGACCATCAAATTTTGGGGCCAGTTTGGCGGAGAACCTATTGGCCGCATTTGATAGCACATGCAACTTTCTCATTACTAGATCTCGTAGATTAAACGTTACGTTACGCTTCCCTTTATTATATTGCTTCGTCTGTTTCTCCCGGGCCTGATCTATGTGTCTGAGCACTAGATCCCGTAACGCATCTAATCTTTTTACTCGATCTGCCCACACGCTGGGGTCTAATGGTAATTTTGGTCCCCTAATCTCGACCTCCCTTCGTAGGCTTTTCACTGGTGCTTGATGCCGTCCATATTTCAGAAATACCGGCGAAACCCTAGTACTTGATTGTATTGCCGTATTGACGGCCTTCCTGAACTCGTGTAGGTGTTGGTCCCAGTTCCGGTGCTCGTCCTCTACGAAGGTGGTTATCATTGTTTTCAACGTCCGATTACTCCTCTCCACCGGATTAGCTTGAGGGTGATATGGAGGTGTAGTCACATGTTTGACCCCATATTCCTCAAGCGTCGTATTCAGATGTTTATTGTCGAACTCTTTACCGTTGTCTGTGAGTAAATAATCGAGAGTCTCCCATCTGAATAGAATCAGCTCCTCGAACGCCTTTGCTACTGCTTTCCCATCTGCTTTCCGCAGTGGTCTCATCTCAATCCATCTGGTAAACAAATCCTGAAAAACCAGAATGTATTTGTATTGTCCCTTGCTGTTGGGAAACTCCATCATATCGGCTGCCACCGATGCCCAGGGTTTCTCCACTATTCTCTGGCCCACAGACCTTGTGGTCCAGTTTGTGCGGTTTTATATCTTTGACACTCGTCGCATTCTTGCACGAAGTCTTGAACGTCATGCCACACCCTCGGCCAATAATATTCACGAGAAACTCGATCGTAAGTTTTCTCTATCCCCAGATGAACCGCTGACGCTTCTCGGTGAGCATCTTCCATGACTCGATTACGTTTCTCCCATGGGACCACCAATCTCCACCCTTCGTCTCGATTCGTAATGGGATCCGACAATGGGTCATTCCGGAATCGATACAACATTTTATCTTCAATTCTCCAGTTCAGGAACTTCATTGGGAATTTTTGCACGTCTTCTAACCTCTGTAGATACCATGCATACTGAATTTCATCAAACGCTGCTACTTCTTCGTCCCCTATCTCGAACCCTCTTGACAGTGCATCTGGCACGTAGTGTATGGCCCCTTTCCGGTGTATTATGCCGAAATCGCATTGTTGCATCTCTAACGCCCATCTTGCTAACCTTCCGGTGGGATCTTTGAGGTTTCAGAGCCATTTCAGTGCCGTATGATCGGTGATTGCCGTGAACTGGTAGCCCTCCAGGTACGGTCGGAGCTTTTTAATAGCCCACAAGAGCGCTAGACATTCTTGTTCCGAGGTGGTATAATTCCTCTCGGCAGAGGTCAGCACTCTACTTACGTAGACAATGGGATGCTCCCCATCCTCGAAATCCTGTGTCAACACTGCCCCAATAGCAAAGTTCGACGCGTCGCTTTGGACCGTGAACCTTCTCTCAAAATCTGGCCTCGCTAGCACGGGGGCTTTCGTCAAGGCCACTTTCAAGCTCTCAAAGGCCTCCTGTTGCTCTTTTTCCCACTCCCAAGCATGACTGTTGCGTAGCAGTTTTAGCAACGGGATTTTTATCTCTGAGTCATTCTCAATAAACCTAGCGTACCATCTCACCATTCCCAAGAATCTTCGCAGTTGCTTCTTATTTTTGGGGGCGGGATACTCGATTACTGGTGCAATTCTTTCCGGGTCTGGTTGGAGTCCCTGTTGGTTCAGTAGATAGCCTAGCTATCTTACTCTCGAACATCCAAATTCGCACTTATCCCGATTCACCGTTAGTCCCGCTTCCTGTAACTTCCTTAACACGATCTCCAGCCACTTCAGGTGTTCCTCCAACGCTTTTGACACGATGATTATATCGTCCAGGTACCCAAAAATAAACGACTCGAACTCAGGGCCAAATAACGCATCGATTAACCTTTGGAAGGTCATTGGAGCGTTCGTTAAACCAAAAGGCATTCTAGTGAATTGCCAGAGCCCCGACCCTGGCACTGCAAAGGCCGTATACCTTCTACTCGAGGCCGCCATGGGAATCTGGAAATATGCTTGTCTTAAGTCAATTTTAGAGATGACTTTAGCTTTCCTTAACTTGTCTAGGATGGAATCAATACTTGGTATCGGGTACGCATCCTTCCTGGTACGCTTATTCAGATCCCGATAGTCAATGCAGAACCTATTACTGCCATCGGGTTTCTTGATGATCACGGGAGGGATGCACCAATCACTCGCCGATCTCTCGATGATTCCATGTTTGTACATTTTATCTACCTCCTCTTTGGCTACGTGCCATATCTTCGGCGACATTCTGCGGGGGCTATGCTTCACTGGCGACGTGCCTTCTACTTTCATACTATGCTCCGTTAGGTTGGTACTCCCGAACGTTTCAGGGGTGTCCTCTGGGAGCCATCTTTTTACCACCAACTCGAGTCGTTGCTGTTCGCTCAGCGATAGCTCAGAAATGCCTGCGCATTCTACATATAACTCGACTGCCTCGCCACCATCTCCATTATGGAACGGGTGCCACTCTCCCTCTGGAATCCTCTGTAACGTTTGTTTCTTCATTAGCTCTATATCGAAGTCTCTACAGAAATCTATCCCTAATACCATTTCGTAAACTGGGTTCTGGATGATTTTGAACGACAGATCTCCAACTTTACCGTCCACCTCGAGCTTGACTTTAACGCAACCCAGGACTTTGGACAAGTCTCCTGTAATACTACGTACGTACGTATTACTGTCTTGCCATCTATCTCGAACTGTTTCTGCTATCTTTGGTCCTATCAACGATATCGTAGAACCTGAATCGTATAGAGCAGTATAACTACGTCCTCCCAGCACAACTTTCATGAAGTTTCTGTTATCCGTTGCCGAGGCACCCACGGCCTCTTCAACCCCTCCTTCCAACCTAGACTCGATAGACGATGCTGTAGGTGGCGTCTCGACTGTATGAAGTACGGTCTCACCCCCCTCCTGGACTGTACGTGATGGCTCGCCGGTCACGACACGTCCATAAGCCTGCAGCTCGGACGCCCCGCCCCGGGGCACCTCCGTGGAAACTCTTGTGGCCGTGGACATGCCGAGGTCCTGCAGAAGTAACTCTACGACCTTTTGGATCTCCGCTAACATGGGATAGTCTTCTCTTTCATCAAACGCCCCTTCGTTGTTGACTGATCTCTCGAGTGTAAGTGTGGCTGCTGCTTTCCGCTCTTCTACTCTCGACTTTCCTAGTTTCGAAAACTCCTTGCAGATAAGTGATGGGACATTTTCTGCTGCAAACATAGTTCGTGATTCCTCCATTGTCACATTCCATGTTGCCTCTTTCACTTCAGACTTCGGAACCGCTGCTTGGCCCACATGCAATGTGCAATGTAATTTTTGAAAGCAGATACGAAAACATCTCGGAAAAAGCTATCGATTGGTATATAATTTATTGTTACATCATTAACCGTTACGCCGTATACCCTTCCCGACTTTGGTAGTTAATATCTCAACATCTACTGGACCGAATTGGATGATTTGTTTTACAAGAAGTGTCTTTCCGAGTACTATTTTTCTACACTTTCCGGTTCTTTCCCACTCGCAAATCCCGCTTCACAGGCTTATTTGTTTAAAAGTAAAAATTTCCAAACTTTTTAAAACCGCTCAAAAAGTTATTAAAAATGGAAAAATGGTTGAGATAGCAATTATATATGATAGTTTAAGGGTCCAAGAAGGTGTAAAAGCGCGGGCGCAAAAAAATATTCATAACTTTGAGCCTGGCACAAAATTAAAAAAAAGGTCTTTTTTCCAGGTAGGTTACTTAACAATTGCATTATGCAAAAACTGTCAGTCCGATCTTAATCGGCCTTGCGGCTCTCATTTTGTATTGCAGTCAAGTACTTTTGTCTAAATTTATGGCGTGATTGGGTTATTTTTTCATTGTTAAATAAATAATTTAAAATTACCTTGTTTTTTACCTACTTTTTTTGCACTTTCGAGCATTTTGCAGCGAACATTTCAAATCCACGGATATCTGACCAACTCTATTTTGTAGAAAATTTCATAACGAACAAATTTATAAGTATACATTTTTTCTCTAAAATGCATACTTACCGAGTTATATGCGATTGTTTCCGGGAAAAACTGCGATTTTCGCATTTTTTTTCACTTTATCGTTGTTTATGCAAATAGCACACCTTTTCAAGCTGGCGCACCTCGATATTTTCAATAGGTATACCATTCCCGAGCGATTCCAATAGTTATCTAAGTGACGTCACGTTAGAGCCATATTTGAAAGATTTCGTCGTAATTCTCCTGGCCTAAATAGCCAAGTAGCTAGTTCAGGATGCCAAATGTAAATGTAAATAAAATCATCGCCGCCTCTGACTCAAATGAACACCAACAACTAATCAGCAATAATTCTTCTCCAAGTATTAGTTCTCCTTCACTAAGCAAGAAAAAACGTGATCAAAAACACAGACATTTGCCTTATGCTAAAAAAGCCAATAGAACTCAGTCAGAAAACGAACAACACTCAATAATTTAAATTATCATCGTAACCAGAAATCAACTACAGACTCAAACCTTAAGATTTTTTATCAAAATGTCAGAGGCATGAAAACTAAACTAGATCAGCTTCGTAGAAATTTTCCCACTATGACACCTATTCCAGACATAATAGTATTAACAGAAACATGGCTTTCACCGTTCATTAAAGACTCAGAGTTGGGCATCACTGGATTCAACATCTATAGGCAAAACAGCAACTCATTATCCAGTATCAGGGGGTGGTGTCGTCATTGCAGTTAAATCATCAGTACCAGCCCATCATTGCAATATAAACATCAGTATTGAACAGCTATTTGTAAAAATCACCCTCCCAAATAAGAAAATGCTAGTTGGTGTATCTTACATCCCTCCTAACTCATCATGCGAAGTCTACAAGAACTACCTGCTTGACATTGTAGCCAAAGCTAACCTACATAAAGTTTACGAACTTTTACTTTTTGGGGATTTTAACCTACCTAACGTGAACTGGACTAATGATCCACTTAACTTCAACTTGATCGATTATATGCTACCTAAATTGCGAGATGCTCCAGCTATAGTATGTTCAACCATGTCTTACTACAGTTCTTCTCAACTGTACCCACATAAAAAATTATACTCTGGATTTACTAGTTAGACTAGCTGACTCGATCTCAACACAACAATCTTTAGATGTACTAATGCCAATAGAGAAACATCACATATCTGTGCTCTCCGAAGTGTCCACAAAGCTGGAGTACACCAATCCAGAAAACTCTCAGCGTAGAAATTTTTACAAAGCAGACTATACTGACATAATTGATGCTCTATCGAGAAACAATTGGCCTGGTTTGTTAAATGATTCAAACGTCAATATAAATATTGAAAAATTTTACTCTGTCTTAGACACAACGATTAATAAATATGTTCCTCTTAAACAAAACTAGTCTTCTTCTTTTCCGATAAGGTACTCTTATGACCTGAGCAAACTAATTATTGGCAAAAAGAAAGCACACACCAAAGATAAAGTTACGAATGTTCTTTTAGATTATATAAATTTTAAAAAGCTGAGGGCATAATGCATCCGACTCTCTAGAATCTGTTATGCCGAATATTTAAACAAAGTTGAATTTAATGTTTCGTCGAATATTAAATCCGTTTGGTCATATTTTCTATTCCTAATTCTAAGCATTATAATAATTTAGGTCTCGACAATTCACTAAACATTATTGTCAATAAAATTACTAATAAATATTTTAAACTTCTGATTGAGCAGCAGCACGGGTTTCTCAAGAGCAGAAAATTACTAATAAATATTTCAAACTTCTGATTGAGCAGCAGCACGGGTTTATCAAGGACAGATCCACAATAACAAACCTTTTACTTTACTGCGATTTTATCTCGTCAGCCCTGGAACAATCTTGGCAAGTGGATTCCTATCTAGACTGATTTCTCCAAGGCTTTCAACATGGTTAGTCACGAGAGACTTTTTGATAAGTTATGGAACTATGACATGCGTGGCCAATTTCTGGCCTGGATTGAATCATATCTTACTGACAGGACTCAAACAATTAAAACTGGCGACTTTTTATCACACCCTGTAAAAGTCCTATCTGGTGTACTACAAGGTTCTCACATAGGCCCCATTTTATTTATCCTATTTATAAATGACCTCAGTCAAGTTCTAAGTCACACGAAATTTTTACTCTATGCGGACGATGTAAAGATTTTTAATGTTATTAAAACCGTTCTTGATGCCTCCAAGATTCAGAGAGACCTCGACCCCTTAGTTGAATGGTTTATCACTAATGATCTACAGCTCAATATAAATAAATGCAATATCATGAACTTTACTAAAAAGAAAGTAGTTCAATTCGATTACAGAATCAATAATATTTCTCTCAAAGTACTTGACACTGTTAAGGATCTTGAAGTCATCTTGGATCGAGAACTTAATTTTGAACAACACATTAACTGTTGTGCCTCAAAAGCGTACCATAGTCTTAGGTTTCTCATTCAATCTACAGCGGAATTCAAAAATAAGGATTCACTTATCTATCTTTACAAAACACTTGTTCTTTCCAATCTCATTTATTGCTCGCAAGTCTGGTCCCCATACCAAATTGGTCAAATAAAAATCCTAGAATATATCCAACACAAATTTCTCAGATACTTGGCTTTTAAAATGCATTACCCATTTTCCTACTTTGACAACTGCTATGTGGACCTGGCTTCGAGAGCTACTTGTACATTGCAATCCATCAGTTCCTTGCATACTCTTAGAGATCGTACCCTTGCTTTTAATATTTTGAGATAATATGTAAACCGTTAATCCTTATCCGAATTATTCAAAACCAGAAACATAGAATACGCCTTAAGACACCCTAGACCGATTGCTGAGTCGAGGTATACATCCAATTCTACCTTCTACTCAGCAATTCCTAGAATAAGAAGATTACGGGATACCCTTCCTTGAAAAATTAAAAATCTTCCAAACTATTCCAGTATTGAGCAGGCACTATTCAGCTTCTCACTCTTGTATGCTTAGTTATTTATTTATTTATTTATTTATTCAGAATCAGATAAGATTTACAGTATTAACTGCGAAACCCTGCAGAGATAAACTAGTTATCTATACGCAGGTCCAGTATTACAAAAATAGCGAGAAAATTTAACAGAAATATAAAAAATATATATGACCGATTTCATCTCAAATCATGCAGGCCGACAGCACCTATCTCTTCGAATCAGCTCAAATTATAATAAATTTTTTACTCGGAAAATAAGCGTATACGTATGTTTTGATTTTTCGATAGCATCAAAAATGCATGTGTTATGCTTTTTTCAAAAATGACTCCTCAAATTTCGTTTCTCAAAAATCGAAAACTTTTTTCTTTTTATATCGTTCTAATTCGTCTTTTTATGGATATTTGAAAATAATTCTGTACATATTCGATGTTGTTGGTGATACTCTTTCGATCTGCCAAGTTCAAAAATTTTTTTACAAAAAATCAAGGATGATATGGCATTTTTTATAAACAATGAAAAATGCTTTTTTCTCAAAAAAGCCATCTTTTTTTTGACTCAATTTTTTTTTATAGATAGCTAGTCTCAATACCTATATGGTCATATACATGACATTTGGAATATTTTTGTTTTTTAAGAGATATAAACGAAATAAGAAAAAAATTTTATGTTCCCCATAGCACTGTCGTGCAAGAAAAAATCCTATGTATTTTTCCCTTTTTTATGATTTATAAACATTTTATTGCTTTTTCTAACTTTCCTGCTAACACGATTCTTTGAGTTGATTTTTTTCTATAATTTGAGCTGATTCGGAGAGATAGGTGCTGTCGGCCTGCATGATTTGAGATGAAATCAGTCGTATATATTTAAAACTAACTTAAAAACTATACATATAAAATTTTAAGTTACTATAAACATTATTCGTATAATTATATAAATTGATATATTATATACTATATACAAACAACAATAATGTATCACAGTGGATCTTAATTACATCTCATCCAATTTTTTAACAATTTTTTATAAGAGAATCTATCTATATCTAAAGTTTTAAACTTATTTGGTAAATTGTTAAAAGTCATAATTGCTTTTTTATACCTATAAATGTCGCTAACCCTTTTCTTACTTTTAGGTATAATTAAGTTTTTCTTCCTAATTATACTAGATGATGTGAGATATTGGTTTTTTAGGTCTGAGTAATGATACTTTAGTGCCTCGAATATAAACAGTTGTTCTATGTTCATAGGATTATCTTGTATAACAAAATTGTTATTATTAATTATTTTAAAAAAAAATTTCTGTAGGTTTTGCAATAAATCTCTATTATTTCTATAAGATCCGTCCCAAGCTAATATTCCATAACTTATTATACTATGAATAGTATATCATTATTAATGTTTCTCTTGGCATTGATTTGGCAATATTATAAATAATATAGACTAGATATTTCGTTTTTTGTATTATGTATTGAACGTGTTTATCCCACTTTAGATTGTAATCAAATACTATACCTAAATATTTGCACTTGTCAACTATGGTTATAATTCTATCCTAAATCTTTATATCTATTTGAGGTAGAATACTATTGCTGCAGTTACCATAGGTCATAAAAACAGTCTTCTCAACATTTAAAGATAACTTATTAACTGCTAAACACTTATCAATTTTTATTAAATACTTATTCATAGTTTCTTACACTTCACTCCAAGTATCACCAGTGGCTATTGTTCCGTCGCAGACGTCAGTGGTACGTGGCGCCACCTTTTCTCGCAGACGCGATGTGAGCGGCGCAAACAGCGAGCCACGTTTTTGACGACCGATAGAAGCGAGCGCGGTGGGGGTTCGCGAGAGCGCGAAGGACAGGCGCGAACGCGCGAATTCGAGTCAGTCGCTCTTGAGCAATCAAGCCACTACGTGCTTTTGTGCAAGAGTCCGGCATCTTCTTTCGCTTTGTCTACATAAAGTACAAAGATTTTCTCGTCCGTCCGTCGTATTATTTAACTTCAGCATCTTGTCGGGTTTTTTATCGTAGTATTCGTTTTTTCTATTATTCGGTTAATGAGAAATAAAATCATTGGGTCGCGTTTTGTCCGGTACATGGTAAGCGAGATAGCAGCGCGGTCGTTTATAAAATAGGTGTTCTGAACACCATCGACGCGATCCGTGACTAGTGCGGATCCGTGTGGCCCTGCCACTACCGACGCAATTCACAAGGTAAATTCGTGTGGCCGTCGCCACAAATCGCGATCGAAAGATCCGCAGGAGGTGCGCACTCCTTGTCATACACGCGTGCACGCAAATACACACACACACATACACACACATACGAAGATCCATACCTCAATTTCTTCGCAGCTTGTATATCGACAACGAGAGGGGTTTATGCCGCAAGGCTTTCCCCTCTCAGAGCCTAATAAATTCTTCCTTTTGTGGCTCAAATTTCGAGTCGTTTATTTTACCCTCTCCCTTTTTTCCCTTTTTCATATAAAATCAAACATCGGGATTTTCTCGCGTGTTAGAAAATCTCGACCACAATTCAGCTATTATTGTAGTGTCATCTGCATATGCAGTATTGCTTCTAGGGGGATCACTTTCAAGATATCATTAATGTATAGTATAAAAAGTAGAGGTCCTAATATTGTACCTTAAAGTTTCTCTAATAATATTTTGTGATCTACAGTATCAAAAGCTTTCGCTAAATCTAGAAAAGTTATAAGTATCGGTTTACTATGATCCAAGTTATTGTATAGTATATTTGTTATGTAATTCAGTGCATTCTTTGTACCTATTTTCTTCATAAAACCAAATTGGTGTTCAGATATTATATTACTCTTTTCAATAAAATCAAAAATTTTTTATAGATAATTCTTTCAAAATTTTAGCTATATTCGATATTAATAAAATAGATCTATAATTTGATATATTATGCTTCTCTCCAGACTTGTATATAGGAACAAATTCCCCTTCTTTAGTGCATCAAGCCATACAGCTTTTACAACACAAGAATTAAATAAATGCACTAAAGGTTCAGCGATATTGTTGCAAACTATTTTCAATGTTTTGGCATTTATTTTGTCAACTCAACCATTTTTCAGTTTCAAAGTATTAATAATACTTGTTACCTCAGAAATTTGAGTTCATATCTGGTAATTTTAACTCAGCATTTGTATGTTTATCAATTTTCTCACTCAATTTTTGATCTACTTGAGAAAAATACTTGTTCATGTTATTAGCTATTAAAGCTTTATCTGTAATTATCTCACTATCAACTTTTATATAACTAATAGTATCATTAGATTTAATTTTTTCCCATATTTTTGTGTTTATAATTTCTCACAGTTTTTTGGAATTATTTGTATTATTTTGGATCAGACTTTTGATCAGACTAGGTAGTTATCTTATCTAATATTTTGGCATATCTTTTGTAATGTACTTTAAGTTAATCATTCTCACGATCCATCTGTCATATGTTATACAAAAATTCTTTAGTATCACACGGTTTTATTATGGCATGTGTAATCCAGTTTTTCCTTTGTTTCTTATTATTTTTCCCCATTTTTATTTTTGCTGATTCAATGCATTGTTTGATTCCGCTTAACAGTGTATCAGTAGCTATATTAGGATCATGTATTGACATAGTTTCAGTTCAATCTATTGTCTTAGCAACGTTTCTTAATTTTTTATAGTCTGTTATTATAGTAAGTTCTTTACTTTCAGTTTTCATCTTATTTATAGCAATAAAAATAGGCTTAGGCTTCTTAGATTTTATGAAAATATTATCAGTATAAGATCCTTTACAGTTTTCTATAGATGGTCTTGTAATGCCCACGAAACCAGGAAAATATCCTTTGTCTAAGAAGTTGCACAGAAATTTTTTACTAATATTATCAGACTCTAAGAAACCAATATTAAAATCTCCTATAACTAAGTGATTTTTAATATTTCTCTTTTTATTCAAGAAATTGTTTAAATCTAGAATGAACTCAGACTCAGGTACACGGAGAGATTGTCGAACTGCAAAAGAGCATGCATCACCGCGCGGTAAAAGACCGTGCTGAAATACACCACATATCGACGTGCGTAAATTGTTTTTTTTTAAGTTGCAAACGTTCATAGTCAATGCATCTTATTACTGCTGTTTTTTTGTTCATTATGCACGGCGATTTGACGTGCAAATATCAACTTTCGTTCGCCTCGTCGTTCGCACTAGCGACAACACTAAAAATACTTTGTAACATATCTTGAACAGATCATTTGAGTCATAATCAATAGGTATAATATTGTCGATTAGTTCTTCATACAAATTGTAAAATTTTTCTTCATTAATTGATTTAACTACAAATTTTATATTTTCATTAAAAATATATTTATAAAATATAAAAATGAAATTATATGTAAATTACATTGATTTTAATATAATATTTATAAATAGGATTTGAATGTTTAAATTGTAGTCTCCAAATTGTAATAAATAAATAAACAAACATATATTTATCTTTAAAAAAATACGTCAGATCAGGGAAATTCTACTCATTCAATAAATTCTTTACGAAATCGTCCATTTTACTGCAGCGATTGCACGAAAACTGATCTGGCGTATTATAGCGTCAAACAAAACCACTATAATAGTCGGTGATCGGAGATTGTGTATTTTTGCACGTCAAAACGCCGTGCATAATGAACAAAAAAACAGCAGTCATCAGATGCATAGACTATGAACGTGCGCGACTTAAAAAACACAAGTTACGCACGTCGATATGTGATGCATTTCAGAACCGTCTTTTGCCGCGCGGTGATGCACGCTCTTTTGCAGTTTAACAGTTTCTCCGTGTACAGATGAAATCTGTATACGGCAGAAAATTCCATACATTTATTTATTTATTTATTCCAGAGTTACATATAACATTTTCTAAATTCGATACAGAGTAGAAATTATTTACACAACATCACACTATAACGTCACAAATCCTGCAGAGGGAATTGGTATTCCCTGTTCGCAGGTCCGGATTAACAACAAAAATAAAAAGTGCAGGTTAGTTTTACTGTAGTCATTACAGCAAAAACCTCCAGCCATACTAAACCATACAATGCAAGTACCATTCATTCATAAGGATAGAATATATCCACGTCCATAGTGTGTATACTACTATTATCATTTAATGTAATATGAGTATTTATAATTCTAATCATTCCAGATTCAACAACTTTAGTTTTTTGTATTATATTCCTATTAACAAAAACAATTACTCCATCATTTTGATTTATTCTACTTTCATTATAATAGCTCTCATACCCGTCTAGTTCATATAATTTATAGTTTACTTGTACAAAGGCTTCGGTACATACAACGATAGACGGTTTGTTACTTAAATTTTCTAATAATATTTTCAATTTACCTTTAGACACGTGAACACGCTGCGTCTGGGAATACGGTGGGCCCCTCAAGATCCGCACCGCGCGATCACTCCCAGTCGAGTGCCGAATTTATCCCTTTTGCAGGCAACGCAACGTACGCTCTCATTTTACGCGTGCGTAGCTTGGCGCTAGTTTAGCTTTCAATTTATACTTGTCATTTACGCGCGCTATATTTATGCTATTAAATTGTTTAATAAATTACCATCCGATCTTAAAAGTCTAAACAATTAAAAAAAATATACCAAATGAAAACTGCAGACTTGGATTAAAAATGTTATTCAATGATACAACAACCTGTAAATAATGTTATAAATTAATAGTTTTTTAATACTTAAGTAATACAAAAAAAATAATCTTTTTATAACATGTTTTAGATTTCATAATATTATATAGTATTAAAGAGTCAGCTAGCAGAGTACTAGCGCAATTTTAGTTTTAAGTCGTAGTTAGTAAGTTTTTTATGTTTTCCATGTTTTCTAGTTTTGTAATACCAGTTCTGCACACAGGAAACTTTATCTTCCTCCGCAGAATTACTAATGTAATTACTTTCTGGTGTAATCAATAAATAAATTATTCGAAAGGTATAAAAAGAGGTGTCCTTTGATTCTCAGAGAGTGACAAAATGGCTTTCCGATAAGTCAAAAATTCTCCTTACCCTTTGATAGAGGTTAAGATAGTTGGAAAGAGTGATATAATCGACTATGATAATAAAAATGAAAAAGTTCATAATAATAGTTTGTTGAGGTAGTCACAGAGATTTTGTGAGATCAAACCATTCACTAGATCTTGGCCTCACTCTAGATTTATAATTACCTAACAATCTTATTGAACGAAAGAAAAGTCATAATATGTAATTCAAATAAGATGTGAACCTCTAGGAAATTTAGTCAATATATTGTACCAAATAGCCGAATGAGAAGGAAAAATACGTACGCCAGAATTTTCATTACATTAGCAGCAATAGAACACTATATAAAAACCAAGATAAATAGACTTAATTCAAAAACTCTGTTTGAAATGTATGTTGACTTTAGATATAACTGTGAAGGGAGTCTATTGTATTGTGAGACTGTGTTGAAACAAAAGATTTAAGAATTAAGAAAACACATGGGGACAGTAAATACGAAGGAATTCAATTTCAGAACTACTATATTAAGTAGATTGTCTTCGAATTGATGAAGATGATAATTGAAATTTTTATTTATGTACAACTATGAAAGAATAATTACAACTTTTAATAAGAGATAATTGACAGAGTTTTGCAAAATATATCAACAATAGCCAATTTTGATAATAGTAAGCTGATTTTATTAAAAAAATTTTTTTTTTAAATGAAATAGTGTATTTTTAACAATGAAATTAGAGATTTCTGTTGAGGATCAGAACTATTATATACGGCTAATAGTGCAGACAATATTTAAAAAGGTTTACTTTCCTGTTTTTCGAATTAAAGGGGCGCCGCTTTGATTTCGGAACCTGATGAATCCCCCTGGTGATGAAATCCTCCGAGTAAAAGGATGGGAGGTCAAAAACTCCTGTCACGCCAAAAATCAACCACTATTCTACTCCAATGAGAATTTTAACACCTCTGTCCACATGCAGCGAAATGGATTTTAACTACAAACACAATTTTCTGCCACTAATGTATAGATTGTGATTCCAAAACTTATGACTTCGAAAAAGAAAATTTTAAGGATATATTGTAAAAGGTGGGAAGACAGCTTTTTGTGAAATTGAGAGAATCACAAAGAGTTTGAAAATAATGAAAATGTAGAAAATTACGAAAATTATGAAGGAAACAGTGGGTTTTGTCCGCTCACTCCTGGGTAAACAACAAGAGGGGTAGGGATAGTAAAGACAGAGCAGGAGAGAGGAGCTTAGATGTGCTCAGTCTGAGTGAGTGATGTAATGCATGAGAGAGCAAATGTGTATATGATTTTATATAATGCTAATAGATGTCGCTGTTAATTAAAATATACATATTATACATTATAATGAAAGTTTTGTACACCAACATATAGTCATATAGAACTATAGGATTCCGCGTTTGGGCTTTGAGCTGAGAGGTCGTTCTACCCTAACCTCAATCTTTCTCTCTTCTTAGCTTCGTCTTTGCCTCTTTGCTGGGAGCACAAAAGTGGAATCCTCGTTTCTCATTCTCAAACTCACAGATTTTCATAATCTTCTCCAATATCATTGTATTTTTTCTTCAAGTTCATTGAATTCACCAATTCTATAATTTGGGAAATAATACATTTCTCTCCTTTTAATTGTCTGTGATCTCTGTATTTATTGTTAAATCAGAATCTTGGCATCCTCAGAAAATTCTGAACTTCAAGTGTTTAGTAATCAGTCGGATCTAGTGTATATATTATAGTGTAACAGGCAGATTTCTCCAGAGTAGACAGAATATTCAGCGAGTAGCATATAGAGAAATTGTTGAAATTCTCGGTGGAGTAAAGTGGCTGGCTAGTACTTTGGCGTGTCAGCAGATTTTAACCTCTCATCCTTTTACTCGATGCATTTCATCACCGAGGGGATTCTCTCAAGCTTCGGATCCAAGCGGTGCCCAGTCTTCGTGAAAAACAGGAAAGTAAACTCCATTTTATTATCTTCTTCTGAATATACATTCTTATACATCATACCTTCTGTCAAATTCAAAATTTAAACTTATATAGTCTGTACTCTATATATATGAATTACTATGTTCTATAGTTCTTATTGAAAAATTTCTCTTACAAGTTTACAACAGTTCAATTTCATATATAGTAACTTCTGTTTGCTAGCATTAAAAATTTCAATTTTCAAATTGCAAAATTTCAAAATTTCATATTTCTAACTTCATAATTCCATATTTCATATTTCTAATTTCATATTTCTAACTTCAATACCAATAAAATTTTTCATTATATTCTATTGAATTTGATTATATCATTTACCCATCTAGAGACAAAAATTTATTTTATTTTAATTTATCACAACAGCATATTTCGAATTCTTGAGCAGGGCCTATTATTCTAATCTAAAGCTCAAGCATTACATGTGACATTACAACGTTAAGAGTATAGCCTTAAGTCTCCATTCTGTTTTGTTTTGTTTTCATGGGTATCCAAATATCGAAGATATTTCGCACGTCTAAAGTTATTGTCGACAAAGCCTTTTGTTCTATTTCTCCGGTTTCTACCAGGTCGTATACCGTAGTTGCACAGAGGTTTCTCTGTTTATTTGTATTTACACATGTGATTCTCACATAAGCAGTGCTCCAGTCTAGTCCCTTATTTGTTTCAAATTGGGGTTCAAACTCCAATAAGGTTCGAATTTTACCGGAACTGGTGTACGTTTTTCCAGTGAATATTTGACATTATATACAGTCTTGCTAATCTCAATTTCTCTTTTCAACCTTTTCATATTGTTACTGATGACTAACTAATTTTCATATGATATATTTTACATATCGTGCTCAGCTCTACCCTGTTTTATTCCACATTACAGATATAATCATCGTAAAATATTTGTTTTGATAATACATTACAAGGCTGCAGAATAATACTAATAATTATTTATTTTTATTCGCCTATTATATATCACATCAATTATCAAACTCAATCTAATCTGCATACACCTCCCTAGTCATAGGGAATTTTCCTTCTCTTCTTCTGCAGCTATCTCCACATTTGGTTTCATTTGGTTCGTGGACTAATTGATCGTCCTTAACCTCCGAAGAATCCAAACGAGGACTGCTTTTCGGCTTAAGGATGAGTTAATTAATTAGTTTGACATAAGTGATAGCACTTCAAGAATACACTATACTTTCAAGCTTACATACTTCACCATTCACGCCTGATCCCCAACTCACACAATAAGGGAGACCAGGATGATAATAGGGACATATTAGGTTCACCTAGATACCAACAAGAGAAAAAAAAATATAGAACTATAATATTTTTCTCATAGTCATATAGAACTATAATATTTCTCATATATAACCATACATAAGCATGTACAAGTCTAGTGGCAATTAGCTTGTATAGAGTTATATATAGTTATATCAACGAATATAGACTTGTATAGAAGAACGGCTCTGGGTTACGAATCGGGGACTAAATCGTGGGTAACAAAGCGGTTAGTTATGTTACCCAGCCACTTGGCGCCGACACGGATTATCTTCCTACTAAGCATGTGCGCATTACGGAGGTGCGAGAGAAATAGAACGATAAGAAATGTGTCCCGGCGTCATCTCGCGGAGAGTGCGGAACTAATACTTTCGATCCCCCAGCGCTCTATTACAACTGTTATTCTATACAAGTCTACATTCGTTGGTTATATATAGTTATATACGGCTATATACAGCCATATATAATTGTATATATTGATATATAGCTATATCTAACCTCTCATATACACTTACATGGAGCTAAATATGATTATATAATAGTACATTATGTAACAAGGGAAAAAAGTCAAATATTTTTTCTGTGGGTGAGTTTACAGTATAACCCGAGAGAAAAATCGACTTTTTTCTCGAATTACATATAGTACTTTATACCCATCAACTGTGGACACTTTTTGACTTGGAGAGCAGAACTAATGGACTGTTAAAACACAATCGAAAATCAGGGTTATTGATAGACCTTAATGAAATAAAGGAATTTTTACTATTTTCTAGTGAAGTCACTTTTTTCCCGTGGTAAAAAAATTACTTTTTCCTGTGGGAAAAAAGTGATTTACAGGAAAACGTTACTTTTTTCCCACTAATCATTTTTGCGGGCAAAAAGTGTAATTTTGGTCACGCTTTTTAGTGAAAAAAGTAGCCATTTTTGTTCAGATGGGCATAAGATCATATATAATGATATATAAGCCTCTTACTACCTGTAATAAGCATCGAGCCATATTGCATCAAGCCCTATTCAGGCACCTGATCAGGACCTTATCCGACTAAAAAAATACTTGATTATATCCTTGTTTTACCAGAACTTAATATTTCGACTCTTTGGTAACGACAGAATTAATCTAACTATTTAGGTACTTACAGTGTTATAATTTCAACAATACGAGTTGGGGTAATGGTTAAGGTGTTGAATTATAAACTCAAAGATCCCGGGTTCAAGTCCCATCTTGGGCAACTTTCTTTTTTTTAATAATAATATTTTCTTTAAATAGGGATAATAAATCATTAGTTTTCAATAAAAGTCATTATTTGATTAATAATATTATTAGTATTATGTGATATTTGTATAAATTAATTATTATATTATTAATTTATTATTTAATTCTGCTCATATATGATTATATATCTTTATATAGGGTCAAAATCTATATATAATTATGTATAAGTGTAGTAAGTAATTTATTACATCAAAAAAATGTATCTTCTCCTAAATTAACTGTTTCTCATTGTTTAAAGATTTTCTGTACTCATAATTATATTTTCTTTTAAATACTTGGATCGGATGAAAGAGTATTAAAATACTATAAAAATGTACATAATATTTTATAATGTTAGCAGGTGATTGAACTGATATTTCAGGTTCAAAATGCTGACCAAAAGTTCAAACTGACTGGAAGTTTTATATGTTGCAAAAATTAAAAAGACTTTAATGTTGACAATTTTTCAAACCTTTGATTACTATGACAATTGCATTTGTATTTTGTGAATATATGCTTTGAAAATTTGTCGTTAAATAGTTCTGATAAATATATAGCGCATTTCTCAAAGTGATTATTGCTGTATTCAATATTTTGGCAAAAATCACTGGACAAAAATTATGCATTCTTTTATAATAATAAATACTTGAAATTGCCTAGTAAACTAGTAAAAATGTATATAAGAAACCCTATAGATTTTTATTTTTATGTGTTGATTTTGCTTATAGCTTCGTTCATTTCATGTGATATAAGACTTCACTGAAAATTGTGTTTTGAATACGAGATGGAACTGACATTTTGACCCTACATTATTGATTTATTCTAAAAAAAAATTAACAAACACGGTTTTTGTACATTTTTTAAGAAAGTTGACAACATTATACATATATTAGTCAGTCCGATACTTGTTTTCATCTCGTTCATCCATATACAAGCTCTGGATGCTATATGAGCAACTTATGGCAGAATCACAAATATGTATGCCACTTTACTATTGTAATAATATTTTCACATGTATATTCTATATACTAAATAAATCATATTAAATAAATAAATAAATAACTATTAACAATCTATAAATATCTCTTTAAAAGTCTAAACCTATTAAGAAGAAAATAGAATTAATAATACTTACTGTTTATTAGCAAAATTTTTGTTCCAAAGTTTCAAATCATATAACTGTATTTACTTAAGAATCAACACAAATTACAAATGATAATTATTCTAAATTTTAAAGATATCATTAAGTTTTTTTTTAATAAATCTACACAACTCTAAGCATTAAAATTAACGTTAATGATTTTGTTGCTGTTATTCATATTGTTTTTATTGTTGTTAATATTATTATTATTATAAATATTATTATTATTTTTATTCCAAAAATATGTCAATTGGTCACTATCAGACAATCTATACTAAGGGGCAATGCACGAAACAAAGAACAAGGATCTGTTATGTCCAAACTTTCATTCGATATTAATCGAATAGAAGTGGGTTAGTTCGTTTAAGGCCCGGACACTTAAAAAGGAACAGAGAAAAACACAAGAATAACATTAGCTACTATATTTATATAGCAAAAAACATAAGAAACAACGTTTTGTTCCTCATATCTATAGATACGAGGAAGCTTCGGTCGCTGCGTGGAGCCGGCGAAAGTTCGGCTTTTTCACCGCCAAGCCGCATATTATACAGCGCTTTCATCCTTCTGACCATTATGGAATTTAACCGTGACGAGAGCTAAAGCTGTATAATCTCGGTATGTTAACCATATTCGTGGAAAGGATCCTCTACTAGGCTCCCACGCTGACGCCAAAAAACCACACCATGCTGTGTTTTTTATTTGAGACTGGAGGGATTTTCCGCTAAACAGTGTCAAACGGAACCTAAAAATACCACCACGATATCAGGTGCAGGAGAACACTGTTTTTCCTCGTGGCCACATCTGAATCACGTCTTTCAATCCAATGAGAGCAGGTGATTTCGCATTACTCCGGAGGAGTCAGTCGGAAATCTTACCGAAGAAGAGGAGAAGAGAAAAAGCAAGTAATTATAGAGGGTAGAGTATATATGTTTCTCTTTCTCACTCTTTCCCGCGCAATTTTTCCGGGACTTTGCTCTCGTCGCCTGGTTGGAGTTTTTCATTTTCGCCACCAGGGCGTAGCACCATCGCCCCTAATGGATGGTACTCGGTAGTTGGAAACGCATTATCTACTCTACATGTGCAATTATTCTTTCACTTCATGTGATACGCAACGTTATTTAATTCAGGTTAACGAGTTCTGGTTTTATTTAGAATTTTAATAGCATTATATTAATTCTGTTGTTTATCTTGTTAAATATGGCGTCTTCGTGTCAGAAGTGCAAAAAAATTACAAAGCTAATTCAATTATGCGTAGATGTAAGGACTGCAATAAACCGTATCACAATTTGTGCCATGACTGGACACCAGTAAGCGGAAATAAATATAGATGTCTAAAATGTAAATTAGAAAAATCGAATAGTCTAGATAATTTGAGTAACACCGGGAGTAGTGAATCAAACGGAAAAAATGATAATAAAATAATTCTAGATGTTGAAAGTTTAGATGAGT
>OX424575.1:91294920-91585444 GCA_949152435.1 Gastracanthus pulcherrimus
AATAAAGTATAAAAACAATATTTTTTGGGGTAAATTTTTTTTTATTTTTCAACATAATCTCCTTGGAGCTCTATACACTTGGTCAATCGCTTTTTAAGTTTTTTTAATCCTTCAGAAAAGTGCGTTTTCGGAAGTTCCTCAAAATAAGCACTTACAGAGGCAATGACGTCTTCGTTGTCCGTAAATCTCTGTCCACCGAGCCATTTTTTTCAAGTTTGGAAATAAGAAAAAGTCACTGGGGGCTAAATCTGGTGGAATACGGTGGGTGTTCGACCAATTCGAATTTTAGTTCTTCAATTTTAGCCATTGAAACGAAGCATGTGTGAACTCGGGCGTTGTCGTGATGAAAGAGAATTTTTTTTTCTCGCCAAATGTGGTCGTTTTTTTTTTAATTTCTTCTTTCAGCTGCTCTAATAATGATGCATAATACTCCACCAGTAATTGTTTTACCCTTTTCCAAGTAGTCAATAAGTATAATTCCACGTGCACCCCAAAAAACTGTAGCCATAACCTTACCAGCTGACTTTACGGTCTTTGCCTTCTTTGGAGCTGGTTCGCCTGTGGAAATCTACTGTTTGGATTGTTCCTTTGTCTCAGGAGTGTAGTGGTGTATCCATGTTTCATCCACAGTCACAAATCGACGAAAAAATTCCTCAGGATTCCGACTTATGCGCGCCAAAAAGAGCCTCAGAGGCGACCACTCTATTGCGTTTATTCTCAGCTGAGAGCAAACGCGGCACCCATCTTGCCGATAGCTTTTTCATGCCTAATTTTTCATGTAGAATTGAAACAACTGCACCTATAGATATCCTTGTGGCCTCAGCTAACTCACGCACTTTTAATCTTCTATCCTTCAACACCATATCGTGGATTTTATTGATGATTTCGGGAGTAGTTGCTTCTACGGGCCTTCCTGAACGTGGTTCGTCACTTATTGATGTACGACCACGCTTAAATTCATTTACCCAGTTATAAACCGTTGCTAAGGCAGGGGCAGATGTGCCATGAACTGAGTCCAATTCATTTTTTATCTCATATGAAGTTAAACCCTTTAAATGAAAATGTTTAATTACCGCTCTGAACTCGATTTTTTCCATTTTTCTTAACAAGCAATTTTTTTTTTTTCAATTGGTTATAAAAACACGTAAACTCAGAAGATGTGGACTGTGACTGCACCATATATCTAGTCGGGAGTGGTGCTGACTGAAAACAGATGATTTGGAGCGATTCGCGCGCCATCTGTTGGTCATTCTAAAGACTTATTGAACTACCCTCGTAGTTGAGCGGCTTCCTAATTGAAGTTAGGCGGCGACTTTCTTTGATGTGCGGCATCCTCTAATAAGTTAGGCGATGACAAACTTTGAGATTGAAGGGCGGCTTTCTTTGATGTGTGGTATTCGGTTTTCTATTTTTTAGAATATAGTTAAGTCTATTCGTTGATCTTCCCGATAAAAACTCTCTGAAACATTCCTTTAATAATTTTGGCTCTACCGATCTAATTTATTATTATATCTGTTATATTTTAATTAGTAATTTATTTATCTATTTAAATTTATTATTATTTATTTATCCTGAAGGTTTTAAGTATTTCAAATGGACCCTTCTTCGCGCCTTTTTCAGAGAGGAAAATACAGTCTGTTCGTATATAATGACGTAGGATATAACATCTCTCTCCCTATGCGAAATAAATGCTAACATGTTAGTATTTATTGTTTTATAAGGATTAACGCTCAGTTGAATCCTTTTGTGTGTCATATTGCCTGTTTGTAATATGGTGAGGTGGTTTGACATATAGTAGCTAATTATTTTCGGTTTTTAAAAGAAATGAAAAATTAAAACATAAATTTTATGTTGATTGAAACACAAAAGATTAATTATAATAACTATATATATATATATATTTTTTTTTTTATTCTTTTTATTTTTTATTCTTTAGATTTCTACCTATGCCGATAACCTGTGACGGAGGAAAAACCCGTAGGAAAAAACCTCCGCCACGACCAGTGCGCAGTCTGCGTTCCTTTCCGGCAGGAAACAGAGAGAGAGAAAATCCTCGATCTGCTCCCACCGGGGATCGAACCCAGGCTGCTCAGGCGAGCGTATCTCCGCTAGCTAAGGCGTGCGCCTTAACCAACTGAGCTATGCAGGCCACCTAATAACTATATATTATTATATAACTATAAAAATGTATCTAAATTAGAACCTAACGTATACGTGAATTATTTGAGACTTTAATATAATGCAGACATACGCGCATATATACAACTGTACCGGCTTCAAATTTCGATATTTTTAGTGGTTCATAGAGAAGGATTATAGCGTTCAGTCTTTAGTGTTTGTAAAATGAAAAATTTAAATAAAAATTTTTTATCACAGAGCGGTGTTGGCTCAGTGGTTAGTGTGATAGTAACAGAAACAACACAGTTCCAGGGGTCGAGGTTCAATTCCCGGTGAATGCATTCGGATTTTTTCAACGGGAAAAGTACCCTGAAGACCGGCTGTTTCGAGGCGGGTTTTTTCCCGGAATTTTTCTTCAGTGTAATTCCGGGTTTTCCCTTGCCCCACAGGTGCAAGCCTGGGCGGAATTGCGAAACAGTGTGTATATATACACACTGTTCCCTATAGGGAATCAGGTGTCGGTAAGGTAAAAAAATGGTGTCCAATCCTATGCTGCCGCAGGGAGCGCCGGCTTTACCGGCGAGAAGCTGGTCCTTGAAATATGAGGCCTTTTCCGTGTAGGCTACACGGGGAGGCTGACCCGATGCCCTCTTGGGGACAGAGAGTATCGGCTTAACCAGCTGGGTGTGGCCTGAAAAGGATCTTCGCCCGAGACGCTTCCCAGTGAAGGATATATAGGAAAGGAAAGATATAGGAAGGGATATAGGAAAAGGGGAATTTCCACACAGAGGTGGTGGAAAGCCTCCGCCGACTTGGCCTACTTGGCTGTTCCCGTTAATGAGAGAAAACAAATAAAAATTTTAATCTTAAAAGATAAAATGTTTAAAAATGTATAAATATTTATTGATATAATGTGTTGAATGTTTATAGATAAAAAGAAAATCAACGATTATACCTCAAAACGTTTGTGTTTTTATTATTATTATTTTTATTTTTCTAATAGATTATTTACATTTAAAAATTAATTTGTTGATGAAAAGAGAAAAATAATACTTTTTAGAGTCTCAAACTGAAAAGCCGTCAAAGGAAAAAAGAATAACTCTTCCCCTATTCTCGGAAAACCCTGTTATCCCTTTTGGTGTTTGTGACCGATTATCAAACACGAGACGCCGTCGCGCGTGTTTGTCGTAGCAACAATGCTGTTCGCGACTATAATAGACAATTGGACTATTTATTAAATGTTTGCTTTGTCGTGTCTTGCGTGCGTGAATTATTTTCGGTAGTTGTTATACTTAAAATTCTAAATTTTATTTAGTGATAAGAGTTTTGTTGCCGATAGGAGAAAAATATTTTCACGTAATCGTTAGGTTCATATTTTAAATGGACAAGGTCTCCTACTTCAAAATTTACAACATTCAGTTTTTGGCGCAGTATGCTTTAGATTGTTGCTTTGCAGCGTCCAATCTAGCAGCGGCTAAGTTTTGAGTGTCCATCAATCTATTTTTCAGGTCGTCTACGTAATCGTTGTAAGTCGGTTTTACTTTCCCTCAGCAAATTTAGAAGGTATTTTAATCTTTTTTCCAAAGAAAATTTCGTGAGGAGTTAAAAGGGTAGCCGCGTGCACTCTGGTGTTACAGCTAAAAATAGTATATGGGAGCCATTGATCCCAGTCACATAAATATGTATCAGTGAATGGTGGCGGCGTTCCATGCCTCCCAGAGTTTGGGGATGAAAAGCAGTAGAACGCAATTGTTTAATTTTGAATATGTCAGTAAATTTCCTCATGAGCTTACTCTGGAAGTTAGATCCTTGATCTGTTTTATATAGTGGCAATCATAGCGGTTTCTGTGCTTACAAGGGGAATTGCACATGCACACTTTCATAAGCAATCTAGAATAATAAGTATGTATTTGTATCCGCAGTTTCTGAAAGTAGTCCTACGATATCCATTTCGACAACCTCGAAAGTCTCAGTCGGAAATAATAGTGATCATCATAGGTATTTTTGTTTAGTTTCTAACAAGTTTCTTAACTTGACAGCTCTGACAATATTGTATATGGTTTTCAACGTCTTTTTTCATCCCTTTCTAACTATATGACTCTTTAATTGCAACGGTCCCCAATGCACCTTACATATAATTCCACAAGGAGGGCCCACAATACACATTACAGTGGGCGAATTATTACGTTGTAGTCGAGCGCGCTCGCCTAGCGATCAACGCCAAGCACCTATCACGCGAGGTCACGTGATAAGAGGCAGAAAAGATAAAGCCTATTTCACACTGAGGGAGATAAACTTTATCCCTCAGAATTTGTTTAACATTTCAGTCTAAAATTTGATACGATAACTAAAAAAAATATTATAATTGGCAAATAATGTTGAAACTCATAAAGATAAATAAAATATTCTCTTTAGCAATGGTTCTTCATATTCTATAAAGCTGCTACCGGTGTGTAATCCCGTTTATTACATTTTCAGGAATATTAGAGTCCACTACACGATTCATGAAAATGTTTTCACATATTAAATTCAGGGGAATAATTATAAAGTCATTCACACTAAAAAAATTTATTTTATTTATTACGTCATCATTTATAACACATTAATAATTAATGTGAGATTTCTCCATACAAGGGAAGTTACATTGATATATGTAGTGTGTTATTACAGCACGGGAGAAATAAACTTTATACTCAAACTTTAGTACAAATAAATTATTGATAACAAATTAAAATAATTTATCTAATCAGTCTTATAATAAGATCGTAAGGATAGTCAAGTCATCCTTTGTTGCTTATAGATAAATGTTAATAGTTATAAAATAAAGGGGAAATTTCGCACCAGCGGCATGCAATAGAGGATAGCGTTCGCGAATATAATATATCGCGACATGTAATTCGCATGCTGCGCATATTTTGAAAGCCGAGCCGCCGAAAAGCAGAGCAGAGCAGAGCAGAATAGAGTAGCAGCAAGGCCGCGTGCTTCTGTAATTTACTGACTGCTAAAGAAGCAACTCTTATGTCTTTCTACCACCTGTGCGAGTGCAGATCGAAATTCGTACGAGATAGTGGATATCCTAAGACTATCTCAGCATGTGAAGATATTCGTATAAAGATACTAACAGGAAGTATCTAGTAACATAACAAGGAGTTAGTTAGTAATTTATAGCCGTGGGAATAGCTCTTAAGACGAAACCACCTGTCGGTGATAGCTGACTTTTTCCGAATAACAATTAATAAAGACAGTCGCACAGCCCTAACAGGAGTAATTAAATTTACCCAACACATACTATGCCTGTGGCTAATTTGTGTGGTTGGCTGACGGTATGTTAACTAATACTAAAATCCAAACAGTATATCCTTAACTATTACATTGTAGTTTTAAAATAAACTCACCACGACTGTAGTTAAAATGCTTAAGGGGGCAAACCACCTTTAAATTGTCAAAAAATCGTTTTTTTTTATTTACCTTATTTATAGGAAATTTCCCGTAGAATAAGCTCCTGAAAACCGTTTTAAGATATCATAATTCCTTTTAAAGTTACAATATAAATACTGAGACAGCTTTTTTGACGATTCTGCGTAAATTCGGTATTTTATCAATTATTACTTATTTTATTATTATTTATAACTAAATGTTTGATTGATTATTTTATTTAGTTATAAAGCAATAAAATATAATATAATTGGAACCAATTTGAAGGCTAGAATCCTTCAGCGCCACTACAGGTGAATAGTTGAACTTACATGCGTTTAAGATAAAGGTCGATAAATCAGATCGAATTTTTGACTAACCTTACCCGTATATTTTTGCTACTTTTGACAGTTGGCTTTTATGTTTACAAACCACCTGTTAGTAAACACAGCTAATATTTTTATTGTACTGAACTTATACAGTGTTTTAATTGCATTTCACAATTTGTGAATGTGTGTAAATCAGTGTAGTGAAAATGTCTTCTAAAAGAGATAAAAAAGGAAGATTCCAAAGTACTCACCATGACCAGAAATATTCTCGAGGTAGAAGCAAGAAAAGGGTTAGAGAATTTTTGACTAAAAAAGAAGAAAGCCCACAAAAGAAGCCAAGACTATCCACCAGCTCAGCGAGGAAACTCCAAAACACAGCTAGTGCTAGAGACACCAGTGATACAACAAACAGAATCATTGACACTTCAATTTTATTTTCTAAACTTACAAGTGTTCTGTGTTGTAATCGGTGCCATGGCAGTGTTCAATTAAGTGAATCTGGTGTGCAGTGTCTTGGTTTCAAAATAGATATTGTGTGCTCAAAGTGTGGTGAAATAGCAGCGATCAACTCCAGCAACAAAGTAGGAGCCGAAGGAAATGCATATGAAGTGAGCAGAAGATCTGTGCTGTCTGCTCGTGCACTTGGACATGGACACGCTGGCCTTTCAACTTTTTGTAGGATTATGGACATATGCAAGCCAGTTGCCCAATCGGCTTTTGATGAAATAAATAAGCAGTTGAGTGAAGTGTGTGAAAGTGTCGCTCAAGAGTCAATGATCGAAGTCGTTCTTGAAGAGACTGAATCCACACCACCAAACAGCGCTGGACTTGATGTTTCTGGTGATGGATCATGGAGAAAAAGAGGATTTTCATCATTACAAGGACTCGCCAGTGTGATAGGAAACAGGACAGGAAAGGTTTTAGATGTAGCTATAAAAAATAGCTTCTGTAAACCTTGTTCAAAGTGGGAAGGCAAGCAAGACAGTGTTGAATACCAAGAATGGCTCGGCGACCATGAAGCCAATTGCTATGCCAATCACCAAGGTAGTGCTGAAAAAATGGAAGTGGATGGGATTGTTGAAATATTTCAACGTTCTGAAGAAAAGTATCATGTGAAATATCATCGGTACATTGGTGATGGTGACTCAAAAGTTTTCAAGGGCATTAGTGAAATTAAGCCTTATGGTGATGCATTTGTGGTCGAGAAGAGAGAGTATATTTCCCATGTACAGAAGAGGATGGGAACACGTCTCAGAAATTTGAGAAAAACTTTTACTGGAAAAAAATTGGACGATGGAAAAACAATTGGAGGCAGAGGAAGATTGACAGGACAACTTATAGACAGATTGTCCTCGTATTATGGCAAAGCGATTAGAAAGTACCCAGATTCTGTTGAAAAAATGCATCAAGAAATCTGGGCAACTTTCTATCACATGCAATCAACAGACGAGAAACCTCAACATCACTTGTGCCCAACAGGATCCCAGAGTTGGTGCCGCTGGCAAAAATCAAGAGCCGCAGGAACAAGTTTTACCCATAAGACCAGCATTCCGTCTGCTGTGATGAAAGAAGTGAAACCAATTTATGAAGACTTATCAAAACCAGAGTTGCTGGAAAAGGGCCTTGGAGGTTATACTCAAAACTCAAATGAAAGTTTTAATAATTCTGTGTGGAAGTTAGTGCCAAAAACATCTTTTAGTGGCTTGACGGTTCTCAAGATTGGTGTTTTTATTGCTGTGACCAGCTTCAATGAGGGACGCAACAGTATCCTCAAGATCATGAAGAAACTTAACGTCAATCCAGGAGATGCAGCTGTGACTTGGGTAAATACCAGCGATGACTCCAGGCTCTTCCATGCAGAACGAACAGCACTTGCCAGCACAATAGAGGCTAGGACCATCAGGAGAAGAGCACGAGATGGGATCCCAGCGGAATCTTATGCAGCAGGAGCGTACTGAGGTATTTCTAAATAATGTAATTTCATCTAGATCAAAATTATTGATTTTTTTGTTATTCTTTGTTCCAGCCTGGTTGTACTGACTCTGAGGTGCCAGGTGAGGTTATTGAGGCATAACATACTACCAAGACTAATGCTTTCGGATGAAGATGAAAAAAAGATAAGCATGATTGACTGAGTTCAGTATGATAAGTACAGTTTACTCAATTTATTCATTTTTGTGTTTTTTTTTTCATTTCAGGTTATTCAAGGAGGAGGAAGACTCATGGGACTCCACGCACTAGAAAATATTGATGTGCATTGCTGCAGATGTTTGTCTGCTACGTTGAAAAGAAGAAAAAAGTAGTTGCAATTGATAAGATGAGTATAAATTATATCTATTAGAACTTGTAACTTAATTGTTAAATAACTCTAAATGTTGTTTTTATCAATTTCAGCTTACTGTCCGTAAGATTCCAAGTAAACGCATGGACAGATTGGGCTCAAAATTTATGGAGATACTCATTATAGTAGTACTTTCAATATGAGCGTAGAGATTTTGATTTGAACGAGTAGAACATTTTTTACATCTATAAAAGTGATAAAATTATTAAAAAATAAGTGTTATATTGACAATGTTCATATAAAAAAATACTTCTACTCGTTCAAATCAAAATCCCTACGCTCATATTAAAAGTACTACTATAATGAGTATCTCCATAAATTTTTAGCCCAATCCATCCATGCGTAGACTTGGAATCTTACGGACAGTGCTTAAAGTCTTCGAAAACAGTCTGGTTTGCCATGGAGGCATAGAAGGTAAAAAATATACAAATTGGTAGGTTTTTATGTATACTTTCAGGAAAAAAAACCCTTATTAAAATAAATATCAAAATAAAAATTCTTAATTAATATTTTTGTTTCAGATTTTAAAGGTGGTGTGCCCCCTTAGCTCACTAACACAAAAAAAATACTACTAATAATTTTTTTTTGTACAATCATACGTTTGATTATGGTTTGGTTTTCAAATCTCGCAACGGATACGTGATATTTATTTGTAGAACATTACTTATTTGGATGAACATCACTTATTACTATATAAAATGTTTATTTATTATTTCTCTTTCTCTTCTGTTTATTATGTTCCAGAAGTTTATATTTGTCTTTATTGAATATATTAAAGCCCAGCTATTTTTAACAACTTTTCAACACAAGGCTGGATATTCTGCAACTATAAAATGATTTTTCATAAAAAGAATTTTAAAAGATAACTTTATTTTCTCTCGATCTATTGTTTGAATATTGTAATTTGTATAAAATCGCTAGTATTTACATTTTTAAGAGAGCAGAATTTAACGTTTAACATATTACCGATATTTAATTTCATCAATAAATAAAGAGAATAAAGGTCAGGTGGCCATGAGCTATTTACAAACATAAATACGATTTTTATTTCTTTAAGTTCACCTGCCCATGTTACATTTATTTACCTACCTCACCACATACAAATCTGCTATGCAGTCTTTATAAATTTATATTATGCATTACTCAAAACTAATATATATAAATAAGGTTATAATAAAACTGGTACTTTGTTTATTTAAATAATTTTGCATAAAAAAGAACTCGCATAATACGATTACACATTTTATCAATTCCCATATGTCTCCCTACGGTAGATTCATGTGCTTAGGTAACCAACTAAGTTTATCTAATCCGTCCCCCGTTTGTGCCATACTAGCAGTAGTTATTTTTCCTTCGCTCTTTTTAACTCTTTAAAAGCTAGAATAATATTATCCATATTAATACGATCATTTTGTTTATTTTTAATAATCAGGCTACAAATTATGGGCGAAGGAAGTTGTGACACAATATCTTCCCCTACTTTAGGCGCTGTTTGTTTCAAGAAATCAGATATGAAATTAATTAAATTATTTTCACCTGCCATCAGTTGTTCTCCGGAATAAACGATATGAATTAAATGAACAGTAAGGACTTGTAAAGGTTCATTATCAGAATCGTCTTCAGATTGGCAAGAGTCATCATTATCAACAATCATTTTAAGAGATGCATTTTCTTTCATTTTGGGTTTTTTACAAGGAAATTCATGAATATCGTCATTACAGTTGGGAGCGCTTCCATCTGGAGTTAGCAGTTCTAAACTCAGAGAATTTAATCTCAATCTTTTATCTTTAATCTCTTCCTCATATTCTTATTCTTTTTCACCCAACTCAAGACTCTCAACTCACTAAAATCCCTTAGAAACTGTCTCCCAATCGAGTTTCCGTTGCCTTGGCTCGCGATAGCCTAGTTTTCGTTGCCCTGATCAGGTGTGGCAATTAAGTCCACTACAGTTTCTTTACCTGGAACTGTAGCATCGGTTGAGTTTCCGTTGCCTTGGCCCGCGATAGCCGAGTTTCTGTTGTCTTGACCAATGTCGGCTACACATGAGATAATTACGTCCCGAGAGTCGTCTTCCAAAACACACAGAGTTACCGTGCCAATCGAATCTCCATTATCGCAATCTCCGATGGTCGAGTTTCCGTTCCCTTGATCACAATCGGCAGTAAAGCCTAGTGTTGGGAGACCAGACGGTAGGGCTCGGACAATTTCCTCAGATCACCCAGACACTCCGCCAACTCCATCCGTATTTAGTCCAGTCACAGATCTTTCATATGCTTCCGAGTCATTCCTCAAGATAGCTCTTTCAATTACTACATCACTATCTGCACTCTCATAATCAGTATCTTCTTCGTAGTATTATTTTCTTGAGGATCGCTCAATCTTTTCACGTTACGGACAGATAAGTCCAAAGTTTTACGCGCGACACATCCCCTAAGGGCTATTCATACGGCTCACTTTTGGGACTTTTGCTATCTGGCCCTTTCAGACAGGTTTTAACAACACTAACTGGCGTTCAACGCAGGAACAACTGCACATTTATACCTCAATTATACCCATTCACACTATCTGCCTGTCTTACTAAGTCCAGACAACTACTCGTCACCCTCACCTACCAATCCACCTACCCTGGCGCCGTAGCTGTAGGGCAGGCTTTATCCTTGGTACAGTCGAGCTTAATCTAGACTCTTTACTGGTTCTACTATTACCAGTGCGCAAGCTGAGAATGCAGCTTACACATCGAAGATCAGGACCAAGGGTCACAGAAGTTTCACGCCCTCGACCTTTATATCCTTCACCTCTACCCTCATAACTTTGGGTTTCAACCAACTGCCACCACGAATCCAGCCCATCACCGGCTGGGTTTTAAACCCCGGCTTGCGCCGCCCCGTAGTACTAATTTTGATGGTTAATACATCTCTAGATTGGTCTCAGTTCGAGGCAATGCTCTCCCAGTGTTCCTCGCCCTCCAACAAGGTCTCAGACTGGTATCAAATCGATGCCGTTTTCGCTCCGAATCTACTATTTTTGCCAGGGTTTCACTTAAGCCCTAGAATAGTCACAGGTCGAGCTAAAATCTACCACCTCTCTCGCCGGTGTTATGTCGGGATCTCGGCAACAGGGGCTGAACCACGTACCCTCTAACAATGACACGGGGGGATCAGGTCCCTCCGCACGCTGTGCCGCCGTATTCACGTTAAGGACATGATTGCTAGATAATGCATCGGCATTCATATTTAATACCCCGCATTTATAACGGACTTCATATTCATACTCGTTTAATCTAATACACCACCGTTCCAATCTCGAGACCGGACTTTTTATACTGTGCATCCAAACAAGAGGTCTGTGATCCGTCACTAGAATAAATTTTCTTCCGTAAATATACGGTCTGAAATATTCTATTGAAAAAATAATCACGAAAAATTCCTTTTCTATAATCGAATAATTTATTTCTGCCGAATTTAGAGTCCTAGAGGCAAAGACTATGAGTAAATCAGACCCTATCTCCCTCTGGCTTAACACTCCGCCAGCTGCAAAGTCTGATGAATCCGAAGAAATAATAAAGGGTCTATTCACAGTCTCTCCATTAAAATGGAACGTCTTTCTTTAGCAGGTCGCTGTGGGGTTTAGCTAATTTAGCAAAGTTATCAATAAATTTTCTATAGTATCCGGCAAGCCCAAGGAACTGTTTCACGTTTTAGTGAGTTTTTGGTCTGGGGGATGTCGCTACTGCTTTAGTTTTATTTGGGTCGGGTCTCACGCCTTCGCTAGATATTACATGTCCAAGATAGGTGATTTCTTTTCTTAATACGTGACATTCTTCGGGTTGTAGTATTAAACCGAGAGGTTTTTAGTCTACCTAATAATTTTTCTAATTTATTAGCATGATCAACTAACGAACTAGCATAGACGATTCTTGACTATATCGTTCATGTAAACAAAAAGTTCTATATTTTGAAGGTCAGATAAAATAAGGTCCATTGTACGTTGGAATGTAGAGGGGAAATTTCGGAGACCAAAAGGCATGCGTATATATTCAAAGTGTCCATTTTGTGTAGAACAGGCAGTCTTAGAGCCATCTTTAGGATCCATCTGTATTTGGTGGAACCCGGAAGCTAGATAGAAAGTAGAAAAATATTTATCACCGCCTAATTGATATAAAATATCGGTAATATTTGGCAAAGGATAATTATCAGCTACTGTAATATTATTAAGTTCACGAAAATTGATAACTAACCTACATTTCTTATTTCCTTGAACGTCAGGAACTACTTAGACGGGCGACTTTTAAGGAGAAGAAGGTTTGATGATATCGTTATCTAGCATGTCTTTTACTTGTCTTTGAATTTATTTTCCAAAAAATGGCGGTTGTCTATATTCATTAACGGTAATAGGTTTTTCGTTTGTAACTTTGATTTTATGGCTCGCGATATTAGTATGGCCTAATTTGTCTTTAGCTAGGTGAAACTGCATTGGATATATACGAATAAGATGTTCTATGCTTTTTCTTTCTTCATTATTTAATTCATTTCATTTTAATTGTTCTTCGAGAACAGCACCCGAGTTAATGAATTTTCCGACTAATTAATTATAAATTTCGCATCTATTGGGTTCGACATTGTTAAACGGTACTTTATAAAATTTAACCAAGAATATTAAAGGATTAAAATAAATTGCTTCTCTTCAGCAGCGGCGAATTTCCTCTAATTTTCGTGTCAAGATGGTGTTTATGGTTCTCGTTTTTAAGTTGACGTTGATAATTTGATAAGATAATGGCTGCTTGACCACGGTGGAACAACTAACAATAAGCTCCTCACGTATATTTGCCCGCTTCCGCCGTAGCTAATTCTCGTCGCGCACGTTTGCCTTGCGGCTTTCTCTTCGGCCGCCTCTCGCTTTATTCTTTCATGGCAGCCGCTTCTCCTTCTCGCGCGTTTCCCGCATTCGACGTTTCGTAACTTCCTCACGCAACAATCGCGCTCCTCAGGTCACCCGCGACTTGAGTATGTAATAGTGTGTGTGTGTATGTGTGTGTGTCTGTGTGTGTGTGTGTGTGTGTGTGTGTGTGTGTGTGTGTGTGAAGTAATCGTCTGCTGTATAACTGCGGGCTGACGTGAGCTCGGCCTCCAGCATCTCTCCTTGCTCTGTCTCTCTCTCCTTCGTACTGCTGCCGCTGAAACAGATGAAAAGCAAGACAACTCGAGCACAAGGACGTTTCCGACTACTTGGTCTCCTGAAGCTGTCCAGCTTTGGCTAGACTCCTTTCTCTGACAGCTGCGTCGGCTGCTGGGCTGCTACCCAGTGTGCGTGTAGTGTTTGCTACTGTTGTTGTGTGTGTTGTATCTAATTCTCATTCGTAAATACACCTTAGGCCAATTAACAACTTACTCGCTTGGACCGCCCTCCTTCCCTCATTATTTGCGGAGGAGGAAGCTTCTGTTTATTGACGTTGCGTTTTTGGCAAATGTGACACCCCGCTTAATCAGGTAATCACAAATATTTATATCATGTAAAATATTACTATATATGTAAATAATTTTTTCAATGAAAAAACCTATGTAAAATGAGCTTTCTGATTTATTTATTTTTTTGTATAATTGATTGTAAAAATAAAATAAATTATTTTCAGATTTTTCTGATGAGGGTGACAATGATCACCGAAACGTTAAAGAAAACTACTTGTGATTTTCTTTAAATCTTACCTCGGAAAGATCAATAAGTTCTCTTCTTCCATAAAAACACACACCGAGGAATAACCCCAAAATGAGAATTATATTTGCAGATGCGACGCCAAGTAGATTGCGCGCGTAGTTAGTCTACAGCTGTACGCCTTGTATGCCGCACCTATACGTACAGTCTTATATCATGTACTACATGGTCTAAGCGTACAGTGTACATAATGAATAACCCCAAAATGAGAATTATATTTGCAGATGCGACGCCAAGTAGATTGCGCGCGTAGTTAGTCTACAGCTGTACGCCTTGTATGCCGCACCTATACGTACAGTCTTATATCATGTACTACATGGTCTAAGCGTACAGTGTACATATCACCTACTAAATATCTCTCTCTACAATATATATTATCTCCAAATCCTGTATTGTCTATTCCAGTCCTGCGTACTCACGAACAGGTTATGGGCCCAGGAACCGTGAAGTGAATAGTGCAACCGATGAAAGTCCGCGTCAGGAGATAACCGTCACGAGTCAGAGGTACTTGACGGCGTGGGCCACTCGACCTAGGACGGGCGTCAAGCGAAACGTAAACGCGCAGCGACAGTTACATCACGCAGCAGGTAGAAATATAGAAGGTAATAAAAGCTAGTAGCACAGAATGGGTGTAATGGATACGTGCGGCTTACCATTGTGTTGTCTTTCTGGTTAACTCGTTCTCTGCGGGCAGCGGGGCTCAGTGTATCGTGACCCGTTCTTTGCTCGTCCTCTTGTGCTGGACTCCAATACAGGCGACTATAAGCGCTCGCGGGAGATTCAAATAAGGGTGACGAGAAAGTATTTTTAGTTGATATTAATTTATATATCAGACCTAGAAGTTACAAGAGCATGTTCCAATCGAAAATATTCTAAGTCGGAGATACAAATTATTCTGAGTCGGAATTACAAGCGATGCTAAGTCAAAAATACATAAATTGTTTAGTCGTCAGACAGAGATACGTTCTCTGGGAAATCTCGATTGGAAAGAGCTCCTGCGATTGGATGCTGGTCTGCTTACACAGCCTGGGTGCTGGGCTTTGTGACGCAAGTAGGAAGCTTCTGAAAGGTTCTTGAGGAGTTGAGGGTGAATCTTTTCATGTAAGTTCGGAAGAGAATAGTCTTTGTCACGCATGCATGCGGCGATCGCGTGTTTAGCTATGATCTTAGGTGGATGTTGCGAAAAAGCATGGTGGGGTGTATCTTCGGTTAATGTAGTGAAAAAGCATAGTGGGAGAGTGTATATGTGGGTTTTTCCGGGAGAGCGGTGAAGTCGGTCAGTTGTTATTGTTCTTAATTGCTGGGTGAGACCGATCAATGGTACTCCGTTGTTTCAGCTGCCGTTCCATGGCGGTGCGTGACGGTTGGCCGTTAGCACATGACGATGTGTTGGCGCTGGCGTCGGCAGAGCTTCTGGTAACTTGATTTGCGGCCTAGTCGGTGAACAAACATATTTTTTGGTGTCTTTATTATATGTATATTTTCATGTTTTTTTATTATACACATTTTTTGTGAGTAATTCCCCATTTGATTTCTTGTATATTTATTAGGGTATTTTTCTATTATTATGTATGTATATTTTTTGTCATTACATTTCATATCGTATATTTAAAGAGATAGGGCATAGATGTGAAAGAAAGCATTCATATTAATCCCGTCGTTATCGAGGACGTAGTCTTCACTATATGTGGACGTGTTGTCATCGTCCTGCATACTATCACCGACGCCATGTACTGACTCATTGTCGACGTTGCCCATGTCGATCCCATCGTCGACATTTTTGCCCATATATTTATCCCATAATTTATCTTCGTGCCCCTCGTGGTCGAGGTAGCACGACCTCTCTTTTGCAGTGATAGTAGCGGCACCTACGCAGCGACGCTAATCCTAGTTCTCCGTAATTCCGGCTAAAGAGCCCCGGTAGGTGCGGGCTCTGGAAATGGTTACCCATTTCGCTCGTCATTTCCACTATGGTGTCATTTTTATCGGCTCTGGCCCAGCGACTCTTGTGGAAATATATCTACCTAAAATAACTCCTAAGAACGCCAAAAAGTACGTTATTCCAAGAAAATCTATTCTTAGTCGATTTCGTAAATTCGCGTTATAATTTGTTAAAAACTCTACGCTAATTTACGCCAAATTACAAAAATCCTACAATGCGAGTAAATCTTCGTAATTATTCATAGCATATTACTAATATGTACAAATGACTATTTAAACCTACGATTACATAATTACATTACTGTGCGTTTCTTTATTACGCGTAGTTGTTCGTAAAAAGCAGAAAATAATTGAGCAATAATAAATTAAATTACTACTGCTACGTCATGAGGTAGATGCATGTAGAATGAATAAATTAAAAGCCAATCATTGCCAGTATTGTCAAGTAATGGGGCATACATTTTCTCAATGTCCATTTATTATTGAATATGAAGTATGCTGAAAATGTAAGGAATGCGGCCACGACCCCAATATTTGTACAAAGTTTAAAAACCGAACTAATTCATGCGATTTTTGCAACGACACAGGTCACACGATTCGTGATTGCCCAACAATAATCTGTAAACAATGTAATAAATGTAATACAATTATTAAAAAAAAATCTTAAATTTGAACCTGTAGAAGAAATTAAAGTTATTAATAAATGTCCAGCAATTATATTAGCCGATAATCGAACAGCTAAGGCATACATTAAAATACTGTCCAATGTTAAATCATATTGCTTTTAAACTTATTATGTGCACAATTTGTAACGAACAGGGTCATGAAGCTTTTGATTGTGAAGAAGCAAAAATCTTAGTAAATAAAAATAGACTAGAAAAAAATCAAAGTCAGATTATTTGTCAAATTTGTAACAAAGTCTGTCATACAGGAAAAAACTGACCAGAATTGAAGTTTTCTTAGCCAAATTTCAATAACTCTAATAGAAATAATCATAATAATTCTAATAGCTACAATAAAACTAATAGAAATAGCAATAATTTTAATAATAATTATAGAAATGGTTTGAATAAAAATCCAAATAACACATTTCAAAAATATGGAGATTACTGTAAACTGCAAAATCATACAATTGATGAATGTAGAAAATTACAAAGTCTTAAATTGCAAGCACAAAGTAAAGAAATATGTTCTTATTGTAAAAAAACCAGGACATGCGATAGATACATGTAATAAAATTAAGAATTTAGAAAATAGTTTAGGACGATTTTGTAATTTTTGTAAAACAACAAATCATACAACTGAGCAATGTTATAGATGAGCAAATCCTCAACAAAATTTTCCGGGAAATGAGTGAATTCTTTCTAGAGAGAGCGCACAGGAAGAATTTTCTCTAAGTCGTTCGAAACTTATGCTATAGAAACAATAAATAACCAGAATATTTTTGAAAATGTATTACAGAGAAGTTCCGATTTACAAAAAAAAGAGGTAGTACCTGATAATACAATAGATTATTGGAATAAAGAAGACGCGGATCTTTCAATTAATATTGAGCACTCAATTGAAAATAATTTATCAGATTTTTCAGAAACTAATAGTATAGATAATAATCAAAATTTGTATGATAAAATAGCGATGCATGTTTTAAAATTAGAAAATTTATTGCAATATGTTGAGTTGATAAATCCCTATAAAAAAAATAATTATCTATTATTGATAGATACAGCTGCGCAATTAACCATTATAAAAGCATGTCAAGTTCCCAGAAGTGCAATATTAGACGAGAGAAAAATTTTATTATCGGGAATTACGGACAAACCTATAGAAACTTTAGGCGTTGCAAAACTGCCTGTCACTAATATATATTTAGATTTTCATACAGCACCAAACCACTTTTCTATTTTAAATGACGGTATGTTTGGAATAAAAATTTTACTTGAGCAAAAATTAAGATTTGTTAAGGGTTACTTAGAAGCTAATAATATAAAAATTCAATTAAAGTCTGTACATGCAAATAAAACCTGTAAAAATATTTCAGCGGTAGAGACTACAGAAAACTGAAATACTTAAACCAAACCTAAAATAACAAAGGAACAAAAAAATATTCCTAATACTATATTACAAGATATCAGTCGACAAAATGAGATAGCATCAACAAATAATTCAGATGTTTTTCAAAAAAATAAAGTTGACCGTGATAAAAAAATGAGAATTCAGATTTGGAAAAAAACTTTATAAATTCAATTAGTTTACAGTATGATAAAGAACTTAATGAACAGAATACTTATAAAAATAAGACAAAAGTGAATTCAGAAAATACTTTTCATGCTGATATTATGCAAGTTTTAAACACAGTTTCTAGCTTACATGAATTAAAAAGCTCAAGTGATTTTTCAGTTGAAGAAAAAACATTTGATGTTAACAATGAGAATTTTTCAAATTTTGGAGAATATTTGCAAAATGATAATAAAAATATAGAAAATTTTGTGCGAAATATTAATATCGTGCTAGAAAAAGAAAACAATTCGATAGAAGATCTTGATGAGACAATTCGACTATACAAAGGTTTTAAGAGTTATAAATGACAATCTAGGTACTTTATCTGCTAATGAAAATCGATTGTTAATGAGTGAAAATGAACATAACTTTATTTCATACGATTTAAACAACATGCCAGAAGTAGTTCAGATAGACGACTTTAACGTAGATGAAAACGAAATATTAAATTTAGGATCAATTAATGTTTTCGATAACTATCAGTAAACCGAAATCGAGCTGGAAAAAAGTCGTAAAGAAAGATTGTTTGAAAAGATACGTTTGAATGATTTATCGGAAATTAATAAGGTAACAATGACAGATTTAATTGAAAATAATGAAGATATATTTTTGCTCGATGGAGACAGTATAGGAAATTGTAATGTAGAAGAACATAAGATCAATTTAAGAGATTAAAATCCTGTATACGTAAAAGAATTTCCTATACCGCATAAATTAAAAGAAATTGCTGTACAAGAAACACAAAAATCGATTGAAAATAATTTAGTAAGGGAATCAAAAAGTGCGTTTAATGCTCCGTGGATAGTTAAAAAGAAAAATTTAATAAAAATAAAAAGAAGATGGCGATTATTAATAGATTATAGAAAATTAAATGAAAAAACTGCTTCAGGTCCATATTTACTTCCAAATATTATAGAAATTTTTGATAAAATGGGAAAAAATAAATTTTTCCATATTATTGATCTAAAATCTGGTTTACCAAATTAGAATGAACCCAAAAGACATACATAAAAAAGCATTTAGCATAGATAACCTAGGCAGACTAGAATTTTTGTTTTACCTTTTGGACTTAAGAATTCACCTAGAACTTTTCAAAGAGTCTGTTAAGAAACGTATTGTTTCTTAACGGAATAATTTTATTAAAGCCGGGGCGGAAGGTAGTGTACCTTGTATATTTTGTCCATTTGTTTCTTGCATATCCTATGGTAGTCCAGTTTATTTCTTGTATCTACAGCCATGCCACATGGTTCATGGTTTCTCTGTATTTACTCATAGTCTTGCTAAATCGTCTCACTGTTGCCCATCTTGGACGGTATTCTCTTGGACAGTTGTCCATGGCAGCGGCAGTATCTTTTTCGTTAAAATACTGCACATAGTCCATGTACCTTAGGAATCGATGATTGTGTTCCTGTCCTTTCATCACTACCCGTACGATGTGGTCCAAGGGCCCGAACTCCATGAAGTTCTCTTCATATATTTCTTGCGGCTTTCTTATGGGTATTAGGACACATAATCTCTTCCTCTCCGTGTCATCTAAACGTCCGGATATTAAAGCTGGCATCATTACTGGTTCTGCGCTTGGTCTTTCTTTATCCGTGTGTGGTCCTTTTTGTGTGGTTTGTTCGTTGGTCGATTCGTTGATTGATTTTTTGCACGTATTTTGGGAGCTTCATGGCTCTTTCAGCATGAATATAAATCTGGTATTCTATTTTTAGCATGTACTCATTTGGTCCTTGGCTTTCTGTGGTAATTGTGCATGGTCCAATGACTTTAAATAATTGTATTGCTGCCTCCACACTCCCTTGGAAATGTACATGGACTTGGTTTGGCTCTGGTCTATTCAGTTGGTGTAGTGTTATTTCATTCAAAGGGTCTGCATTTGGCGGATGTAGAGAAATAGGTCCTTGTTCTTCCGAAGAAGTGTCCATATCATCGGTTTTGGTATCGTCGCTTGCTGGTAAGCTGTCTGATTGCTTGTCCTGGGTTTCTTGATAATTATGTTTTAGTATAATTCCGTTGGCGCTGTCTTAGTCCATGTACTCTATAGTTAGTACTCCTATTTTATGTTTGGTCCTTCTCGTCGAACGTTTACATTAATCTGTTGCTGGTCCCGAATGTTTTGACGTATGCCGTAAGGTGTTCTACGCCGTTGGGTGGTTGGTACTCAACGATCACTACTTTGACTTGGTCCATCGATGATTTGACAAAGGTGATTCTGTACTTTTGGTCCATTCTGAAAGGAGGTAACGTATGTTCGTTAGTTGGGTCCATTATGGTATGGAGCATGTTAAATAAAGTATGTATAGAATTGAATGAAATGGAAAAGAGTAGAAAGTAGAAAAGAAAATTAAGGCCTTTTGGTACATGAGCTTGTTGTACATTGGTATTTTCGATTTCACGGGTCGCATGTTATAGTGTTTGATTTGGGTCATGATTTATATTGCACGTGTAAGTAGTGAGATTGTTATATTGATCCTATTTGGGTTCAATCTACATTCATGTTAGATTCATTTTTTCATCATTTTTTTTATAGTGTCGCATCCCTACTGAAAATTATCGCGTGAGTAATCGCGCGAGTTCTCGCTTGAATAATCGCGCGAGAACTCGCGCGATTACTCGCGACAGTTTATCGATTTTTAAACGACGCGAATACTCGCGCGATTACTCGCGCGATATACAAATATACAATTTTTTTTATTTACATTGAAAAATGAATTTAATTAAATTATATTGAAACAGAAGGACATTAAGAATAAATCATGTTCTGGTAATAATTGTAACATGGCTTTCTTGATTTGAAATCAGAAACCACTACATTTGTAATGTGGGGGGTTACTATGGCTTATCATTGTCTCGACACTTTACCAAATTTTCTAAATTAATGGGCGCCAGGTAAAGCGCGTCTAACTCGGCACGAGCCCTTTCCCAGAGGAAGTTCCGTGAATAGGAAAAATCAGGAATTCATAAATTTATAATAATTACCCACAAATTTCACTTTAAATATATTCAACTTTATTTCTCATCGTCGGGTAATACTACCGGTCGCAAGTTACAATTTCGCTTATATCTAATTTATCGCTATACACAAAAATGGCTACGCTAGCCTTATCACGCGTCCCTCGCGACGACCACTCTCACCACGTCTCCCGACTTCCCGAGTCGCGTGAATTTCCCCACACTAATACTTAAATTTACTACCGGTCCGACCCGCACTGATCTTATATACCGGTGTCACACCACCACGGCTTTATTTTCCTATGAACCCCGAGCACATGGCGGCGATGTACTACAATTATATAATTCACTTGCAAGTGCCGAGGGAAGCTCGGCAATTACAGTCCACTCACCGTGGTTAGTCGGGCGCGTCCGCGATGTTCGTCCTCGTAGGTCACAGGTCGCCGGTTAAATTTTCCCAATCTACCGCTCTCCGGGATTATATCTACGCCAAAGGTCTCTCCACGCGGTCTCAATTCTCGAACAGCAGGCACAATTTCTCACGACTATCTCACTTGAAGGCCGGGCAGTCAATGCTCAAAATCGGAGAGGACGGAAATCTCTTCCAAAATTTTGGCTTTTCTTCTCGCGCAACTTCAGCTCAAACTCCTGTTGCTTCCGCCCTTTCCTTTACGGTGATTGGCCTTAATTTTCCCTAGATGCAAAAATCAAGGCCAAGTCAGCGGTGATTTGAGTCGCTATTCCTCATTGGCTCGCTTCGCGAATGCCGCCCTGTTTAAGCAGCGCGGGCAATTATGAATTGCTAGATATACACGCGCGGGCAACCCGGCGTGTATATCTATATCGGGCGCTTTCGGTTTTATCGCTGCCGGACCAACACAGTTGGCAGCGGCGACGTGCGCGCGTCGGCCTACGCTAGGAGAGGCCGGCAGCTTCATGCGGCTCGCGGCGCGGCGGCTGCTAGCTCTCCCCTCTGCCGACAGCCGAGTCGGTATATATATCTCTCTCTCTCTCTCTCTCGTGGCTACAGCCGAGATGGTGTGCCTCGAGGAAGCCGCTGTGAATCCTCTCTCCTCCCGCGTCTGCGTGCATCGGGAGAGAGGGCGGCCGCGTGCGCGTGTGTGTATGTGTGCGCGGGCAGCGGCTCATCATCCTCGAGAGGCGAGGAAGAAAGAGCAAGCGAGAGAGAGAGAGAGTCGCGCGTACAGTGTGCAGTGATGTTGGTGCTGTGCCTGTGTGTGTATACTCGTCGCCGTTGCTCGCTCCGAGCAGTCGTCGCTGCGGCGATCAGCTGGTGCCGCTGGTATGGGTGTGTGCGTGTGTGTGCCGGTCTGCGGCCTTCCTCGATCGCGACTCCTTATCCTCATTCCCTGAACAAATAATAACAATACCCCATTAATAACAATACTAATTAAATGTGAGAAATGCTCGGCTCTGGTGACGGGCGACTGGGTCGCGATTGACTGCCCGTATTTAATATTATTGGGACGTGAAATACACGTCACATAATATAAAATGTAACTTTATTAATTTTACATGTAACACTAATTAACATTTTATTCTTATATTCGAATTTTAGATAGAACAAAACCTTTTTATTAAAATTATGATTAAATTAATAAGGAACTGATTTTTTTTAAATTTATGATTCATAAATAAAGAAAGTAAAGGAAGCGTAAAGATAATATTAAAATATGATAAATCACAAATTGTTTTAATGATTATACCCTGATAACAGATAAGGACAAGAAACGATTAAAATTATTAAAATGCTAAACTCTATTTTAGTTAACAATAATGCCGCTGTTCAAATAATTTTTAATCATTTTAATCAGTTCTCCAACTGCCTATAAAGTATTGTGATTTTTTCATTTTTGTAATCCTAAACTTACAAAACATCAATTTTTGACTAGGGTTCTTCGACTAGTGAACCTCGAAACAAAAAGTTTATATTTTAATTGAAATCACTACTAGAAAGTAAGAAATGTGACTGAACATATGTTATATTTTTTATTATTACTAGTGATTTCTACTAGGACTAGCGTTTCTTCGACTAGTTGATCTTGAAACAAAATAAAATATATACTTTGATTTAAATAGCTGCTATAAAATAAGAAACTTAACTGAACGCAGATGAAATTTTAAAAAAGAAAATCTGTTAAATAAGATTAATCTCTGACGTTATATCTTAAACGTCTTTGAGCGTTGACATTTGGTAGCTGAAATTTCTTTTTCTCTGCAGCACGCAGATCTCTTATTTTATGTCTCATAACATAAGTTGCCCGTAGCAAATAAGATGCTTTCTCGTCACTTGGATACTTGTGGTTATTGAGAAAGTCATTGTAGAGGCCTAGAAAAAACATTATTTTTAATGGTTAATGATATTTAAAATTATGAATAGAGGAGATTAAATAATTGATCGATTATTTTCTATTAAAAAATAGGCGATGGAATTATTTAACTTAATTTAATTATAATTATTTAACTTAATTTGATTATAATTATTTAACTTAATTTAATTATAATTTCATCGCCTATTTTTTAAGATAAATTAATTGATCAATTATTTAACCTGCAAAGAATATGAATTACTGCATACTTATTAGCAATCGTAATATATCTTTTTCAATCAACTTCACTGGTGACCTGTTAGGAATATTCTCCACCCCTCGGGTCAAGTCCAATGCTCTGTTACATAAATTACTTTCTCCCCAAATAAGCAGGTGGCTGTGGTACATCACCTGGTGATTCACGGGAATCTCTAACCTTATTTTGCATTGGTAGCTGCCGTTCACCTGATGCATCTGGGGGTTGTATCACCTGACTTCGTGAAGGAGATGGCGTAAATAAAGGTCGACCAGGTGGTGGTGTGTGTGCAGGTGACATATTTTCAAATAAGATTGGAGATGGTGTATTCCTTCGTGGTGTACTTTTTTGAGATTCAGGTGAAAAGCTTTGAATTGGTGATAACTGACCATCTGGCTTATTTGAAGATTCTTGAGCAGGTTGCTTGTGTTTAGAAAACAAGTCGAGACGAAGTGAATCATGCGATTCTGTTTCTGATTCAGATGATGATGGTGATATAGTCGGTTTTTTTGATCGTGGTACTCTGACATGAGAACCAGATGCCTGTGGTGACTTTGAATTCACATCGCCTGGTTTTGACATTTTTCTCTTTCGAATTGCAAGTAGCGATGGTGATTCTGGGGAGGATGGCTGATCGGTTGTCATATTATTATATGCCAATTTTTCTAAGACCACTACTGCACTTTTCATTACTAAGGAAGTACAAGAATTTGCTGTCACATCATTTTCTTCAAGATCACGAAATGGTGGTACTTCGAAATAGTTATCTACTCTCTTCAAAACGTTTTTGGCTCTTTCAATATTATCTTTTTTGCTTTGTGATGTGTTTTGCTATAAACAAACAATAATTAAAAAATATAAAAGTCATCTAAACATGCTGTTATGTAATAATAATATTTACTAATACATAAATGAATAAAGAAATTTTGAGTTTAAATGTGACATTTTTGTTTTTAGTCAATTCTTTCTAACACCATGTGGTGCCATGGAATCGTGTGGACAGTGCCTAAATATTTAAAACAGTATATGGAATGTCACTATGGTACGGAGGTGGACGCAAAAGGACATTAAATCTGGTGAAAGTGAAAGTAATAACATCTTATATTAGTATACAAAATATCTTTTCATTTTAATTTATTTAAATAATATTTTATTAGAATTTAATTTATCATGGTTTAAAAGTGGTTTGTCCCCTTAAATAAGTAAACATTAAAATGCTTATAGCTTTTTTTCATGTGCCCATCAGGCCTTACAAAATTTATTTTTGAGTGATTTTTAGACCAATGGAAATCAATATATTAAATTTCATTGATATCTCAAAGGTATTTAATTAACGAAGGTACTACCTTAATGAGATGTCATATAAAATGCAATAGATTTGTAACCATTGTAATTCCTATCGTAATTCTCATTGCATAACCACACAAATATAAGTTTTACAAATATAATATTTAATAATAATGGCAACCTTCAAACACAGAATTTCGAGGCGATAAGCATGTGTGTATTTATTGTTTAGAAGCAAGAATGCACAAATTTTTGAGGTTCGGTAAGGTAAAAACTATGAATCAATCAGCGTGGCTCCGACCACCCTTTAATTAAAACAAATTCAAACTTTATTCAAATCTACTATTTTAATTACTAGAAATTTCATATGTCTTTGTGGTGTCATAAAATATTCTATTTGTTTTAGTTTAATGCTTGTAATTTTATCATCATTCCAATTGAGTATTTTTAACTAAAATATCATTAACAAGGAATAAAAAAAAACACATGTAATACAAATTCTATATCAAAATTAAAAATTTACCGAGCACTGAGAAGGATCTTCAAAACTGGATTGTGAGTTCATACATTTTGGAGTAACGAATGTTTTCCTTCCGTCACCGTCAGCTTTTCTTTTCAAATCAATTTCATCCTGTGTACCTGCAAAAAAAAAATTTTTAATAAACATAAAAGTAAACATAGACAGAACACACAACTTATTATATTATTATATACATAAAAGTCATAGCTTACCTCCCAAATACAAAATAACTAATCTTGATAATATCGGATTTCCATTCTTGTGATTTTCAGGATTTTCTTGAGCGAAATACCACTTTGTACTAACAAAATCCTTTTCATCTTTTGGACGGAAGGGAACAATTTGGGGTACTCCATTGGGCAGCATTACTTTTGATGCAATATCAGAAACTTTCAAATAAGTTTCTACTTTGCTTTTATGGAATCTTACCCAAGCGAATTCCATAGCTACAGATTAGTACAAATATTTACTGCAGTGGATTATATTTTTTCAAATAGAACGTACACCATGCACAAATAAACTTTTTCTTAGAAACTATGCAATTATACATGTGTACAGTACGCACTTAACGTTTTTAATATTTTCAATATATGATATATATATATATATATATATATATATATATATATATATATATATATATATATATATATAATACTTTGCTTTATGATATTATAAATTAATATAATAAATTTAATTCAAGTTTATTATAAATTGAACGTTTTAGATTAACGTTTTTAACGTTTGAGATGTTTATGATATTATACATTTATACATTATATATGATATAATAATCACATTGTCACATTGTTTGCCACCTTAAAAAAAACTTAGGATCGTTTATTATAAGGTGTGTTCAATATTCCGTGAGCGTTGCAGTCGCTTGGTTTGGAGTATATGTTAAACGGTTTACATTCCGTTTTCGTTTCTAAAGCATTCATTAACTCAAACAGAAGTCTAAAAGTCTGCAAAGCATGTGATTAAAGTTGTGCCGATAGTGTGCAGGCGCGCCTGAGAATAAAGAAAGGAAAGAAGGCGGAGAAGGAGACTGAGAGAGAGAGAGCGAACGAGAGAGTGAGCGAGACGAAAGACGAGCGTTCTACACCGCCGGACTCGAGGTAAAGCCTAGCCCGCGCGGGTATATTCTTACACACAATTCGAGCCGCGAACGACGTACAGGGCTGCCCATCGCGGGCACCGCGCCCTAGAGTACGCCGAGGTGCCGTGACACCGGACGCGCGTGCGGCCCTTCGCGAGGGCAACGCGTCCAGCGGCGAACGAGTTGGACGCGCACCGTCGCTTGGCCCGCGCGACTTTCATAACCCTGTTAATGTTAATTGTTCAATTCACCGTATTTATTCCGTTGTACATATTCAGTGTATTATTATTACTAATTTATTAATTGTTAAATATAGTCTGTTTTGTTACCAAAAGATTGACCCGCGTAAATCAATTTCCCTACGACCCGCCTGCTCCCCGACCGAGTTAGGCAAACGCGGAAAGTAAGCACAATGGCGCGTTGCGACGAGTAACTTCCCGCGCTTTCGCACTCCTTATAGGTCGCGTAAATCCGTGCGTCGAGGCGACTCCGCACGGAGCTGAATCCACCGGGATTCAGCGAATTTTGCAGCAGGACAGCCAGAGCAGCGGCAGCCAGGCAGAAGCTCAGCGGCGTTGCGCCGCTGGCTCACTCCAGGTAGGGGCAAAGGCATACGCCAGCACGCGTTGCGTGTTGTGCTAACTTTGCACGCCAGCAGCTCGGCCGAAGGCTTATTAGCCAGGGGCAATTGTTATAAACAATTGTCCCACCTGTTACAGATGGCGCCCTTCCGATTTTGTTTACGCAGTTAATCAACAATTAACGGAAAATATTCAAACAATTTTCAGAAGAGTTAATTAAATAAAAATAAATTTAAAACGGACCGTAAAATTTTAATTAAACGTGTAAGCAGGCCAAGCACGCGTACGCGAATCGAGCGAAAAACCGAATTGTACAAAAGTGTGTGCGAGGTAGGTGAGCAGAGAGTGCGATTAAATAATAAATCACATAAAACTATTTTTTTGCCCTGACTAAAATATCGGAAATAATTTATTAATAATTAATCAACAATTTTCGATTATAACGAAGGAAAGGCCAAGCAAAAGCGAAATAATTGATTAAGGCGAGTCAGGGCAAAAATAGCTAATCACGGCAGAGAAGTGTGTGTGGAATAGAGTAGAGTAGCGCGGCTGCGCAGTGGTCAGTACGATTAACCGGCTCAACAGCAAGGGTACGAAAAAAGGGCCGTACGTACGCGACACAGGGGCCCCGCGCCTACAATATTTTTTTTGAATTTATTTTTCAGGTGCGACGCCAAAGAGAAATTATTGTTTATTAAATATTAATAAACAATAATTACAAAAATTATTATTTTTAATTGGTTTTTTGATTTTTTTTTTAATTTTCACATTTTCCGAATTTTTGAACTTTTAATAATTTTCCAGATTTTATTTCGAAAGATAAATATTTTCTGGGTTTTTTTTGAAACTTTAAATTTTCAGATTTTTCAATTTGTTTTGGATTGTGGAAATTTATGGACATTTGGATTTTCGAATTCTCAGAAAATTTTTTGGATTAACTTTCGAGGGATTCGAATCCTTTTGGAATTTTTTTTTAGACTTTAAATTTTCAAATTTTTTATTTTTTTGGGATTTTTGAATTTTTGGGGAATTTTCAAATTTTTGGAATTTTCAAATTTTTGAATTTTTAAATTTTTGAATTTTTGAGGACTTTTGAGGTGTTGGAAGTTTTCAAATCCTTTTAATTTTTTTTTCTGAGATTTCCAAATTATCAGTGGTTTGCATTTTTGACGATTCGAATTTCCGTTGCGTTAAAACGCACACACGTTTCTAACTTACAAACCGAGACTTGAACCCGGTTACTCGAGGTCATCGGGTTAAGACAAAATTTGGGAAAAAAATCGATTGAAGTCACCGGTTTGAAGCGAGATTCGAATCCGAATACTTGCATAGAACGAAAGAGGAAACAGAAACCCGTGATTAGCTCAGGAAAGTAGAATAAAGACGATCTTGCGAAACAGAACACACCGAGAAAAGCGTAACAAAGATCAGTCTGACGATCTTCTAAACCGAGAAAGATCTAATTGCGAAATTTTTCTCGGGCCTTAAGTGTTTAATACACTCGCACACACTTGCGAAGAAAAGCGAAATCGAAAATCTCGCTTGGCGAGCAACATCGAGAGATCGACCAGATTTGCGTAGGAGTGGCAATCCTGGTAACACATCAAGCCCAAGATTCACACCAGGAATAAGGATGTAGGCCAAATAGTAAGGAAATGGAACGTCAACTTCTCTGGCAGTAAGAACCAGAGATATACGCATTCCTGGCACGAATCGAGGATTGCAACGCGTTGAGCAACCTGACGGGTGATGAGCTTCTGGCAGCGCAGTCTGAACTTTTCACAGACAACGCGGCGACCTGATATAGGAACAACCGGACGAAGTGGCGGACTTGGAATGACTTCACCACCTCAGCCAGGAGATGGTATGGCACAAGTCGTCAATACCAACAGAGGCTGTGGAACGAAGCCAAACTAAGGACACAAGGACCAGATGAACTGGTCCGAGACTACCTCACGTGCCTCATTGGCATAATGAACAAATTATCGCCGAGGCTCGAGCATAGCCAGGAATTGGACCTACTACACCGATACATGCGGTCGGACCTACAGAAAATGGTCCGCAGGTGCGAGATCGCTAGCGTGGAAGCACTGCTGGACGCCGCCTCAGATGCCGAGCAAACGTTGGAACGAGAGAAAAGCATACGTTTGCCTCCGCCTCCGGAAGCTTCTTTGCTACCCGAGATGGCGTATAAGCCCAATCAAGGAGTAAAGAAGCAGAAAGCGGAAGTATCCGCCATTTCGAAGGAAGAACCACAACCTTCGACGTCTGACACCACGGCAATGTTTGCCAAGATGTTAGACGAGAAGCTGGGCCAGTTTCGGCTAAACATGTCGGACAGAGGCGGCGTCACCAGGAACGCAAAGGGCGGGGGGACCAGAACGGACCCCAAAGTGCCCGACAGAGGGGGAAAACCGATTGGGTCGTCAACTCGAACGGGATGGGGAGCCAAAAGGTCGCAACCGCCTGGCACCCCGCCAGGAGGGAGTAAACCAAGGTTTGACGCCACGCAGCCGATGAAATGCTATGGCTGCGGAGAGATAGGGTTCATGCGGAAGCATTGCCCTAAATGCTCGGGAAACGAGCAAGGGAGCGGCTAGAAAGGACCAAAGCCACTCCTAACGAAAAACCGGTCCCCGCAGAAACACTTCCCGTCGTAGCCGAGCCTGCGACGGAGGATGTGGACGTCCAAAAGAAGCCAGACGATTCTCGTCCAGAAGGAGAGATGACACTGGAGGAGCCTCTGAAAGAGCCTACGGTTACCGTAGCTGTTCAGGAAGTCGAAACTACGGCGACGACAGAGGACCTGGACGCCCTACCACGGCCAAGTCAGCCGACTCCCGAAGGAGAGGCAAGAGCGAAGACGTTCACCGGCTTCGATTCTTTAGTAGAAGAAGACGAGCTTGTGAGACCGTGGGGAATGAAGTATGACCCCGAAGACGAAACGCGATGGTGGATGTCAATCGAAGTCACGGACTATAGGCTCCGAGCCCTATACGATCCTGGCGCATCCAGCATGGTCATGGGGGCGGTTGGACTGCAGATGGCCAGCGCACTGGGGCGAGAACTCTCCCTGAAGTGCACAGGACGGGTGAAGCTACCAGACGGTACTTGCCGCCCACTGGTTGGCCATGTCATGCTCCCCATTACGGTGGCGGGCATAACAAGAGAAATACGAGTAGGCATAGTACCTCACTTGGACGATGCGTGTTACGTCGGTGTCAATTTCATCAAGGAATTCAGGGCCATGCTCGACCCTGATACCGACACGATGTACTTCAAGGGTACGGAGGCTAGATTGTTATGCGAAGTAGCCAGCTTAGAGGTGGGAGTGGCCGCACTCTCGTCCGTTGGTGTAGCTGATGCCACGGAGAATGAGCACAAAGAGCTGGAAGACCTTCTGGACGAGATGTTGGCAGGTCAAAGAGAGACGTGCGGATTGACGTGTGATATAGAGCACAATATCGACGTCGGTTCCACGAGGCCGATCAAACAACGCTACTACCCCGCCTCTGAGAAAATCGAGCAGGAGATGCACCAACAGGTGAAGGAAATGTTGGAACAGCATATAATAGAACCATCTAACAGCGGATGGTCGAGCCCAGTGGTTATGGTGAAAAAGAAGAACGGGACGCATAGGTTCTGCGTCGACTATAGGAAAGTGAATGCCCACACGAAACCCGATGCGTACCCACTACCGTATATGCAAGACATACTGCGGAAATTACGCAGGGCCAGGTATATATCGACGATAGACCTTAGAAGTGCGTATCACCACATACCACTGGGCGAATCTTCGAAATCCATGACGGCCTTTACAGTGCCCAGAAAAGGGCTGTTCCAATTTGTGAGGCTCCCGTATGGTTTATCCTACGCTGGAGCCACGTTCCAGATTTTGATCGATATGGTGATCGGTAGCGAGCTCGAGCCATATGTGCTCGCTTACCTGGACGACATCATCATAATCTCTGAGACGTTTGAAGAGCACAAGCGCTTACTCAGGCTGGTATTAAAGAGGTTGAAGGCTGCGGGGTTGGTGATCAACAGGGAGAAATGCGTTTTTTGTAAGCCAGAGGTCAGATACTTGGGAGTTTTAGTGAACCGGGATGGGATCAGGCCCGACCCAGAAACAATTGAAGTAGTCCTGAACTACCCAGTTCCCAAGGATCTGAAACAGCTGAGACGATTCTTGGGAATGTCATCCTGGTACAGGAGGTTCATGAGAGATTATGCCACCGTGGCCGAGCCTCTAACCAGGTTACTCAAGAAGAATCAAAAGTATCAATGGCTGGAAGACCAACAGTACGCATTCGAAAGATTGAAATCATTGATTGTCTCGGCACCAGTACTTCAGAGCCCTCTACCGGACGAGCAATTCGTTGTAAATACGGATGCGAGTGACACTGGGATAGGTGCGGTGCTCTTACAGGAAACGGAGGGGGGCGAGAGGGTACTAGAGTTCGCCAGCCGAACTTTGAATTCAGCTGAGCGGAATTATAGCGTCCCGGAACGAGAATGTCTAGCGGTAGTATGGGCCATAGACAAGTTCCGTCCGTACATTGAGGGATACCATTTCAAGGTGGTCACCGTCCACATGAGCTTGAAATGGTTATGCGACATGAAAAACCCCACAGGCCGTTTGTGCAGGTGGGCGTTGCGGCTGCAAGGGCAGAGTTTTAAGGTAGTCCATAAAGAGGGAAAACTCAATTATGTCCCTGATGCCCTATCCCGAATGTACGAAGAAGAGGGGGTAACGCTGAGTTCACTCAGCTGGTCAGAGGGTACCAATAACCAATGGTACCTCAAAATGATGAAAGATACAGCTGTGAAACCGCATGAGAGCCTGCGCTGGAAGATCGTGGGAGAGAAACTATACCACTATCGACCAGATGAAAGCGTCGAGAGTGTCGTAGGAGACGATGACGCGTGGAAAATGGCCGTGCCAGCCGAACACAGGCGGGCCATATTGAGAGAAAACCACGACGATCCCACTGCTGGCCACCTCGGGCAAGATAAGACATTCGCCCGGATAGGCCAATATTATTATTGGCCGAACATGCACGTTGACGTACAGAAGTACGTCAAAGAATGCATGGTGTGCCAGCAGTGCAAAGTGGTACAGAAGCCTCCTGTAGGAATGATAGGGAGGAGGGTCGTGGAAAGACCGTGGCAGATAGTGGCTGGAGACATCACTGGCCCACTACCACGTACGAAAGGCGGCTACGAATACATCTTGATATTCCAGGATTTGTTCACCCGATGGGTGGAGTGCATACCCATTCGGAAGGCCAACGCTCGGACGGTAATTAAGGAATTACACGAGCGAATCGTCATGAGATTTGGGACCCCCGAAACCTTCCATTCGGACAACGGCACCGAGTTTAAGAACAAAGCCGTTGATGAATACCTTTGGAAGCAGGGAGTGTACCACACCACGACTCCCCCATACTGCCCCAGAGCGAACCCCGTGGAGAGGGAGAACAGAACCCTGAAAACTATGATTGCATCCTACGTTCAGGAGAACCACAAAGCCTGGGACGAACATCTATCAGAGCTGGTTTTCGCAATGAACACGGCCAATCACAGTTCAACAGGTTATAGCCCGGCCATGCTGAATTATGGGAGGCAACCGACGCCACCTGGGACCGCAAAGCGTACGCGCGATGAGGAGGCCAGAAACTCCGTGCAAGAAGAGCTGTTGCGAGCTTGGCACGTGAGAATGGAAAGGCGACACGAGTTGCACCAGCAGTCAGCGGTACGCTCAGAGACTGAGCGAGCCAGGCAGGCGAAGTACTATGACGCTAGGCGCAGAGAAGAAACATTTCTGCTCGGCGACATCTTATGGAGAAAAAAATCAGAGTACTCTCGTCGGCAGCCCAGGGCATAACGGCGAAACTAGCGCAGAAATATGCCGGTCCATACATCGTGATCGGCGTCCTCGGCGCCAATTCATTTCGATTATTCGGTCCGAGCGGGCAAATCGAGGAACTGGTCCAAGCCGAGGATATGAAGCCTTTCGTCCCAGGGGAAGATCCGACCAACGATAGCGTGCGAGGTGCGACCCCAGCAGGGGTAATCGGCAATGCGACGCCGACCGACGATAGTATACGAGGTGCGGCTCCAGCGGGGGCAACGCTGGCGGACGACGACGGCAACCAACGAGCGAAGCCAAAGCGCGGTCGTCCGCGTAAAGCAGTATACGTCGTCAAAACAGCGAAAGCCGCAAACAAACCGAAGAAGGCGCCGCGCGAAATCGAACCGACCAAGCGCCCGCCAGGTCGACCGAAGGGGTCTGGTAAGAATCGTGACCAGAACTTGCTGGCTCCCACCTCACCGCGCCACTCGAGGAGCAAACGCGACATGCCCTATCAGGGCTAACATCAGAATTGTTCCCTTATTTCAGATGGAGGCTTCACAGGAGGTCGTTGAGAAAATCGCCGCCGCCTTACTCAACCTGCAGCTTAGCGAGAAGGTCGAAGGTGTAGTGCAGGCCGCACTACACGTATTCGACCAGCGGCTGAGCGAGCTGGAAGGAGACCGGCGACGACGAGAAGAGACTAGAGCCTCAGTATGGATAGAAGAGCTGGAGGATGACAACGATGAAGTGCGCTCCCGGTCACCTGGGGTGCCAACTTCCACCAGCTCAGGAGAACACCCGTCGACGCCGGACAGGTCGGCCATCCCATTGAGAATGCCGACCCGGGAGGCAGCCTCCCAGACGGAGCGAGAGGTCCAGCATGCCGCTGCGACCTCCGCTTGAACAACGAACGGCGATGGGCACAACCGGGGCGCAAGTGAGGCCCAGCATGCCGCTGCGGCCCCACCAGCCAGTGATACCCCGTTACGACCACCGACCGATCGTGGGTCAGACCCAATCGAAGTGGCATGGCAGGCCACCGAGGCAGCCGTCGTGGAGGCACGAGCGCTACTCCGCGCCTACCGGGCAAAGGTAGTAGAAGCGATTGAACGGTGGGATGAGTTCCATCGCAGCTACGACCAGACCCGAGAATATTCAGAGAAGCTGGTTAAAATACATGACAGCCACCAGGAGTTGAAGGAAAACCTCGACCAGTGGCTCCACGACCGATCAAAGCGCCTACGAGAACAGAGAGAAGCAGCCGCAGCCAAGGCTGAGGAGAACGCGAGACGCCTGCGAGAGGTCCAAAGCGCGCTCGCAGCACGGGAGGCCGAGGCGTCCCTCGCGAACGTCGAGGTACGGGCCCTCAGGCGTGAAGCCGTAAGGCTGGCCGAGGAGGCAGGGCGGGATGCCGCTTCCTCGGGCTCATCAGGCACGACAAAACCGACCCGGGCGACCCCTCAGGCGCCAGCGGCGGGAGCCCCAAGATAACCGCAGAACCCGCCCGGGACGGGCATAACAAGATATTGCGCAATATGCGGCCGGCTAGGGGTGCACACACCGGGAAAATGTCCTGACAAGGATACCCGCCACGCCGACATTATTGCGGGGTGGCGGAAGGAACCCAAAACAGAGAAGGCCAGGAGGCCGGAGTAAGTCCGCGGAGCGGGTGACAGAAGGTTTCTCGCTCCCTTTGTATATATATATATATATATATATATGTTTTTTTATTAAAAAGTGAAAGCTGACACGAGTGAGAAAGTTAATTGGACCTGACCAGACCAATCCCATCCCCGTTCGATCGAGCATTTCGTAGATTGAGATAGGCAACACATTTTAAATGTAAAATTTCTCGCTCTATCGGTTTCCGGTATTCCTACTGGGATTTCCGATTAAAAAAACCAGTTGACCTTCAAATGACCTTCAAGGTCAAGTCCAAAGTCAAATTGAAGGTCACAATTACATCCCTTGTTCAACACATCCATACTTGAAATTTCTCGCTCCTTCCGAATCCCGTATCAAAAATAAGGGTTTCCATTTGAAAATATGAGGTCGACCTCGAAACAACCTTGAAAATGAGGTTCAAGGTCAAATCCAAGGTCACCGTCGGGTACCCCGTAAAGATTTACCTAGGGTATGACCTTTGTTTGTTTTCTTTTACCACTGAACTCGTGAGATTTTTAAGAAGTCATTATTTGACCTTTATTTGACCTCTAGGGGTTACCTCAACCCCATACCTCAATACATATCCGGATGTAAAATTTTCCGCTCTTTCCGATTCCGCTATAAAAAATAGGGGTTCCCGTTTGAAAAAATGAGGTTGACCTCAAAATAATCTTGAAAATGAGGTTCAAGGTCAAATCCAAGGTCACCGTTGGGTTCCTTGTTCAAAGTTACTTAAGGAATGACCTTGACCTCTTCCAGAAAAGCAGTACTTTAGAAAATATTCAGCCGTCCCGGGACTTAATTGACACCCTGTATATAAGAATACATATATACATACACACATATAACAGTTGTATACATATTTCCATGGATAACCTATGAAAGTGTACAAAAAAAAAACTTATTACAAATAAAAACTTATTAGAATAATATTGTATAATAAGTTGTATAAAAGTTGTATTGTAAATGTAGTACAATATTAATAAAGTATACTGATAAAAAATTTATTAAGAATGTCCGCAACTAAAAGAAAACAGTATTTGTTTGATAAAGACGTACCACTTAGTAAATATGCTTTAAGTGAACTTAAAAAAATTTTGAAAAGAGAGAAGGTATGTTAGATAGTTTTATAATTATTAATCTACACGTATCAATAAATTTTTTAATATCATTAATTTTGTAATTGATTTTGTAGTTACAAAGCAATGAATTGCTGCCTAGCAGCAGTAGAATTATAAGTGACCAAAGTAATCCTCATGTTTTATTGGATGAAACTGACAATGATTTAATATCATTAGCATTAGATGAGTCTGTATCGGCTAATCCTATCGCATCGGAGCAACAATTACTGATCAATGTAAGTTCTGAATAATTGAGATTTCTATTTTTGAATTTGTTTTTATTTTTAAGTAAACATGTTAATAGTCTCATTTAATTAATTTTTATTTACAGAATAATACTATTTTTGCCTGGAGTGACTTATTAAGCGATGATGAAGAACTACAACTACCTTCATGTACAAAGTCAACATCAAATAGTATACGAGAACTTATAAATAATGAGGAATTCTTCAATGTGTTGTCGTTAAACGTGCAAAAAAGCCAAGCTGAATTATTACTGATGTTATTGAAATTTTCAATAGCAAACACCTTATCAATGACAGGTATTTCCAATATATATATTTGATTCTTAATGAGATTCCTATACAGAGCAGAATGAAAAGTGCGATCACTGCTGGACTATGGTTTGGCAAAGATAAACCAATAATGAGTGTTTTCTTGGATGCATTCGTAAATATGATAAATGATATCAACAGTGGGTATACCCTGTATGATAAAAAATGAACAACGTAACCTGAAAGTTTTTGCATTGGTTGCTACTGTGGATACTGTAGCTAGAGCACTAATGAATGGATCAAGTCAATTTAATGCAAGATATGGTTGTGATTGGTGTACACATGAAGGGCAATATTTTCAAGGAAGCATGCGATATCCTTTTCGGATTCCATTACCAAAAAATAGAGATCGTGATACTACAATCAAACATGCAGCAGAGGCAGTTGAAACAGGTAAACGTGTTTTTGGAATCGTAACTGCTTCTCCTCTTTTAAATTTAAAAAAGTTTGATATTATAGAAGGTTTTACGCCTGACTACATGCACTGCTATGTAGCAGGTGTTGCAAAACAATTTACTACATATATATTGAGATATTTAAGAAAAGCCGATATCCAGTATATTAATCAGTTGCTTGAAGCAATTCGTGCTCCTCACCAAATAGGTCGATTAACAAGATCTCTAAAAAATAGAAAATACTGGAAAGATCGAGAATACGAAAACTGGCTTTTGTACCATAGTATTCCTGTTTTAAGTGCAGTTTTTGATAACGCAAGGATTTTAAAACACTGGGCTCTTTTAGTAGATACTTTACATATATGCTTAGGAACAAATATTACGTATACTGAATTGAATCGAGCAAATGAAATGCTACACGAATTTGTATCGAAAGCCGAAGATCTGTACTCTTTAACTTCATTAACATATAATGTACACAAGTTACTTCATTTGCCCACGAGTGTGTACAATTGGGGGCCGTTGTATTCACATTCGACATATCTTTTTGAATCAGCAAATTGTAAATTGCTGCAGGCCATTTATTGTGCTAAGGGCGTTATCTTACAAATAGCAAGGTATGACAAAATTCAGAGAGCAATACAAATGTTGTCTAACAGTTTTTATCCTACTTGCCATGAAAGTGTTGTACAATATTGTGAAAACGTTAAAACTCCATTGGCAAAGAATATATATATATAAAATATCTAGCATTAATTATTTCGGTAAAGGAGAAAGTGCCAATAACGACACACTTGAGAAATTTGGTATATCAAAAGACGCACGAGTTTTTCACAAAATTATTTATAAAGGATGTTTGTTTATGACTTTAAAAAAAATGCTCGATCATGCAATTACTTTGCAGAACTTGACACTGGGGAATACGTAGAAATAAAATATTTCCTAGTCAACAATAAAAGTAATCAAGAATTGACTATTTGCCAGCTAATTAAGACAAAGCCTAATAATTATTCATGATTTGTACGAGAAGTGTTAGAATTTTCAAACGAAATATGTATTGATACAACCAAAATATCAGCAACCTGTGTATTTATTGAAATAGAAACTAAAATGTACATAATTGCAGTGCCGAATCAACTATTTTATTAATAACGATCATTATGTGTTACTTTATGAATATATCTGTATATATATATATATATATATATATATATATATATATATATATATATATATATGTACATTATAATATTGTAAATATAATTTTATATCCAGCATTATATAAAGATAAATAAAATAAAATAAAATATACGTATATATGCATAGCAATAAATCATTTGAATTGTAATATTGTTTCCTATCCAGAACACAAATATAAAAATATAAATATAAACAAAATTAAAAATTCGTATATCGCGCGAGTAATCGCGCGAGTATTCACGTCGTTTAAAAATCGATAAACTGTCGCGAGTAATCGCGCGATTATTCAAGCGAGAACTCGCGCGATTACTCACGCGATTACTTTCAGTAGGGATATTTTGCTGCGGAGTGTTGGTTATCTTGGTCCATGTCTTCTTCGGAAGTTGTATGTCCTATTTTGGTTCTGTTGGTGCTTTCATCTAATGGTTCTTTTAGGTCTGGGTCCGTTTTCCTTCCTTTTTCATCACGTTGTGTTATTTTGGTGTCCTCCGTTATTTTTGTGGTGTTATGGTCCCATGCGACTTGCTTTTTGCAAGTTTGCTCATGTAGGTAATAAAGCTCTATTGGTACTGTTTCTCCTCTGAATTCATGGAATTTGGTAATGGGTCCCTGTACGTTATATTTGGAACTTTTCCTTCGTTCCACATAGGTCGCCTTGTAGTCCGGGTTGCATCCATGAATTGCTTTTTCCGCGTCTTGGATATTGAAATATTGCACATATCCAAAAGACAATCTCTGTTTTTTGTCCCTTACAGTCTCATAATACATCATTGGTCCAAATTCCGCGAAGTGCTTAAAAAAGGAATCCATCCTTTTCTATGTCAGTTCCGATTTATGGTAGGGTACAAAATAACCTTGTTTTTTTTTATTTCTAGAATTGTCCGATTTATTTAAGTAAACTTGTAATCTTATGGTTGTTTGGTGATTTCGTGGTTGTATGGTAACTAGATCACTGTGGTGCTGGGTCTTTGATCGTTCAATTATTCTTTGGGTACTTTTTGGTTCTTCTTATAAGTTATATTAATATATCGATTGTTAGGTTAGCATTGCCCAGTTAGTTGTGTTGTTCCTATGTACAAAGTGTGCTGTTAGTAAAAATCTTGTTTTTCTTAGACTAGTTAGATTTTGTTGTTTATGTGGTTTAGTCCTTCTAGATGCTAAGGGTGACAATGTTCGTTTTGGTGTTTCGGGTTTTAATTAAATCATCGTTAGTGGTATTATTCATATTAGGTTCTACTGATATTATTTCAGAATTTTATTGAGTATGTGTATTATTGGTTGAGGGTAAGGAGTATTTATGATGCTGATTTCTAAAGCTTATTGTGAAAGCGATTATGAGTTGAAGGTTAGGTTTTGCATGCATAAGAGTGTTATTGTATTTGATTTGTGATAAGTCCATGTTGGTACGTGCTTTTGATTTTAGAGCCTTTTATCAAGTTAATGATGTTCAAGAGTCGCGTCAGATGTTTCAAGTTTTCCTCTATATTTAAAGTTTCTATGTATGCATGGATCTCGTTTACCTTGCTCAGTAAGTTCCATGAATAGTCTCGTATTCGGTTGATTTAGATAAATTGTATTCGAAGTTTGAATTTTTTTATGCTTGGCATTCAAGGGGTTAGAGTGCTTCCTAATTTCCATCGTCCTTTTACTCATCATATGACAGGTTTTATGTTTTAATGGAATATTATTCCTGATTGAAGTTTTGAACTTGAATTTTCTCCAAATTGTTTGATTCTTGTACATTATATTTTTGTGTTTATTTCTCTTAATTGGCGCTTTCGATATATTCTTTATATGGTTACAATTCACACCCTTGATAGCGTCTTTGTCTTTTATGATTCGAGCCTTTTCGATGATAAGTTCGGGCGTGAGTTTGTACGAGTGCATTTCATGTTGTACTTTGTTCTATCAGGCTTATGTATATTCTTGCATGCTTCACATGTTTCTTCTGGATTTCTCAAGGTACTTATTGTTGCATGTGAATATGTTGCCGTACAAGTGGTGAGTTGGGGTTCTAGTGATAAATCCATTGTATGTGATCGCATTGTTACGACTTCAGTCGATGATGCCATGAGGGTCGTGGAAACATACGTGTTCATTGCTGTTAGGCAAGCCTTTTCAGTCGCTTTGGGTTTTACTAATATGGAATGGTTTATTTTATGATTAGTAATTGGATTTCCTGAAGGTTGTATCTTACATGTTTCTCCCTCATATACTTCGTATTTTTCGCACAAGTATATTTCCTCTAAATGCGATTTCGCTCTTAGGTTTTTTGTTGTTTTAACTGTCGATACCTGTGCGATTTCTTCAGTTATTTCTGCTGACCTAAGTTCATGACAGTGTTGAAAGGTGTTGGGTGAATTACATTCGGATATTATGCTGAATTTCAGAATGACTTTGTTGGCTCTAGGCTCTCCTTGGTCCCGACCTGCATCCTGCATGCCACGAGCCTTTGATGCTCTAAGTCCTGGGTTTTTTTTCTTTTGTTCTGACGTTGATGCAAAAACTAGTACCATGGCAGCAAGCCAATGATCCATATGGTTTCCTCCTTCAACTGTTCCGTTATGCTCATTGTTATTAATGTTTTTAGTTATTTTGTGAACAAATTTAGGGTTCTGCTGTCTCTGAGCAACATCATTTGTTTGATCTGCCCTTGTCTCGAGCGTATACCGAAAAATAATTTGGTCTCGTATCGGGTTGATTTCTGGTAGGATTGTTTCTAGGAGGGTCGTCGAAATAGTGTCTTAATATTTCGAAGAGGTCAGAATGATCACGATCCTATGTCTACAAGCTACTTGTCTTGCTTCTCCATGCAAATGTTCCCATATTATGTCAAAGAAATTTCCGAGAAACTTTATTGCTAAGTTGTTTGCCAGTCTTTCGATTTCTTGAGCAAATTTTCCAAAGGGCATGTTGTGACCGGTATAGTGGGGAACATTGTGGTTCACATAAAGAAGTATGTCATCGGTCTCATTTATTAAGTCACATTGTCCATTATCCGACTCCAAATCACTATTGTTATCGAAATCGTAATGAGCTATCATCGACCCACTGTATGTTGATACTTCATTTGACGAAAGGTCACAAACATCATAGTAATTAACTCTATATTTAGGTTGTGAGTCCATTAGAGCCATATCATTATTGTGATAAGAAACAGCAGTTTCTTCTTGTATGCGAAAGTCTCGTCCTAGCATGCCATTGCATGCTATTGGGAAATCGTCTGTTATCACCTCGAATTATTTCTCTGTAGATATCCTGGATCGGAACGGGCTCCGGGTCCATATTGCGGTCGATGCTCGTATTGATCCCTGTTGTGTCCATAATAACCTCTATTCTCATTTTGATTTCGTGATTCATAGGGTTTCCTAGGTTCGTAGTGAGTTCGATCTGGTCTCCTGTCCATATATCCAACATAGAGTGGTTCTTGAGTGTCATTGTTTACATAATTGTCATACTGTGGTCCGCATTGTTCATAAAGATCCTCGGTTTCTCGAGGTTCATGGTCCATGTATCCAACGTACATTGACTCTCTAGGTTTTTCATAGTTATTGTAGTTGTCCCTGAACCTAGGTTGACTGTCATGATTGTAAATTCGCCTGTGTTCCTGGTATCCCTGAGTTCTGTAGGTCCGTTGGTTACTATTGTGCCTCACGTCTAGGATAATTCTGGCTTCCATTCTTATTTCCAGTCTGATAGCTTCCTCGTATGCCTCCTCTAAATACCTCGGGTGAGTCAGATCCACTCTTTGACAGAGATTTCCTGGTAAACCTCTTATGAAAATATCCACCGCCATAGAGTTTAACTGTATCATCATCTGATCATCGTAATCTTCTCCTCTTTCTTCTTTTAAGGCACTCCTGGCACTGCCTAAAAGCATATTTATTTCGTCATAAAAATCTCCGACGGTGTCTGCTTGTTTCATGCGAGCATTGAGTATTTTGCTATCATAGTAGCTGAAATTCTTTCCTGGTCCAAACCTGTATTTCAGGTGCTTCACCAGATCATCGACTGTGGTTATGTTTTTATTTCTCAAACTTCTTTTTGCAGCGCCCGTTAGTCTTTGAATCACATTATTTAAGAATTGTTCTTTCACCGACACAGGTATATTTGAGGCTGCATGCCTGAGATCTTCGATGTAATCCTTGACTGGTATGTTATTTCCATCAAGTATTGGAATACCATTGGTGGAGTTGAGCAGCGCGAAACTATTGACCATGGTGGCCACCAATTCCGCTGAACCTTTGGCCATTGTGGCATTTGGACCGCTTCCAGTGCCAGCTCCCCCATCTTGAGTGTCAGGCATCTTTGCGAGATTACAATTGGTAATAAGTCCTTAGTACTATTTAGCTAAACTGATATTCCTCGGCAAATAGGGCTAGATTAGATTATGATGATACTATTAGATGTCACTTGGATGAATTTTGAAAATATGTACTTTTCCTTCTTTAATAAAAAAAAAAGGAAAAGGTAGTATTATTTTCGTTTTTCTAAAGGTCCAAATACTCGAAAAGTATTGGCTCGAGTTCCCGAATGAGCCCTTGAAGCCACTCTGAAACCTCTTCAAGATCAGTATCTTCTTTGTTGCGTCGCATTTTTCAAACTCATTCTTATGTAAATTCGTCACTTCTGCGCCTGCGTGCGCAGTGAGCGTGTGTGTGTGTGCATGTATGTGTGGCGTGGCGATCGCACCGCTCGGGGCGATCGCTTGCTCTCGCCGGCACGACTATTTGTTATCGTCCAGACCGGATCGCGTGCGGAGCTCCCTCGCGTCTCTCTCTCTCTTGAGTACGATTCCATTGTGCCTTTGCGCACGTGCTCTCAGCTCACCTCGAGCTTCCGTGTACTAACGGGTGCATACTTGCACAATTACTCGGCCTCTTCAAGGTCTTACCGTTGCTGACGGTGTGCTCGCTCGCACAATCAGCATTTCCATCAGTGAAAAATCTAATCAGTGTGTTGTATACATGTGATCGCGTGGACGTGAATTTGTTGAATGCATGTGCGCGCGTATTCGCCCTTCGTGAAGTCACTCTCGCGTAACCTAATGTAATTCGAAAGAAAATCGATCTCAGTGTATATTAGTGCTTTAATAAATCAGGGTTTTTTGTGCCGCTCGGCTTTTTCCCATAAAAGGTCGTAATAATTACTTAATACCTAAATTCATCTTCCTTTCCAACAAAGTAAACTCAGTGGATATAACAAAGATAAAATAAAGAATAATAATGAACAATTACTAGGCCTCTTTGTGCTACCCCCAAAAGGCCAATATTCTTCATTCTTCTTGTTGCGCGGTCTCGGTTTCAGTTCTCAAATTTGCTTTATATAAATTGCTTATGTCAGTAATGCATCAAATACCTTTTAAATAGGTCAAGTATTGGCTTCAAATAAAATAGTTAAATGTAAAACTACTGATTGGTAAAATTTAGAGATATTACGGATGATGACCACAAGTTCAAATCCTATGTTATTCTGGCTATAGGGTTTCTATAAGTGTTCAAGTCCTTGAAGTGGTATTGTGCCTGTGCTCTGAGCACGAGTTAAAAATGTTATCGTTGATGTTGGGGGTTCGAATCTTCCGTTCGAATCCTTGCGCTAACTTACTATAATAATAATAATAAATTTTATTTGAACCAAAATTTGGATGTTAGAGATTAGTATGTTTATCAATTAATTATTGTAAATTTATTTTGTAAAAAAATTATGTTTTTAGCCAAAAAGAAAAAATAAGATTTTTAACATTTATTATGTAAATTTATTTAATAAAAAAGCGAAATTGATTTGTATTAGAAATATTATGTGCCTAAAAAGAAAAGAACAAAAATTAAATTTTAATGGTAATTAAAATTTGAATTTCCCGCGTATTTATAGAATTGAAATTCAAAAATTATGAAACAAAATATAATTTTGTTTTAGAAAAGTTTAAACAAAACGTGATTATTTTTGTCAAATTAATACTTAATCTTGTAAAAATTCAAATATATATATATGAAAGAATGATGTAAAATTTTAAATTAGCCTCGCGAGATATTAAACCAACATTATTATCAGCGTTGATGATTTCCTTATCAAAAAGAAGTCAACAAAAATTTAAATATTTGTTATAAAAATAAAAAGGTATTATTCAGGAAGTTTCGCAAAAATAATTTTTAATAAAAATATTTTATTAAAAATTTATAGCAAAAATTGTTTATTTAATAATTATTATTGTTTTTCATTATTAATGAGATTTTATTAATAAGTTAAATCAACCTAAACCCCGAAATTACTGAAAACCCGTTTGAAATGCGCGTGCCCTGAAAGTGGCGCCCGCCCGACAATGGGGCCGCTGCTGTACTCCTTGCGCTGCGAGTCTAGCTATACTCCACGCTAGAGTCAGTTCCGCGCGCCTAGTGCTGAGAGCGAGAAAGTCCCTAGGCCCTCGTCACTATAGCCATGTGCATCTGCAGCATGCACAGCGTTGGGCTCATTCGGATTTTAGTTGACAGAATCCCTAGATCCTAGTGACAAAATTTTACATCCTGGTCAGCTAAGTTCGGATCATTGGTGCGAAATGCCGTAGGGTGTTCTCAAACCCATTCGACTCGGGATGGGTTTGAGAACATGCGGATGGGTTTGAGAATATCCGGATGGGTTTGAGAATATCCGGATGGGTTTGAGAACACCCAGCGGCATTTCGCGCCAACGATCTGAACTTAGCTGATCACAATGTCAAATTTTATCACTAGAACCTAGGGATTCTGTCATCTGATATCCAAATTAGCCCAACGCTGAGCATGCAGTCTGCTGCACTGTGTTGAGTTCGAGGTTAACTCAACTGTTGTTGTTTGCTGCTAAGTGTAGTCTATAAGTGTTTAACTATTGAATACCCGAAAGCGTATTATTGTTCTGTACAAAGGGAGCTGCTTGGAGTCCATGATTTTGCTTGTTAACCTGTCAGATGAGTGTTCATTATGTTTTTACCATAAAGATTTACAATATTTCCACGCAAAGACTTTTGCTTTGTGAAAAATTATTGTTATTTTTAGCTATGCTTGCGGTCTTTACTGAAAGAAAATTGAACTGTTGGTGTGCCATGTTTTCTATTGTTCAAACCAGAAAATACCTGAAGCGACAAAAATCTGGGTTCAAATGAGGTAAGGTATTATAATTGTAAAGAATAATTCTCATAAGAAAAATTAAAATGTTTAAAAAAAAACGGAGCTGTGTGTGCTCATTGATCTATATGTTTTTCAGATAACAAGGCTTGACTCATGTATTCATCACCTGGGGTATGCCATCTACGAGCCAGCACTTTGTCTTTCGACCAAGGATATTTGCCCTGCCAATTTTCCCTATTTTGCTGGATTCATAAAGAAAAATGTATTATTTTTCTATGTTCACAGCAATTAGAGGCCCTATACACCTGCTCTCTAAGATGCGCCCCCCTTCGTACCAGCTTTTGGACCTTTGCTAGCAAGAGGCGAGGCTTCCACAACATGGCTCTTGGTGTTAATGTCACCCCTTTTCTTTAAGCAATGACTAACTTATCCTTGAAGGTAACAACACTACCTAAAAATTGTGTACTTATGTGTATTATTGCTCATTTAAATTGAAAATTATGAATTTTCTTGAATGCCTTAAAATATAGTGTGTGTGTGTAAACGTTCAGTGTAAAAGACGTATGTGAAACAGACAATGTGCAATTTATCTTGTGACTATATTGCCAAAATATAAGTTACCCGTGTGTCAAATCCTCAACCGAATAAGTAATAAAAAAAAATTAAAGTGCAAAAAAACAAATAAAACAGTATTGTAAAATTAAAATCAAGTTATACTGCCGTCTCCTTGTGTAAACTAACTGTGTGTGAAATTTTTAATATACTGACTAATATATATATATATATATATATATATATATATATATATATATATATATATATATATATATATATATATTGCTCTCTTTACAGAACAATAAGGAGGGAAACAAAAGTTTATCCTGGACAAATCTACCCGGCGCCTCCACCAATTCTTGTGAAGAAACGTATTGTTTCTTAACGGAATAATTTTATTAAAGCCGGGGGGGGGGAGAAAGGTCTGATCCAACCGTCCTGTACAGGCCCGGGCCTTTCGCGCACGTGGGGCGATTAAACCTTTTGTTTTTCCTTATTATTGTTATTGAATAAATTCTTCGGGGAATTAAATGAAAAAGAAAATATTTCTTACCTTACTTGTTTTTTCGTTTTTCTTAATATATTTTATTTATGCTTATTAAACTTGGTTACTCTTTGCGTTACAAAAATCTCTATTGATGAGGCGCGTGGCTACTCTAACTTGGCTCAATCACGACTGACCGTAAATCGTGGCTTAGCTGCAGCGTCCACCCCCGCTCAAGACCTCTCCTCTCCTCCGTAACGTCACGACGATTGTTGCCTCGTGTCGCTCCTACAGTTTCTTATGGCTTAGTAACTGCAGTAGATATACGGAGCAGCGCACGCGTGCCGATCGCGCGTTAAGGGGAGGTAGAGCTTGAAATGCTGAGTCGGGTATTCCTATACTGTTAAATAGTACATTTCGACAGGGGTGCGGAAGTAAATTATTTGCCTCATGTGACATTTTTTGCTCGAGCGAAGCGAGTTGATGAGAGCAGATGAGAGCAAGTTGATAACACAAATCCCTATAGAAATAAAGTGCTCACTGTTGAAGAAAACGACTTACTAAAAGCTCTTCGCATTTATATAAACATTCTCTGGTTAGATTTAAAAAAAGTTCTGTTATCTGGATTCAGATCTAAGACGCGTTTGAAAAGTACCCTTTTACTTCCCCTTAAATTGGTAAAGTAATTTCACGTAAAAGACATATTTCTTTTTCATTTTTTAATTGATATTAATCTTAAAATTTTATTCAGGCATTAATCTTTAGCGATAGTAAATTCCACTTTCTCAAATGGCGTATTATTTCTGTGTAATATACGAAAAATTACGAAGATGTTCAAAATATTTTTTATAGTTTTTTTAAGGTAGTTTTGCAAAATTATTTGTGCAATTTGACAGTTTTTCATACCTCTGTATGTTATTGGACCTCCGAAAAAAAAAATTAACAATAAAGCATTCTACTTAATTTATCGTATACATCATAAGGAGTCGAATAACCGTTAAAAAAATATTTCGTTCATCAGGTTACCTAGAATCGTGCACGCCGCTGTTCCTCCAATAAATATGGCATTGAGAATAATGATTTATGGTAATGTGCAGGATCACGATTTTGCAGTTTTGCAATGGTTAAACTAAACATATGACCAAGTATTTATAGACAAAATAATTTCAGAACATTTGATTTTTAATATAAATGTTTCATGGACAAATATTTTTTCTATGAATCTTTTTATATGTAAGTAAATTATTGCTCTTTACTATATTTACTAAGATTTAGAAAGTGATACTATAATATTTTAATAAAAACAGAAATACTACCTATTCGGAATATTTTATAGTAATTGTTGTTATAATAAAGTTGAAGGAGGTGCATCAGTCGTATTGTACCGACCGAATACCATCGACTCGAATTCAGAATAACTTTATTTTATGAAAATAAAGAGCAAATCAATTCAATTGTAAGAAAAATAAAAAAAATGCATACATATCAACACTACTAGAGTCAGCTGATTGCGTAGCTAACTTCTATATAATCAAAAGTATATTATTTATTTCTTCCGAAATAAATCGATCCTGAAATGAAAAATTGATTATGATGCGTATTTTTAGAATGGGCCGAGGAATTCAAGTTGATGTTATTCGGTCAGTACAGTAGGACTGATATACCCCTTTAATGTTTAAACTTAAAAGATATTTTATTAAGGAACTTTAGTATTTATTTAACCAGAAATACATGCTGTTATCTTGCAAAATACAAAAACTTTTGTGCAAGACAGACACCCTATAGAGGCAAACATAGTTTCCTTTACATAGGTCCGGTTTATAGAAACTTATATGCTAATTTCTACAAAGAAAATAACTTAAAAATTAATTAACCTAAAACTTATTCTAATACTTAAAACGGAAAAATAAAAGATATGAAGAATCCTGGCCTTTTGTGGGAAGCACAAAGAGGCCTAGTTACTGTTTTTTATTAATTTGACTTTAAATATTTCTATTGACTTGAATTAACTGGAAAGGAAGATGACTTTTAGGTGTTTCTTAATGATTACGACTATGTAAGGGAAAAAGCCTTTCGGCATAAAAAAACCCTGAATTTATTCAAACACTAGAGATACACTATGATAACAATAAATCACGCGAAAGTGACCGCACGCCGGGCGAGTACACGCGCACATGCATCAAACGCATTCACACACAAGTGTTCACATGCATTCAATCACACAGATAAAGATTGCTGATTGTGCTAGCGAGCACACCGTCAGCAGCGGTAAGACCTAGAAGAGGTCGAGTAATGTGCAAAGTATGCACCCGTTAGTACACGGAGCACGAGGCCGAGTAATGTGCAGAATATGCACCCGTTGGTACACGGAGCTCTAGATGAGCTGAGAGCACGTGCGCAAGGACACACAAACCGTACTCGAAAAGATAGAGACGCGAGGGAGCTCCGCACGCGATCCGGTCTGGCCGTTAACTGGCTGTCAAGCCAGCGAGTTCAAGCGATCGCCCCGAGCGGTGCGATCGCCGCGCTTACATACATGCACACACACACACACGCTTATTGCGCGCGCAGGCGCAGAAGCAACGTATTTATAAGAGAATGCGTTGAGAGATGTTGCGACGCAACATACTGCCGGCAACAGCTGCGAAACTAGTTTGAATCACAACAGTAGAGCAGTGTTAGACTTAACTAATAAGTAACAAATTAGATCTATTCGCATCTTTGGTGATCTTTGGATCGATAGGAAGCATGAGGGTCAGTTTCCTTTGGAGGGACTGCCTCGTTGATTAGACTCATTATGATTGACTAGTGTAGTTTTAAGTACAACGCATACGAAATTGAATAGTTACATCCTATATTTAATTTATGGAACATCAATTTAATTAAAATGTCGCCGTCGGACCGCATTTATCGCAAGGAAAAGAAAAAGTGAATGGGTCAGAGTCTCCTCGCAAACAGGAACCCAGTTTACCGGACCAGGTATCGCGTCGCAGGAGTCACCCTCTCGGCATGACTCCTGAGTTTCTGGCTGTAGAACTTCCGAATTCTACCCTTCTCGGACTAGGCTTATAGTTCGCACTTCCAGAATACCCGATGGTTCGACTCTTTTTGGGCAAACCACCGAGCGCACATCTGGGGCGTATTACGTTTGGAGGGAGTGGGTTTGAGACTCTGCCGGAATCGCAACTTCCTGCTCTAACGGTAAAACGCAAAGACGCGTGATGTTCCGCTTAAAAAGTCCCGACGCCATCTTGATTGTCGCCACTCGAGCAATGCCGTCGCTCCCAGGGTGAACCTCGACGACCACGCCCAGCGGCCATCTTGCGCATGCAGGGGTGTCTTGCATTGACACGACGACAGAACCGGTTGTCAGAATGGCAGTAGATGTCAACCATTTTTTGCGAACCTGCAATTCGTGCAAGTACTCCTTTTGCCATCTTTTCCAAAAATCTTGTCTGGCCTTAGAAATGCGTTGGTGGATGGTTAGGCGGTTGTCAGGAACTGAAACAAAATCAGGTTCGGGTAAAAGGTTGTACGGACGTCCGATCAACAGATGTGCAGGCGTTATAGCTAACGCGTCGTTCGGATCCGCGGAATTTGCGTACAACGGTCGGGAATTCAAAACGGCTGCGATTTCTTTCAACAAAGTGTCGAGTTGCTCATACGTGAGCGTTTGACCCTTTATCACGCGATTGAGATGATGTTTGAAACTCTTAACCGCGGCCTCCCACAGTCCGCCGAAATGTGGGGAGAGAGGTGGATTAAAGTTCCATTCAATGCGTTCGGATGTAGCGTAACTTTGAATCGCGTCCTTAAACTCCGACGTCGCATGCAAATCGTAAATTTTCTGGAGTTCGCTGTTCGCTCCTACAAAATTCGTTCCGTTATCGGATTGCATCACCTGCGGTTTACCGCGAATGCTGATGAACCGTCGAAAACATGCTAAAAAACCCTGAGTTGAGAGATCGGAAGCAACTTCAATGTGAACAGCCTTAGAGGCCATGCACACGAACACACAGCCATATGCTTTAATAAAACTACGATTCCGATCTTTCTTCTCTTTGATTAAAATTGGACCGAAAAAGTCTACGCCCGTCGCGGCGAACGCGGTATTGAGAACTACTCTAGACTCTGGTAAGTCTGCCATTTTCGCGTGAGGGAACTTCGGTTTTTGACGGATGCACGGAACGCATCGGTGTATGACGTGTCTAACCTGATTCTTTCCGTTTAGAATCCAAAATCTTTCGCGAACCGCGTAGAGAGTGGAATGAATCCCGCCGTGGAGATTTCGTTGATGAGCATCGCGAATGATAAGATCGGAGACGTGATGAGTTTGTGGAAGCAGTATCGGATGTTTTTGATTGAACGGGAGATTAGAATTTTTCAGACGTCCGCCTACCCGGATTAAACCATCGCTATCTAGAAAAGGGTTGATCTCGTCGAACTTAGTTCGCCTTTTGAACGCACCGGAGATTTTTCCTACGGGATCGGGCTTTTCAGAATTGAGGATCTTAATTTCGGGAGCAAAGCTTTCCCGCTGGATGAGAAGGAGAATAAGGCATTCGGCATGAGCTATTTCCGCAGGTGTAAGATAACGAACGTCTATCGACGACCTATCGGTGTTTGTGGGGTCGTTCGGGGTTGGTCCCCCCTTCCTCCAACGCAAAAGATAAGCTATAGATCTGATTAAGCAACCGTAATCGGAAAATCTGGAATAGATGTTACTCTCAGTGAGAGTGGTGGTTAGAACAATTCCGTCTTTGAAACCCGGGAGGTTATTCGGGAAATGTGTTGTTGGCGACTGAGGCCAGTTGTCGTCAGACAGGGCTAGCCACTGAGGGCCTGACGCCCAGAGGTTGTTCTCTAGAAGCTCGATAGGTAATTGTCCTCTAGACAGTGAGTCAGCTGAGTTGTCTCCCGAACGGATATGTCTCCACTCGACCTCCTCACCCAATTCTTGGATGTCTTTTACTCTATTAGCCTCATATGTTTTCAACATATGAGGAGCCTTTTTTAACCAGCATAAAACAATCATGGAGTCCGACCAGAAGACAACCCGCTCAATGAAAAAACCCAGCTGATCTCTTGATTCGACATAGATTCTTTTCAAAAGTGCTGCGCCAGCTAGTTCTAATCGAGGGATCGTGTTGTGTCTCAATGAAGCGACTTTGGATTTGCTACAAGCTAATCTAATAGTGACGTGTCCTAGCGAATCGGCAGAACGGATGAATAGACACGCGCCATACCCGTGCATGGACGCATCACAGAAGCCGTGAATTTCGGTAGAGGTTGGATTTTCGCAGCGCAAATATCTAGGCATGCCAATTTCCTGTAGCGAGGGAAGTTGGTTGGCTAACGCGGTCCATTTCGTATGGATGTCTTGGGGTAGCGATTTGTCCCACGTGAGGTTGGCTCTCCAACAATCCTGTATTAAGGTTTTTGCGTACAGTGTTAAAGGACCTAACAATCCTAAGGGGTCGAAAACCTTCGCGATTTGAGACAAAAGCTTTCTCTTCGTCGAGGTATCCGCAGGATCCTCCGGGGCGACGGAGTATGTAAACGTGTCACGTTGAGAATCCCACCCTACTCCGAGAGTCTTTTTTACCGAATTATTCTGAATCCCACAGTCTAGGTCGAAAATTCTTTTATCTATGTTTTGCAAAGCGTTGTCCAGGGTATCTGCACCTGAAAGAAAATCATCGACGTAGAAGTCTCGGCGAAGCAGCATCGCAGCCCTTGGAAAGTTGAGTTCCTCGTCCTTGGCCAGTTGATGTAAGGTCCGGATCGCTAAAAAGGGGGCGCATTTGACTCCAAATGTTACCGTGTTCAAGTGGAACGACCTAATCCTGCCTTCGTGATACCAAAGAATCTTTTGAAACTTCCTGTCATCGGGATGAACCCAAATCTGCCTATACATTTTTTCTATGTCGGCGGTGACCACGAACGGGTGCGTACGGAAGCGCAAGACCTGTTTCAAAAGGGTTTCCTGGATGGTAGGTCCGGTCAACAAGATGTCGTTCAATGAAATACCAGTCGTGGTTTTTGCGGACGCATCGAAAACTACCCTACACTTGGTGGTGTCGCTCGACTCCTTGATGACTGCGTGATGGGGTAAATAATAGCCATCATTGTCGTCGTCGTCCTCACACAGCGTCATGTGACCTAGTTTCAAGTAGCTCTCGATCTCCTTCTCGTATTCCGCCTTGAGAGTGTGGTTGGCTTCGAACCTCCTTTCTAACGCGTGAAACCGTTTCAACGCTTGCGGCTTGGACGTTCCTAACTCAAATTTGTCGCCTCGAAACGGTAACCGAACGGTGTAACGACCTGAGCTATCGCGAGTTGTGTGTTTAATATAGTGTTCCTCGCTAGCGACGTCGTCGGGAGCCGTAACTGGTCGATAGTCAAGGTCCTCGACGGCCATGAATTTTTCAAGAAGCTGATCTAATTTTACGGCATTACAGGAAACCCTATCGGGGGGCCCATTGGACATTGAACCTCCGGCTACCACCCAACCAAAGGACGTTTTTTGAAGTGTGATCTGTGACTGATGGTCACCTAATTTTATCTGACCTATTGCAAGAGACGACAAGGTAGTACCTGAGGCTAACAGAACGTCGATAGATTTAGGAATGTGAAACTGGGGATCAGCTAATTTTATGTTTTTAGGTATGTCAAAATTTTCCCGAGGAAAAGTTTCATTAGGCACTTTATCAGCGATTTTCGGTACAATCAAGAAGTTTAATTGAAAATTAATGTTATTGTAAGTTGAATAAAAGGTGGCTTTAGCGAATTTATCCGAAACAGTGCAAGCATCGTCAACTGCTCCGATGTTCACGAAACATTGATTAGTTGTTAACTGTAAACGAGAAGCGAAACTAGAAGTCATTAAGTTAGCATTTGAGCAAGTATCTAAAAGAGCGCGTGCCATGAAACTATGTCCTTGGGATGACTGAAATCTTAAAACGGCAGTCGTCACAAGTTGAGAATCTGAATCATACGCGTTAGAAGCGTATGTGTGACGAGAAAATAGTCATGTTTGAGAAGGTTTGGGACGTTCAGAATCTTTCGCGGGGTGAGAATTTTCAGATTTGACGCCTTTGAATTTCTTGTCAGTGTGAAGCAACGTGTGATGGTCTTTCTGGCACTTTTTGCATCGTCCAAGGCTGGAGCAAGGGGAAGAATGCGCGCAAAGGCAATTGCGGCAGAGTTTATGGGTTTTAATCAACTCCCATTTATCCTTTTGTTGAAGGCCTTTGAATTCCGGACAAAAATACAGTTTGTGCGCTTGTTTGCATTTGACGCATGCACCGCTTGCAGCGCTGGACGTTGTGACCAAAGTGCGCGCATTAGGCTGCTTCCTCTTAGAAAAGGGTAAGGTGTCATTGTCTCCTGCCCGTTTTTTATTCGTTCGCCCTACCTTAGAACCGTCTTCCATCTCACGCAATTTGAACACGGTGTTCTGAATGAAATCATAAAGATCTTGCAACTTAGGTAGCTTGTCGCTCGATAGACGATCTACCCATCTTGACTTTACGCTGTTTGGTAAGCTACGTTCCAATGCGTGAATTATTACTACTTCATGGATGTCAATCCCTAACGTTTGCAACAATTTTACGTTTTGACGCACGGTATACATGAGCTCCGCTAACGCATCTGACTTGGCCTCGGTGACCTTAGGTAAAGTAAAAAGTTTACTAACGTGCTCGTTTACGACGATACGCTTCTGATCGTAAGCGTTGCACAAGGCTTCCCAAGCAAGAGGGTAATTCGCGTCGCTAATCTCGAATTCTTCTATGACCCGCGCGGCGAGGCCCTGCACGACATTACGAAGTTGTGAATGTTTTACGTAGGCAGTGATTTCCGCGCGATTGTGGACCAAAGATTGAAAGCTATTTTTCCACGTAGTCCAGTTTTCGTGACGACCGTCAAATTTCGGGATTTGAACCACCGGAAGTTTCGGAAAATCATGCCTCTCTGTGAATGTCAGATTGGTGGCATTCAGCGCAGTTGAATTCGCAATAGAGACAGGCGTTTTCAATTTGTGTACTTGGGTCGAAACAGCGTAATAGTCTGACTCAATTTGTGCAAACGCGTCGACGCGAGGACTGTCAGGGTTCAACGCGAGTAATTCCTCGTGATTTTGAGTGTACCCGGCGAATACACTTTGAATGTGTTTTAAACGGCACTCTGCATTGAGTGCATCAGTCGGATTTTCTTCCAAAAAATCTTGAAGAGATTTAATTGACCTTGCTAACGATAGACTCTTTTGTTCAATGTACTGTGCGCGTTTTTCGGCCTTTGTAGCCATTTTAAGAATTTCAAATTGTTTAACAAGAGCTAAGTGTAAAATACAAATTATAAAATATGGATTTTAAATTAAACGCGAAATATTAATAAATTAATCGTGAAGAACAATATTAGTTAGAACGAGATAATCAATTAAATAAATGAATTATAAAGTTTGAATTTTAATTCAAACGCGAGATGTTAATAATTAATTGTGAAAAGCAACATTAGTTTAAACGAGACAATTAATTAAACAATTAAATTATAAAGTTTGAATTTTAATTCAAACCCGAGATGTTAATAATTAATTGTGAAAAACAACATTAGTTTAAACGAGACAATTAATTAAACAATTAAATTGTAAAGTTTGAATTTTAATTCAAACGCGAGATATTAATAAACTAATTGTGAAAAAACAATATTAGTTTAAACGAAATAATTAATTAAACAATTAAATTATAAAGTTTGAATTTTAATTCAAACGCGAGATGTTAATAAACTAATTGTGAAAAAACAATATTAGTTTAAACGAAATAATTAATTAAACAATTAAATTATAAAGTTTGAATTTTAATTCAAACGCGAGATGTTAATAAACTAATTGTGAAAAAACAACATTAGTTAAAACGAGTTAATTAATTAAATAAATAAATACTGTTGCGCGATAAATGCTTTAATATAAATGGTGAAGTTAATTGTCGCATATAATGATATATTATATCAGAACATATTATATATTATAATATATAATATGTCGTCTCGTACAATATATAGTATATCGACACAATAGGAATAATTGTACGCGCGTCTAATATGCAGTCGAGGAAGTAAATAGGCTTATCTTAATTTCGCCGAATCGAGGCTGATGGCCGGCAGCATGAAGTCCCCCTGGTCGGAAGCAACGGCAAAGTTGAATCTCGAGGCGGCCGACGACTGTGTGTTGTTACGCCGCTGTGTTGATGCACCGCTGCGTCGACTTGTTGTTGGCGCGAGGTCGAAACGGGGGGAGGTAGAGACAAAAGAAAGGTCGTGCAACGACAAGTCGCACGCGCACGCCTTCGATTTCCCCTTGATTCCTCACGTTCACGCGCGCACTGCACACTTCGCGCGGTCACCCTTTCTTTGAATTCCGCGGAAACAAGTTGAAAAAGAGGTAGAGATTTCTAACTCACAGGAGGCACCATGAAGAATCCTGGCCTTTTGTGGGAAGCACAAAGAGGCCTAGTTACTGTTTTTTATTAATTTGACTTTAAATATTTCTATTGACTTGAATTAACTGGAAAGGAAGATGACTTTTAGGTGTTTCTTAATGATTACGACTATGTAAGGGAAAAAGCCTTTCGGCATAAAAAAACCCTGAATTTATTCAAACACTAGAGATACACTATGATAACAATAAATCACGCGAAAGTGACCGCACGCCGGGCGAGTACACGCGCACATGCATCAAACGCATTCACACACAAGTGTTCACATGCATTCAATCACACAGATAAAGATTGCTGATTGTGCTAGCGAGCACACCGTCAGCAGCGGTAAGACCTAGAAGAGGCCGAGTAATGTGCAAAGTATGCACCCGTTAGTACACGGAGCACGAGGCCGAGTAATGTGCAGAATATGCACCCGTTGGTACACGGAGCTCTAGATGAGCTGAGAGCACGTGCGCAAGGACACACAAACCGTACTCGAAAAGATAGAGACGCGAGGGAGCTCCGCACGCGATCCGGTCTGGCCGTTAACTGGCTGTCAAGCCAGCGAGTTCAAGCGATCACCCCGAGCGGTGCGATCGCCGCGCTTACATACATGCACACACACACACGCTTATTGCGCGCGCAGGCGCAGAAGCAACGTATTTATAAGAGAATGCGTTGAGAGATGTTGCGACGCAACAAGATATATTTTTGTTCATATACATTTAATATTTAAACTTTAAGTAACTTGTACATAATTTGTCATTTAATAACAATTAAGTTTATGTATATTTAAATTTATTTTTTATTTTTTATCTATTTAAAATTTAAAATTTTTAGTTTCTACTATTTAAAATTTTTAGTTCATTAGGCAGACTATTATATAAATTTATTGCATTCATATAGCTATTCTTTATGCTGACTGATTTCTTGATTTGAGGTATTTGTATACTTTTATTTCTTGTTATATTATTAGATAGTATATTTCTTTTAGCGCATTGTAGTGGTAGTTCAATGATTCATAATCATACATATGTTTTAGATTCATTGGTCTGTCTCTTACAAATTTATTTTTGTTTATTATTTTTAATAATCTATTTTGTAATCTTTGCAACAGATATAAATTATTTCTTTAAGCTCTTCCCCATGCTATTATCCCATAGCTTATCATACTATTGAAAAATGCATAATATATCATTAGCATTGTATCTGTTTGCATAAATTTAGAGATTTTATAAAATATAAATACTAAATATTTCACTTTTTTGATAATATAATCCATATGACTGTGCCATTTTAAATTATAGTAAAAAATTATACCCAGATATTTACCTTCTTGTACTATAATTAACTTGCACTCTTTTATTTTTATATCTACACTTCTAGGCACACTATCACAATAATTTACATAGGTTATAAATACTGTTTTTTTAATATTTAGCGACAGTTTATTTAAAGCTAACCAATCACCTACCACATCCAAATATTTATTCATTTTTATTTCTACTTCATTCCAAGATTTATCTGTAGATACAATCGCAGTATCATCAGCATATGATATAATCGAGTTTTCTGACATATCAGTTAGTAGGTCATTACCATATAGTATAAATAATAATAGCCCTAATATTATCCCTTGCGGTACTCCATTTGTTAATTCAACAGAGTCACTTTCATTTTGATCCAACCTAACTTTTTGTAACTTATTTTCCAGATAACTTTTTATAAGATCGTATGAATTTCCTCTTATGCCATAGTTAAAGAGTTTTTAAGATGGTCGACAAAGTGCTGACTATTTTAGCCATTATCACGACATCAGATACTGGCGCGTTGATGTCCTTTAACTGATTGGCGATATTCTCAATTTTCGCCGTATATTGCGTTGCCGAGTCACCATGCGCCATGCGGTATTCGTGGAATTTCGTTGTACGTGCCAGTGTGTTTGAAGCACTCTTCTGTTTGTGGATAGTAGAGAGCTTACTCCACATTGCGCGAGCCGTTGTACACATGACGAGATAATCTAATTGAGTGTAATCCATGAAAGAAGTCAAAAAGAAAGTCATTTTTTTGGACCTTTTCAAAAAGTACTCTCTCTACAAGGTAAGCTACTCTCCGTATAAAATATTTTTTTATTGAATTTCTTCTAGTCTTATGTTTTATAAACGTAATTGTTATTAATAATTGTACAGTAAAGATGGGTAACGAAGAAGCAATCATTTATCTTGAAATGATTTTGCTGATACAAGTTCATTAACATTAATTAACGTGCTAGCTCTATGTATTATTTGATCTAGAAAGAAGTAAACGTTGGTTGAATAGACGGTGGTTGATTCGACCAATTAATTCCAGAAGAATGTATAGAGGATATTTTCACACACTTTTTCAAGAATTAAAAGAAAACGAAGATATGTTTTTTAAAGTTACTCGTATGAATGTCGATATCTTTGATTATGTAATTGATTTCTTGATATATATCTAGTAAACGTTGGTTGAATAGACGGTGGTTGATTCGACCAATTAATTCCAGAAGAATGTATAGAGAATATTTTCACACACTTTTTCAAGAATTAAAAGAAAACGAAGATATATATATATATATATATATATATATATATATATATATATATATATATATATATATATATATATATATATATATATATATATATATATATATATATATATCGCACACTTTTTCAAGAATTAAAAGAAAACGAAGATTTGCTTTTTCATATATATATATATATGCGGAAAGAAGTAAACGTTGGTTGAATAGACGGTGGTTGATTCGACCAATTAATTCCAGAAGAATGTATAGAGGATATTTTCACATACTTTTTCATGAATTAAAAGAAAACGAAGATATATATATATATATATATATATATATATATATATATATATATATATATATATATATATATATATATATATATATATATATATATATATATATATATATATATATATATATATATATATATATATATATATATATATATATATATATATCTTCGTTTTCTTTTAATTCTTGAAAAAGTGTGTGAATATATATATATATATCTTCGTTTTCTTTTAATTTTTGAAAAAGTGTGTGAATATATATATATATATATCTTCGTTTTCTTTTAATTCTTGAAAAATTGTGTGAAAATATCATCTATACATTCTTCTGGAATTAATTGGTCGAATCAACCACCGTCTATTCAACCAACGTTTACTAGATATATATCCAGCAATTAATTACATAATCAAAGATATCGACATCCATACGAGTAACTTTAAAAAACATATCTTCGTTTTCTTTTAATTCTTGAAAAAGTGTGTGAAAATATCCTCTATACATTCTTCTGGAATTAATTGGTCGAATCAACCACCGTCTATTCAACCAACGTTTACTTCTTTCTAGATCAAATAATACATAGAGCTAGCACGTTAATTAATGTTAATGAACTTGTATCAGCAAAATCATTTCAAGATAAATATATATATATATATATATATATATATCTTCGTTTTCTTTTAATCATGAAAAAGTGTGTGAAAATATCCTCTATACATTCTTCTGGAATTAATTGGTCGAATCAACCACCGTCTATTCAACCAACGTTTACTAGATATATATATCAAGAAATCAATTACATAATCAAAGATATCGACATCCATACGAGTAACTTTAAAAAACATATCTTCGTTTTCTTTTAATTCTTGAAAAAGTGTGTGAAAATATCCTCTATACATTCTTCTGGAATTAATTGGTCGAATCAACCACCGTCTATTCAACCAACGTTTACTTCTTTCTAGATCAAATAATACATAGAGCTAGCACGTTAATTAATGTTAATGAACTTGTATCAGCAAAATCATTTCAAGATAAATGATTGCTTCTTCGTTACCCATCTTTACTGTACAATTATTAATAACAACAATAGAGGACAATTATTATTAATAATTAGCAACAATTATTATTAATAACAATAGAGGATATTTTCACACACTTTTTCAAGAATTAAAAGAAAACGAAGATATATATATATATATATATATATATATATATATATATATATATCTTCGTTTTCTTTTAATTCATGAAAAAGTATGTGAAAATATCCTCTATACATTCTTCTGGAATTAATTGGTCGAATCAATCACCGTCTATTCAACCAACGTTTACGTCTTTTCGCATATATATATATATGAAAAAGCAAAGCGCCATAAAACGGTGCGAAATTACAAATATTTACCTTCAAATGTGAATCGAGCAGAGCACAGATGAATACACCTAGTTTTCCTTTTTTTTCCTGTAGGTATTTAGGACTAGCCTAATTGGACCCCCTCAATTGGTGAAAATATAGATCAGGTGTGAAATGTGGATAATCTGAACTTGAGTTACCTTCTCCTTAAGCCGAAAAGCAGTCCTCGTTTGAATTCTTAGGAGGTTAGGGACAATGAGTTAGTCCGTCAATCGAATGAAACCAAACGTGGAGATAGCTGCAGAAGATGAAAAGGATAATTCCCTAGAACTAGGGTGGTATATGTAGATCAAATTGAGTCTAAATGATTGATGTGATGAGTTGTGATATATAAAGCGAATACAACTAAATAATTATTGGTCTTAATATGCAGCCTTGTAATATATTATCAAATCATATATTTTTCTGAGTATATCTATAATGTGAAATAAAACTGCGTAGAGCTGAGCACGATATATGTTCCGTCGCAGACGTCAGTGGTACGTGGCGCCACCTTTTCTTGCAGACGCGATGTGAGCGGCGCAAACAGCGAGCCACGTTTTCGGCGACCGATAGAATCGAGCGCGGTGGGGGTTCGCGAGAGCGCGAATGACAGGCGCGAACGCGCGAATTCGAGTCAGTCACTCTTGAGCTATGAAGCCACTACGTGCTTTTGTGCAAGAGTCCGGCATCTTTCTTTCGCTTTGTCCATATAAAGTGTAAGATATTCTTGTTCGTCCGTCATATTATAACTTCAGCATCTTGTCGGGTGTGCATCGTTTTTTTCTATTATTCGGTTAATGGGAAACAAAATCATTGGGTCGCGTTTGTCCGGTACACGGTAAGCAGAATAGCAGCGCGCGGTCGTTTATAAAATAGGTGTTCTGAACACCATCGACGCGATCCGTGAGTAGTGCGGATCCGTGTGGCCCTGCCACTACCGACGCAATTCACCAGGTGAATTCGTGTGGCCCTCGTCACAAATCGCGATCGAAAGATCCGCAGGAGGTGCGCACTCTTTGTTATACACGCGTGAACACACACACATACACACACATACAAGGATTCATACCTCAATTTCTCACAGTTTGTATATCGACAACGAGAGGGGTTTTATGCCGAAAGGTTTTCCCCTCTCAGAGCCTAATAAATTATTCTTTTTGTGGCTCAAAATTCGAGTCCTTTATTTTACCCTCTCCCTTTTCCCCTTTTTCCTATAAAAACAAATATCGGGATTTTCCCGCGTGTTGGAAAATCTCGACCACAATTCATCGTGCCTCCTGTGAGGTGTGGATCTCGAGGTTAATACTCCTGTGCAAAGGACCCTCGTACAAGAGCCCGCCGATTTCATCGCCGACGAACTTGTAGTCGAAAGACGAACAGTTGAAGAGAACATCGCCGCATACCAGGACGACTTACTCTCAGCTGCCACGTGCATCGTTGGAACGTCTCCACCTCGAAAGATAAGTGTTCAGTTTTTTGAGGATTTGCGTGTAAGATAACAAGCGAAAAGGATATCTTTGTTCACGCGTCAGGGATTAGCACATCGCGGCGCGCCGCCGCTCGATTCTTATCGCCATCGCTCAATTGTTAGAGCCGCCGCTCGATTCTAAGAAGCGCGCATACGCGTAGCAGCAACGAACACGCGTGGCCGTGTCACTATTTCTCGCGCTTAGTATAATTACAATTTCTCGCGCGCAGTAAATTTATAACTTCCTTTTGGCGGTTAGCATCACAGGTCGAAGTTAGGCGAAGCGATGTCGAATCGAATCGCAGTCATCACGCAAAAGCGACTGACAACCTCGATCGAGCAGGGTGACTACGATCTCGTCAAGGCAGGTTTACGTCTGGAACGCGTCCGTACGTTATTTCACGCGTACAAAGGCATGCACGAGCTGGCGCTTTTGGAAGTCGATGAGGACGGCGTTAGGCAAATGGACGAAATAAACAACGCGTTCTACTACTACTAAACGCCGCGAAAATCGAATCCGCAAACAAGACCGATCGTTCAAACGCAAACGTTGCAGCGCCTGGCGTTACCATGGGCAACTCGACATTCATTGAGAAGCAGCTTCAGCTCAAACTCCCGGTTGCAGAGTTGCCAAAATTCGACGGGGATATCGAACAATGGCTTTCTTTCAAGAACATCTTCAAGGTGATGGCAGAGTCACGGTCTGATATCAACAATCTTGGCAAAATCGCCATATACGACGTGAGCGAAGCGAACTACAAAGACGCCTGGGCGCTGTTAACGGACGCATACGAGAGAAAACGAATCCTCGTATCAAAACACCTCGATGCCATCCTCGAATTTCCTCGTTTGATAGACGCGGCTTCAAAGGATTTATCAAAAATGGTCGATATGGTGCGGCAACACCTTACCATGCTCGCGTTGCTCGATTTCCATCCGCAGGAGTTCACCATCGTACGCACGCTCGAGAAAGCATTGCCGAGCGACATCTGGATAAAATGGGAAGAATCATTGTTAGTAGACGCACTTCCCACTCTCCAGGACTTTTACAAATTCATCGGAGGAGTGACATCTCGACTGCAAACGATGGAGCTCGAAGCCACGAAGGATAAAATCACGCGAGAAGGAAAACGTCAAGGAAATCGCGTTGCTCAGGGTACGAAGGTTAGGAGAACCGAGTCAGGCATGCGCGCTTTAGTAACGACGTCTAAAATCCCCTGTTTCCAATGTCAGGGTAGTCATGCTGTCTATCGTTGCCCAGTGTTCGAGAAGATGACCACTCAACATAGATGGGACGCGTTCAAGGCAAGGAAACTTTGTCGGAATTGTTTACGTAAGCACCCCGGTGAGTGCAAGGCGTCGAAATGCAAGCACTGTGACCGCTTCCATCTTTCTCTCTTGCACACGTCGCGATCGCCGACATCGGCTTCCTACACGAGTGCTTCTGGCAAGCCCGGAGGGACTTCAAACCCGTCGAGAAATAATGATTGACTAGGCGTAGGGGTTTTTAGTACAGCATCGCGATCACTGCAATCTCAGCTGCTAATGAGCGCAGTCGTGCGAGTGAGGGATGTCGAAGGGCTGTTCGTCGAAGCACGCGTACTTTTAGATACATGCGCGACGGCGCATTTTATTACGACTGAGTTCGCGCGGAAACTCCGGTTACCTTTGCGCGCTTGTTCAATTCCGGTCAGCGCCATTAACGAAATGCGGACAGTTTCCAAGAACAGCGTCGACATTTCTTTTTGTTCTCTGTATTCTGAATTCGGGAACCGCTTGACATTCCTCACTATTCCAAAAATCGCCGATGCAACGCCCGACGAAGTCTTTCCTCGTGATTTGGCTCCTATACCGCGTAACTTACGATTAGCAGATCCACAGTTTCATCTTTCTAGACCGGTCGATATGCTCATTGGTTCAGGCGCGACTTTGTCGTTACTGTCGATCGGACAGATTAACATCTCTCGAGACAATTGCGATCTATATCTACAGAAAATCCAACTCGGTTGGGTCGTTGTGGACGGTGCAAAAGAGAGTAAGATTTCGGCGGCTTCATGTCATTTATCCGAGTTGGTAGTGCAACTAGCGAAGTTCTGGGTTATGGAAGACGCGGCGGGCGTATCTGACAAATCGAGCATAGAATTAGCTTGCGACACACATTATCGAAATAATACCGAGCGTACTTCAAAGGGGCGATACATAGTGCGGCTACCGTTTCGCGACAGCGAGGTCGCTCTAGGTGAATCGCGAGCGCAGGCGTTGCGACGATTTCGTAGCCTCGAAAGGAAATTTGCGAGAGGGCCTGAATTGAGGTTAGAGTACTCCCGGGTCATGCAGGAGTATGTCGAGTTGGGACACATGACTCTGGCACGCGACGCGCAAGCGGATGGGTATTATCTCCCTCATCACGCGGTGATCAAATCCAGCAGCACTACCACAAAGGTTCGTGTGGTCTTTGATCCGTCTGCTAAATCGGATAAAGGCGTATCCTTCAACGACGTCTTGCTCGTAGGACCAACAATTCAGGATAAGTTGTTCGCCCATCTGGTTAGATTTCGCACCCATACATACGTATTAACGGCTGATATCGAGAAAATGCATCGACAAATTCTCGTTCATTCGGAAGATCGACGATATCAGCGCGTTTTTTGGTATCACGGGGAGGCGCTGAGAGTTTTCGAGTTGAATACCGTAACATTCGGCGTATCTTCTGCTTCATATCTCACGATACGTACAATTCACCAACTCGCAGAAGACGAAGAGGCGCTTCATCCGCAAGCGGCCATGATTTTGAAACGCGATCTACACGTCGATGATCTTTTAACGGGAGCGAACTCCCTTCAAGAGATCTCGCGCATTCGCGACAACGTAATCGCGCTCCTTAAATGGGGTGGATTTCATATCCGACAATGGGCATCCAATCACGATCACGCGCTTGATAACCTTGATGAAAAGGTCTTGAATTTGAACACAACAGAGGCGGATTCAATTTTTAAAACGCTTGGTGTCGCTTGGGCTTCGCAACGCGACGAATTTGTCTATTCAGTTAAACCGATTCAGATTCCAGACAAGATTACGAAACAAATCATCCTCTCCGAAATTGCGATAATGTTCGATCCTTTGGGACTCTTAGTACCGGTCATTTTACACGCAAAGACGATTATGCAAGAGTGCTGGAAAGCACAAGTGGCCTGGGACGAATCCGCACCACAATCACTGCATACGCTTTGGGTTACATTCGCGCGGCAATTACAACTTCTTTGCAACGTATATCAGTTCGATTGGTCAAAATCACGGTATCACTGTTCGGTTAGCGTGTGCGAAATCACGAGTGGCCCCGTTGAAACAACAAACAATTCCCCGATTGGAAGCGGAGCTTTGACCCTTTCTCGAATATTTATAGAATCACGTCCCGCTTTTGATTTTCACTTTGATCGCGTCGTTTTCTGGAGCGATTCTACAATCGTCTTGCACTGGCTGAAGAAACCACCACAGGCCTTAAAGACGTTTGAATCAAATTGAGTCCGTGAAATTCAATCCGTAGGAGAGGATGTGGAATGGCGTCACGTACAAAACACAACCCGGCTGATGCGTTGTCTCGCGGCCAACTTCCGTCGGAATTTCTAAAAAACGAAACCTGGTTTCACGATCCCAAATGGCCACCCTGCATACTAATTTGCGAGATTCGCACATATGCACTCACATACACACTTTCATTTGCACAAACTCACATTCATTATCCCTACCGTCCCTACACTTACGCTTCTATTTCGCCGACGCTGTTCCTATTATTCCCTCTTTCTCTCTCACACTCATTCGTGAATCTCTCCCCTCTCCTATAATCGTCGCTCGTGCGCTCTCTACTCAATATTCGCACGTGTTTCGGCCGCTCTGGTCCTGGAATGCGTGGCTCGGCGTTCGTCGCAGCTGGCTTCCTTTCGTGGGTAGAATACCTATACATATATATCTTTCTTTGTATACATTTTATTTTAGCTATTATTTTATTTTTTATTTTCTAAGCTCTACATAGAGGTGAGAATTCCTTGTAATAAATTCTCATTTGAGGAGGACGTAAGTCTTAATTATTACATTATAATTTTGAACAACATTTGGTATTGATAATCAATGTTAATATTTAATAATATTAAATAATTTATATTTATTAAGTAAATAAATAGAGTATGACAATAATAATGATCCATTTTCTTTATTCGACTATCGAGGGTGTTACATAGTCCCCCAGCGAAAACTTTTTGAAAATCAAAAAATTTTCGCTGGACTCCCATGAAAAAAAGTTAGTAAGAAATAAATGACACCTATGTAGGTAAGCGACGTTTATGTAAAGCGACGTTTTAGTTTTAACATGAACAAAACAAAAATAATTTTTTTTGTTGTTGTTAACGATACGAATACATTTAATTTAAAAAAAAACTTAAAGGAAAAAAGGAAATGTGTTTCTACCTGACGTTATGGGTACGGCCTTTGAAAAGAGCGTGCGCGTTCTCTGGTCATCGGGAATTGATCCGTGGTCTGTATCTCCTTGTCCACCCCGTTAACCACTGGATTTGTTATTCTTCCCGGAAACCTAGTGGTTTTGTTTGTAATCGGTTTTTTGAATCGACGAAAGTCTTCAGCCCAATGTTGCGCCCGAATTGACGTTTTCTTCGTTCCTTCCATTTTTTATATGGCGATTTTGATCTGTTTGGCACAACGTGTCTCAAGGACTGATTTGGACAAACTATGCCTATTTTTAATTTTAACCCGTATCGTCAGAAAATCAAGAAAAATGAGGGAGAAATACAAAGAGGAAGGGGGGGGGGGGTTAGGGTGTGCCATCTCGAATATTGTCGTAAAAGACCGATAAAATTGTGGTGAGTTTGTCTTTGACATTATATACTGTGACGTGTATTTCACGTCCCAATAATATTAAAACACGGGCAGTCAATCGCGACCAAGTCACCCGTCACCAGAGCCGAGCATTTTTTATATTAAATAATATTGTTATTGATGGGGGGAATTGTTATTATTTGTTGAGGGAATGAGGATAAGGAGTAGCGACCGAGGAAAGCCGCAGACCGGCGCACACACGCACACACCCATACCGGCGGCACCAGCTGATCGCCGCAGCGACGATTGCTCGGAGCAAGCAACGACGACGAACATCTACACAACCATGCACAGCACCAACACCACTGCACACTGTACGCGCGACCCTCTCTCTCCCTCGCTTGTTCTTTCTTCCTCGACTCTCGAGGATGATGAGCCGCTGCCCGCGCACACACTTACACACACGCACGCGCGACTGCCCTTTCTCCCGATACACGCAGACGCGGGAGGAGAGAGGATTCACAGTAGCAGCAGCGGCTTCCTCGAGGCACACCATCTCTGATGTAGCCACGAGAGAGAGAGAGAGAGAGAGAGAGAGAGAGAGAGAGATACCGACACGGCTGTCGATAGAGGGGAGAGCTAGGAGCCGCCGCGCCGCGAGCCGCATGAAGCTGCCGGTCTATCCTAGCGTAGGCCGACGCGCGCACGTCGCCGCTGCCAACTGTGATGGTCCGGCAGCGACCAACCCGAAAGCGCCCGATATAGATATACACGTCGGGTTTCCCGCGCATGTATATCTAGCAATTCATATTGCCCGCGCTGCGTGGACAGGGCGGCATTCGCGGAGCGGGCCAATGGTAATTAGCGACTCAAATCGCCGCAGACTTGGCCTTGATTTTCGCATCTAGGGAAAATCAAGGCCAATCACCGTGAAGAAAGGGGCGGAAGCAACAAGTGTGTAGGCTGAAGTTGTTCGAGAAGAAGAGCAAAAATTTTGGAAGAGATTTCCGCCCTCTCTGATTTTGGGCATTGCCTGCCCGCACGTCAGCGAATAGAGACGCACTTTAAAATTGCCTGCCCGTCCGTCAGCGAATATAGACGCATATCTTGCCTGCCCGTTCGTGACCAAGATAGACGCGCTCAACACCGTACGTTTTGCCTAGTAGCGAGCTTCTTCTATCCGACGAACTTTTGCAACTAGCTTGTGAGGAGCATCGCGAGGCGTGCCAGATTTGCGACGGTGAGTGGATTGGAATTATCGAACTTCCCTCGGCACTTGCAAGTAAAATCTTTTTTGTAGAATAATTATCGTGCATCGCCGCCATGTGCTCGGGGTTAGGCGAGTAAATTCGTGGTGGTGTGACACCAACATATAAAATCAGTGCGCGTCGGGCTAACGTTAGATTTACGGACATTATTGGAGAAAATTTGCGCGACTCGGAAAACTCGGGAAAACGTGGTGATTTGGTCGTCGCGAGAGACGTGTGCGAGGGCTAACGTAGCCATATTGTATAGCGACCGATAGATATTGCGCGAAAATTGTAAATGTGGCGACCGTGCGTATATTAACTGCAATAAAGCTTAGGTATTTCAAGAGAAAACTTGTGTGTTTATTATATAATTAGTGATTTCTGATTTTCCAATTCACGAAAGCCACGTTACAAATGACATAACAACGGGGGCTTAGTGAAACAGGAAAATCAGGAAAAATAGCGACAGAATAAATTAAATAATTAGCTAGTTCGGGAAAAGTCGAAAAAAAAATTTTTATACAGTACCCGAGCAAGCGAAAGTGCAGCGCCTAAAACGTTTTTTTTGTGTGGTATGAAAATTTAAGCAAAGTGGAAAAATTATTTTTTCTTGTGTGTTTAAGAAATTTATAGATTGGACTTAGAAAATTTTTGACTTGGGTTAATGGGTTATAAATTGGACTTTGAAAATTTTTCACTTGGGTTAACGGGTTATAAGTAGGACTTAGAAAATTTTCACTTGGGTTAATGGTCTAATAAATTTTTCGATTTTGAGAATTTTCCGGGAAAGTTTTTTAGGGATTTATGAGAATTTTAAAATTATTTTTTGAAAATTTTTCGATTTTGAGAATTAACCGGAAAATTTTTTTGGATATTTTTAAGAATTTTCCAAAGTTATTTTTTGAAAATTTTTCGATTTTGAGTATTTTCCGGAAAATGTTTTTGGATATTTTTAAGAATTTTTCGAAATTATTTTTTGAAAATTTTTCGTTTTTGAGAATTTTCCGGAAATTTTTTTGGGATATTTTTGAGAATTTTCCGAAATTATTTGTGAAAGTTTTTCGATTTTGAGAATTTTACGGAAAAATTTTTTTTGGAATTTTTGAGAATTTTCCGAAATTATTTTTTAAAAGTTTTTTGAATTTGAGAAGTTTTACAAAAAAAAAATTTATTTTGATATTTTGAGAATTTTTCGATGATATTTTTTTTTTTTGAGTTTTTGATTGTGAAAGTTTTTTGGGAGTTCTTTTTGACAATTTTTCAAAAAAAAATTTTTCTGAGAGATTGTTGTAACTTTGAAAATTTTTCGACATTTTCTTTTTGAAGGGTTTTTGCTAAGAAAATTTTTTTTTTATATTCTTGAAAAATTTTCGAAAAAAATTTTTTGAGCGATTTTTGATTGTGGGTTTTTATAGTTTGGGTGTGTAGTAAAGAACATTTTCGTTTCAATTGGAACCTTTCGTAGGATTCTTTTTGAGTATTGCAACTTTTCTTCGTTTATTGGAGGAAGCTTGTAGCGATACCTAAAGAAAATAGCGAATTACCAGTGTAAGCGGAAGGCTGCGGCGACGCACTGAATATAATAGCGATAAATAGAGAAGGTGGGGAAAATAGGAGACAAATTCAGAAAATCTTTGGTGGGGATTTAGTGAAATTTGAGTAATGAGTTAGAGCGATAGATAAATTAATTTGTGTGTAAATTTCTGAATTCTGACCTATTTTTCAAGTCTTCTCAACGACTTTTAAAGTAGTAGAGTAGGAGTTACACCACCGTGTAGGGAAAATTCATTTTGCGAACACCTCCACAAAATATTATTTGCTGTGCTACTACCCCTAAATCGATTAGTAAGAACGATTTATAATTTAGTTAAGAGTAAAATTTTTCTAACAACTACTGGAAATTGGGTATAAGAATACAACAACTAAAGTTGTTCTTATAACTACTGTGTCAAAGAAAAAAATTGATTATTACATATATTTATATTTTTTTAATTGTATTGAGAATTATTTACTGAAAATTGATTGCGACCCAGAAGAAACCTCAGATTATTACTCCAGACGTGAACAAGAAGAGAATACAAAGAACTACTGAAGACTGAATAGCGACTTTATTAGATTCGTGTCAGGGCATTTCAGCAGCTACTCAAGAGCGAGGCAAACAAATTTCGAGTAGGCATTTTCAGCTAAAGGAACCGATAAAGAAGACCTCAAGAAAAGAAGCTATTTTTCTTTGTTTTATCTCCCTTTGTCCCTTTAGCAAAAGTAAACAGACGGTAATCTCCAGAGTAATATATATATATATATATATATATATATATTATCATAAATCCATTATCCATTATCATAAATTATTATAAAAATTGAAAATTAGTGACACAGTACTTAGGCACGAAAATTGTCCCGTAAAAGAGTAAGACTGATTCCTTTATCAACGACCTCTCCATTCACGTGCACCAGGTACTGTAAGTTAAATCCCCGTCTTTGCGACGATTCCAAAGACTTGGGTGGGCCCTCCCAACATAGCGAATACTGCAGTAACTGTACAGTGTAACTAGCGACCAAACCGCTGTTTTTGTTTTCTTCCCTTAGTGTACGAGTAGAGTACAAAATGAACACAAGACAAGCAGCAAAGAAGGATCCGCGCATACTCCAGCGAATGGCAGTATCAAGTAGAATAAATGGGATGGACCCGAGCGAACTAATAATAATTCTAGATCAGGTGGGACTTAGCGTATCTGGGACAACAGCCCAACTTAGAGACAGACTCTTGCGGGCAAGTATAAGGACAGTGGAACCAGAGGCAGCAGTAAATTGGGATACAGTACTGGATGAGGGACCATGGGACCAAGTACCAACAACATCAGCGGCCATAATGCGAGAGGAATCTTTTGAATAAATACCTCAGAAGAAGAAAAGAGGTAGGAAGCCTAAGAGAGTGAACAAAGAAGGAGTGCAAAGCACAGAAACGGGGTATGACCAAGAAGAGGGACAGGCAATCACAGAGCAGATTCAAGATGTCACAAAACAACAACAAGCGACCGATGCACCAGTAGTTACGCTAAAAACAATAAGCAAAGCGACCACCACTCTCACTACGACGACACCAGTTCGTACACGGGGACCAACGGATAGCTTCGCGATGCAGATGGTGTCTGCAAACACACGACCAAGATTGCAAACAGGGTTTCCACCGCAACTCTTAGCGATGAGCAGTCATACACAGTTGGCATATACTCCGGGACTATGAAGATGATACCAACCGGCTACCAATGGAGGCTGCCAGAGTCACTTTTCCATTATACAGGAAATCATCCATCACCGGATTCCAGTACGGGAACTCCCGCGGTACCAATGATCCCAAGACCAATACAATTGATTACACCAGCGTCAACGGCTTCGGAACTAACGTTACCTTCGATGCCAACCACCGCAGTGTCGTCGGACACACGACCTCCTGCAATGGCACAAGCAACGAACGTCGGGGCCGGTCTAGGGACTAGTCAGAGGGGACAACCCCTAGAAAGAAGTGACAATCCGACAGGAACATCACAAAGCCAAACGCCACAGCAGGGGATAAACCTGAACGACAGTATTCAATATATCAGACAAGTAAAACATAGATACTCCATAGCCAGTAACCCAAGATATGGAAACTCAACAGACAGTAGCGACGTAAGTAACAAAGAAGTTGAGGAGAATCGAGAAGAAGATGCCATTCCACGAGGGGCAGGACCATACGAACGGATACTACAGGAGTTTGAACAAATGAAAATGGCACAACATAGACCAATTCTCCTCCGAGAACCGGTATACGCACCACAACCTCCGATAGTCCCATCTCCGGTAGCAAACCCACAGGATTACGTAGACACTCCAAGACCACCGAGGGGAACTCAAGAGAGAAGGGAGCGACCCAGGAATTACGACGTGACAGAGATTCGGAGTCCTAAGGTGGCGAATCCGATCGATGGCGAAAGGAGAAAAGATTGCCAATTATATATCCTGCGTGGAATACATTGTCGACCACTTTAAGCGACCCCCATCCAGGAAAACAATAGTAAAACAGGCCTACAATAGCTTGAGGAAAGACTATCGACACTTCATGGCGGGGAAAGAAATCAAGACGCTCAAGGATATAGAGAAACTAGGAAGAATTTGGGAAAAGGGGAAAGACTAGATGACCTGTTTGAAGAGCCTCCACCAAATGAGAAGATGAGCATACCAGGTGCAGCATACTCTGGGACACCCTCAGTCCGTAAGGTACTGGCAGCCTACGAGAAATTGAACCCAGAAAGCGACACTAACGACAGCACATCAGCGACAACCAAACCTGCGAGAAAGAGAAATTGGAATAGAAAGGCGAAGAAAAAACAAAAAACAAATAAATGCGGTAGCCGCTGACAAGGAGAATCAAAGGCCTGAGGCTAACGTACAAACGACCCCAGTACAGCCAGCCTCGCACAACGCGACCGCAACGATGACGCACAGCACACCGCTGAATCCACTGCGATCGAGTTTTGTGCCCGCTTGGCAATGGTCTCCTCCCCAGAATGTTAATCTCCTCCCCAGGCCCAAGGATTCACCGGCCGAGGCACCTATAATATGAGAGGAACTAGAGACCAAAATGGGACTCCTACCTAACATATACCAGTATATGGTGCATGCTATACATGCCAGACGGTAGGGCACCGAGCAAGAGAATGTCCACAAAGGACATGCTACTTGTGTAGTGGTATGGGACACTATGCAAACGAATGTCCCAATAGACAGCCGGCATGGCAGCCTTCTCCAAATAATCAGGCCATGGGAAACGGGATGCAGGGGAGGCAGAAGAGTCCCATACCTCCCCAGCAACCGCAAACGGGCTGAAACTGGCAACAATAAAGGGAAGCCAGCATAACGCCCAACCGACCATACAGGAGAAGAGAATAGCGACCCCAGAGAACGCGTAAATTAGCAGCGACCAAGAGAGAAGTGGATCGATGATAGGCGAGGCAGCTAAAAGTATTAAGTCCATATTGTCAGATGGGGAGACTCACCCAGTATGGAGTAATACTTCAAACAGCGGAGGATTGAATAGGACCTCACCAATAGCGACAACAAGCCCATTAAGTAAAGAGAGTAGTGAGAGCAACAAAATTCGAGAAGAGAGAGAAATATTAGAGTGTAGAGAGAGTAGTGAAAGCAACAAAATTCGAGAAGAGAAAGAAAAAGTAGAGAGTAGAGAGAGTAGTGAGAGCAACAAAATTCGAGAGAAGAGAAAAAAAGTAGAGAATAGAAAGAGTCGTGAGAGCAAAAGAGTGAACGAAAGAGTGAGAACCTTACCGATTCTCGAAGGGTCCGACGTAACGGCGCTCAATCCAACAGCTGACAAGCAGAAGGATTTCGAGCACCTAGCCCTCGTACGAGAGGCGGTCGACCTTCTGGAAGGGTCACAGGTGTCCACTCCCTCGTTGGAGGGCCCCTCCACCTCTGTTACAGACTTAGATGTTGGGGTGCCCACATCTAGTCTAGGGGGGGGAGAGCAGCGTACTACGTACGCCGGAGGCCGACCAACTTGAGGTTCCGGTACCAGGCGAAGACGAAGTTGCAGGTATGAGCGCAGAGAACCGCATCTTCACGAAGGTAATACTAGGTGGTAGGCCGTACAGAGCCCTAATTGATGGAGGAGCCACGGTCTCCCTAGTAGGACCAGAGATAACGGCTAAGTTCAAGGACCGATTGCGACCAGCGAACTCTGTTATAAGAAGTGTGTTAGCTGGAACAAAGAAAGTATTGGGGTATCTGGACATCAACATGGAATTGGATGGCACGTCCAGGTAGCTGACGGTAAGAGCCGTAGATCCTTGCGACCACGACATTTTACTTGGATAGGACTTTACCACCCCATGGGACGTTGATGTAAGATACGGCAGACGGATGTGGAGGACTAACGAGGGCCCGTGGAAGCAATCTTGAAACGACGAGGAAATCGAAGCGACCCCAGTATACACCGAATGCGCTGGAATTACCGAGGCAGACGACGAGCAGCGGGAAGCCATAGAAGACCTAGTGACCAGGATATTACCACCGCCATCGGAAAATTTAGGAACGATCACACTCACCGAACATCACATAGATGTCCTCTCCGCAGCCGCCATCAAACATCGGCCAAGGAGAATGTCACCCAAACTTCTGCAAGTAGTACATGAAGAGATAGAGAAGATGTTCATGAGTGGAGTAATAGAGCGATCGGCAAGTGAATGGAGTAGCGCCCCGGTAATCATCAAGAAGCCAGATGGGAGATATAGATTTTGTATAGATTATCGCGACCTCAACAAAGTGACCCGGAAGGATGCATATCCTATCAGGAGCATGGATTCCATATTGGACAAATTGCGTAAAGCCAAATATTTGACCAAAATTGACCTCAAGCAAGCCTATTTTCAAGTACCAATAGAGCAAAGCAGCAAGAAATTTACAGCATTTGCAGTGCCGGGGTCAGGGCTTTGGCAATTCGTAAAAATGCCCTTCGGATTAACGAATGCGCCCATGACTTTTCAACGCCTGATCGATGCTTTGTTTGGCGTCCAGTATGAACCACATGTGTTTGGATACTTGGACGACATCATTATAGCGACCGAGACCTTTGAGGAACATCTCCAATGGTTGGAGCTGGTCCTCAAGAAGCTGCTCGAAGCAGGATTGGTAGTAAATCGGAAAAAGTGCGAATTCTGCTGCTCGAGAGTGACGTACTTACACTTCTTGCTTGATAAAGATGGATTGCCACCAGACCCAGAAAAGGTATCGCCAGTGACAGAATATCCAGCACCAAAGACCGTTAAGCAGCTGAGACGATTTCTAGGTATGGTAGGATGGTACTCGCGAATCATTGAGAACGACTCAGAGATGAAAATTCAAAGGGGCAAGAATGGAAATGGGATAGCGACCAACAAGAGGCCTTTGAAGGACTAAAGAAGGCGCTAACGGTAGCTCCGGTCCTGGCAAGACCAGATTTTGGCAAAACCTTCAAGGTCCAGAGTGATGCAAGCGGAGTGGCGATTGGAGCGGTTTTGACACAGGAAGGGGATGATGGAGAGCACCCCATCGTATATGTGAATAGAGTACTCACGGTGGCTGAACGAAATTATACCACGTCCGAAAGAGAATGCTTGGCGTTATTATGCGCCATTAAGAAGTTGCGACCATACCTTGAAGGGTACGAATTCAAGGCCATCACCGACCATAGCGTCCTCCAATGGCTTCGTAATCTAAAGGACCCTACTGGACGACTAGCCCGTTGGGCACTTGAAATGCAACAGTGGGACTTCGAAGTAATCAGCCGCTCATTTTGGTCGAGACGTTCGAGCATATTTGGATGTTCAGTTTCCTCGTAGATGGATTGGAAGGAGGGGTGAAATCGAGTGGCCGGCTAGATCTCTGGATCTGACACCACTCGATTACTTTCTCTGGGGTTACCTCAAGAGTAAAGTTTATGCCACTAAACCAAACAATTTAGAGGATCTGCGCAATCGGATTATGCAAAAGGCTGCTAGAATTGATAGAGCAATGATTCGTGATGCTGTTACTCATTTTTACAATCGTCTAACTTTCTGTCAAGAAGTTGAAGGTTTTCAGTTTGAGCATCTCCGTTAAACTTTGAACCTTTGAGTGATAGGCAAGGGGACTCACGTTAATCAAGCACCCCAATCGTGAGAGGCAAGGGGACTCACTAATCAAGCACCCCAATCGTGAGAGGCAAGGGGACTCACGTTAATCAAGCACCCCAATCGTGAGAGGCAAGGGGTCTCACTAATCAAGCACCCCAATCGTGAGAGGCAAGGGGACTCACGTTAATCAAGCACCCCAATCGTGAGAGACAGGGGGACTCACGTTAATCAAGCACCCCAATCGTGAGAGGCAAGGGGACTCACGTTAATCAAGCACCCTACAGGAAACAGATCTTACTACGTCCACGTCGTTGTTTCTGGGTAACGCTAAAAGTGAGAATAAGGACTGAATGTAAAATTTCTCGCTCTATCGGTTTCCAGTATTATTACTGGGATTTCCGATTAAAAAAACCAGTTGACCTTCAAATGACCTTCAAGGTCAAGTCCAAAGTCAAATTGAAGGTCACAATTACATCCCTTGTTCAACACATCCATACTTGAAATTTCTCGCTCCTTCCGAATCCGGTATCAAAAATAAGGGTTTCCATTTGAAAATATGAGGTTGACCTCGAAACAACCTTGAAAATGAGGTTCAATGTCAAATCCAAGGTCACCGTCGGGTACTCTGTAAAGATTTACCTAGGGTATGACCTTTGTTTGTTTTGTTTTACCACTGAACTCGCGAGATTTTTAAGAAGTCATTATTTGACCTCTATTTGACCTCTAGGGGTTACCTCAACCCCATACCTCAATACATATCCGGATGTAAAATTTTCCGCTCTTTCCGATTCCGCTATAAAAAATAGGGGTTCCCGTTTGAAAAAATGAGGTTGACCTCAAATTAACCTTGAAAATGCGGTTCAAGGTCAAATCCAAGGTCACCGTTGGGTTCCTTGTTCAAAGTTACTTAAGGAATGACCTTCACCTCTTCCAGAAAAGCAGTACTTTAGAAAATATTCAGCCGTCCCGGGACTTAATTGACACCCTGTATATGTATATATTGTTGTGATCGAGCTCGAACGTTGCGCGATTCGAACACCGAGAATGGCGCATAGCAACCCCTAGCAACGAGATCAACGACGTCGCGGATGTTATTGTTTACGTTCGAATAAAGAGTCCGAGTTCAAGTGTGCTTTTCTATAAATACGTGTTGTCATTCTCATTACCCGAACGCGATCATAACAGTATCATCATATCAATAGAATAGAATTATATATGACTTCGCAATAAGTCCTACACTAAAAAATTCTATGATTTTATAGACATTATATTTAAGTTTCGTTCTTACATATGAATATATATATATATATATATATATATATATATATATATATATATATATATATCTTATTATACATATATATAAGAAATTACCAACCTATCTATGTAATATGTTTTAAATTCATTTACATAATGGTATAAATTTGCGTAGCGTTGAAGATAAAATTTTTTGCAAAGTGAATATGTATCCCTTCAGTCCCCCCCCCCCCCCCAGTATACATATTTTTATCAACGAAAGAAAACTTTGTTTATTTTAACTGTTTTAGTATATACGCACAGCAGAAATTTCTCGTTTTATTAATTGATAAGAATAAAATTATATATATTGTAATCTGATTTTACATGTGAAAATTTTTTTTTCTTACATATTTTTTGATGAAAACTTAAATACTTAATCATATTTTTAATCATTTTAATCATATAATATTTTAAATTGGAATAATCTCGTACGTTTTCATGAAAAATTACGTATGCTTTACACTTTTTTCTTCTATTTTTTATATGTTGTTTGCTTAAACATTTACATGCAGATTAAAGTGTTTACGTTCCAATAAAGAGTCCGAGTTCTAGTGTGCTTTTCTATAAATACGTGTTGTCATTCTCATTACCCGAACCCGATCATAACATTTTGGGGGCTCGTCCGGGATAGTGTTTTCAAAAAAGTGATTTAGTGGAAAGTTTATGCTTTTACGTTCTGGCAAGATGTCAGTGGTATCAAGAAAACCAGTTCCATCCCCGTGAACTCTTTCAACTGAGCAGCCTGAACCGTCTCTCACTGAAGCGCATTTGGAGATAAAAAGCTTGAAGAGACGTGTAGAGGAAATTACTCAAGAACTCCATCAATGCAAAGAGGATGCATTGAATTTACGAAGGGAACTCCATGTTCGAGATTCGGAATTATTGGATGCTCGTCATCACAATGAGGAACTTGAAGCACATATTAGACTACTGAGGGATCAACAAATTCAAAGAGAACTATTCGGTGATCGAGAGCAGAGGGAGAGGACTGACTAGAACGAAGAGATATCGAGACTTCGGACCCTGAATAACACACTGCTGGCAGAACAGCAAGAACAGCAACGCGAAAATAATCAGCTTAGTCGTTTACAGAATAGAGATATATATTCACATACAACAGAAACAGAGAACGCTAGAATCAATGACACTGGGTTATCTTTAAATCAGAATAGACTTGGGTTAGGAACTTCTGTTATTGATCCTTTGATTACTGATACTCGTGGTTTAGGTTCAAATGTAGATAATTCTGTTTTACCGAACACTAGACCTATCCACTCGGGACTGGATTTGGTTTTTAAATTGAAAGCTGATGATTACGATGGATCATCACCTCTTCGCGAATTTTTGGTTCAATTTTAAATCATCGCTAGAGCAAACAATTGGACACCTGCAAATAAATCAGCAGCTCTTATTTCTTGTTTGAAAGGAAGAGCAAAATCAATTCTCGTTGAATCTGATTCGACTAGGTCAAATTTTGATGATTTAGTTTCTCGTCTTGAACTTCGTTTTGGTGATAAACACCCACTTATTACGCAAAATTTCAGAACAGACGTCAACGTTTTGGTGAAGATTTCCCAACATTGGCTGCCGATCTTGAGAGACTTTCTGCTTTGGTTTATCCGGAATATTCATTTGCAGTCCAAGATAAAATCGTTTGTGCCCAATTTATAGTTGCTATTTTTGATTCATCGATCAGGGAGATCCTTCGTTTAGAAAGGATAACTTCTCTGAAAGTTGCTCTTGCTCGCGCTATGGAAGTGAAAGTTATTCGTGATTTAGATAAGAGATCTCAGACTTCAAAGAGAACGAATGACGCATATAAGACTGGAATCAACTCTTCGAATTCACAGTCTAAAGGTCCTCAATCTTCGGACAAACAGAGATCTCAAGATTTCTTTAAGGATATTGAATGTTGGACGTATGGTAAAAAAGGACATTTTAGATCAAATTGTCCAAATCAGATGAGCGACCAGGGAAACTAGGTTATGTTGAACTTTCTTGAGCGAGTTCAACAGAACTTGACAAGACTCCAACAAACACACACTCTTGTCTGATTGATTATAATGTTGGAAGAATTAATAGGAACTCAAATAAATTTTATTTTGATGGTTTAATTAATGACAAAACTTGTATTTTTAAAGTAGATTCTGGTTCTGATGTAACTATTATAAATCCGAAATTTGTAGAGTCAAAAGGTAAAAGAATTTCTATTAATTTTACAACTCTTAAGTATCTGACTGGAGAAAAGCTACCAGTTGAATTTATGATTTCAGCTTCGATAAAATTGGGTGACCATTCAGCTAATTTAGATGTTTTTGTTGGAAATATTATTGATGATTGTATACTTTAGTGATATCATTGATACAACTGGTATTACAGATTCGATAACTAAAATTATTTTAAATACTCCAAGTTCAATCATCAATAAACAGATTTCGAGAATAGTTGATTCTAGTGAGGATGTACCAGAGACATTACAAGAAATTTTTGACAAGAACTCAGGAAACTTGGATCAAGATCAACGACGGAAGTTTGCGGATCTTCTTCATGAATTTGTAGAGATTTTTCAAGATGATGACGTTTCTGGAAAATGTAATTTGGTTGAACATAGAATTCAATTACTCCATAATCAACCAATTAAACAACTTATTCGAAGACCCCCTATCCATCAAGTTAAGGAATTGGATGAATGTATTGCTGAGATGCATTCTCAAGGAGTTATTGAAGAATCAGACAGCTCGTATTGTTCACCTGTAGTTCCCAAGAAGAAGAAGGATGGAAAAATTCGTTTTTGTATTAATTTTCAAAAAATTAATGCAATTACGATTAAGGATTCGTACCCTTTACCAAGAGCTGACGATATTCTCGATAAACTTGCAGGATATTCATGGTTTTATACTTTGGACTTAAAGAGTGGATACTGGCAATTCAAGATTCGAGAAGAGGATAGGAAAATCACGACTTTCTCAATCGGAAAAGGACTTGGGAAATTTACAGTTATGCCATTTGGTTTATGCAACGCACCTGCGACTTTTCAACGTTTAATGGAAAAATTACTCAGAGACTATCTTTCAAAATTCTGTTTAGTCTATTTGGATGACGTTATGGTATTGGGAAAGTCATTTGATGAGATAATAATTAACCTGAAGAAAGTGTTTCTTCGTTTTCAAGAAGCAGGATTACGTCTTAATAAGAAGAAATGTGTTTTCTTCAGCAGGCAAGTTGAATATTTAGGATACATCGTTTCAGAAGAAGGAAAAACAGCGGATCCAAAGAAGATTGAATCTGTTGTAAACTGGCCAATTCCTCATAACAAAAAGGCTGTGTTGAGTTTCGTGAATTTCTGTGGTTATTATACGCGACTTATTAAAGGTTTTGCTGACATAGCTAAACCTTTATCTAGGTTAACTGAAAAATCAGCTAAGTTCATATGGTCAGAGGAATGTCAAAAAGCTTTTTCAAGATTGAAAGAGGTTCTTACAACACCTCCAATTTTGGCATTTCCTTCTCTTTCTTCTGAATTTATTTTAGATACTGACACTTTTGACCATGTAATTGGGTCGGTTCTTTCTCAGAAACAAGATGGAATCGAACGTGTCATAGGTTATTATAGTAGAGTCCTTTCAAAATCAGAGAGAAATTATTGTGTCACTCGACGTGAACTCCTTGCTATTATAGAATCGTTAAAAAAATTTCATCATTACCTTATCGGTAAACCTTTCATTATTAGGACTGTTCATTCTTCTTTAACTTGGTTATTGTCGTTTAAGGAATTGGATGGACAATTGGCTCATTGGTTAGGGAAATTGGATCAGTACAACTACAGAATTATTCACAGGAAAGGCAATTTACATGGAAATGCTGATGGACTTTCACGACGGCCTTGTGAAGATTTCTCCTGCAAATATTGTTCCAGAGTAGAAGAAAAATTCAGCAATGTAGAAACAATTTGCCCTATCATTTTTGAAGAAAACACATCAGAAAAAAGGAAGAATAGTCAGGCAGAAGATGAAGCTATTTATTTAATTTGTCAAACGAAAGAATTACAGAAGAAACCATAATGGCAAGAGATTTCATCGATGGACGAATTCACCAAAATCTATTGTTCTCAATGGGATTCGTTGGTACTAATTAATGGGATTTTGTATAGAGAATGGATTTCAACGAATTTAGATTACAAAATCCGTCAATTAGTTGTTCCTCAACATAAAATTAAAGATATTTTGGAAAAAGCACATGATTCACCATCTGGAGGATATTTCGGAGTAAACAAGACTTTAAATAAAATTAGCAAAAGATTTTATTGGGCTACTTGTAAAAGAGATGTAGAAAATTGGTGTATATCTTGTGAAGTCTGTGTTTCAAAGAAAGGTCCTCTAGATAAAGGTCATGGTGAGATGAAAATTTATAATTCAGGAGTTCCATTTGAAAGACTTCAAATGGATATCTTAGGCCCATTTCCACTTTCTTCTTTGGGCAATAAATACCTCTTAGTTGTAACAGACTGTTTTTCAAAATGGGTTGAAGCTTTTCCTCTCTCAAATATGAGAACAAAAACCATTGCTGAGATTTTTGTTGATCAGATTGTTTGTAGGTATGGGGTACCTTTACAGGTAAATACTGATCCAGGATCGAATTATGATTCGAAATTGATTAAAAATTTATCTGAGTTGTTAGGAATCAAGAAGACAAGAACGACACCATTACACCCACAATAAAATGGACAAGTAGAAAGACAACACCAAACACTTCTACACTATCTCACAAAATACATACATGAAAATCAAAAAGACTGGGATCGCTGGGTTTCACTATTTTCACGACTGGAACTACTCCGGCTGAGATGTACACCGGTTTCGATCTGAGGCTTCCTTTGGACTTGATTCGAGGATGTCTACCAGATGAGGTCGAGATTAATAGAGACGGGGATTACGTACACAAGCTTCGGAGAAAACTCAGCGAGATCCACAAAATGGCACGAGACCGGATTAACTTACAATCGGAAAGAACGAAGTCTTGATACGACAAACGAGCTCTCAACATTGAATATTCCCAAGGACAAAAAGTTTGGTTCTTCAACCCTCAAAGAACCAAAGGAAAAGCATCAAAACTTCAGTCAAATTGGGGAAGACTTGGGAAGTTGTGAAAAAAATTAATGACGTCGTTTATTGTATTCGTTGTTCACCAAGACATAAATCCAAGATAGTCAACATCAATCGTCTTGGGACTTACACTGAGAGAGACACCCGATAATGAAGACTGCTCTTCTCACGGTTCTTTTGAGCTGAGGTTTTTCCCGTGGACGTGAAGGTAAATACCGGAGCAGGGACTTGAGGTGTGGTTCCACAGCATGCCAACTTCCCCCTTCTTGTCTGAAGACCGATTTCGACCAAATAAGAAGGATGAGTCAAGTAGATTGTGCAAGAGACGGATCCATCTTAGTCCTGTTAAGTGATGATTGGTATCGCATCTGTAAGCATTGCTCGGTAACTTGATGCCGAGGATGGGTCAAGGTAGAGGATGTTGGTGTCGGTTCCTGTAAGTCATCATTGGATTGTAAGAGGATCAACCCGCTTGAAGGATGGATGGTTATGATTGTCGGGACGACAGTCTAAAAAGGAGAGGGCAATGTTGTGACCGAGCTCGAACGTTGCGCGATTTGAACACCGAGAATCGCGCATAGCAACCCCTAGCAACGAGATCAACGACGTCGCGGATGTTATTGTTTATGTTCAGTCTGATTCTGATAGCTGTTGAGGACAGTTGTGTTTACGTTCGAATAAAGAGTTCGAGTTCAAGTGTGCTTTTCTATAAATACGTGTTGTCATTCTCATTACCCGAACCCGATCATAACAGTATCATCATATCAATAGAATAGAATTATATATGACTTCGCAATAAGTCCTACACTAAAAAATTCTATGATTTTATAGACATTATATTTAAGTTTCGTTCTTACATATGAATATATATATATATATATATATTCTTATTATACATATATATAAGAAATTACCAACCTATCTTTATAATATCTATCTGTGTAATATGTTTTAAATTCATTTACATAATGGTATAAATTTGCGTAGCGTTGAAGATAAAATTTTTTGCAAAGTGGATATGTATCCCTTCGAATTGTATTTATGCTCGCATGTTCCTTCTCGATTGGATACAGTATACCTATTTTTATCAACAAAAAAAAACTTTGTTTATTTTAACTGTTTTACGAGGGTAGTTCAATAAGTCTTTAGAATAAAGTATAAAAACAATTTTTTTTGGGTAAATTTTTTTTTATTTTTCAACATAATCTCCTTGGAGCTCTATACACTTGGTCAATCGCTTTTTAAGTTTTTTTAATCCTTCAGAAAAGTGCGTTTTCGGAAGTTCCTCAAAATAAGCACTTACAGAGGCAATGACGTCTTCGTTGTCCGTAAATCTCTGTGCAATCTTCTTATCTTCTAAGTTCAACATGTTGCATGACTTGACGAGTACTTCATCCCCGACCTTGAATTCGGTGAAGTATTGCTGTTTTTGGCTAGCGTATTTTTCAGCGCGTTTCTGCGCCTTGGTCTTAATCCGCTCGCGCGCGAGGAAAATCCTTTCCTCAAGCGGAGTTTCTTCTGGAGAATTTATTATATAAATCCAATTTTTCCACAAACCTTTGGGCTTCGCACCGAGATGTAATTCAATCGGTGTAAAGCCCGTCATTTCGTGATTAACTTAATTCATAATCTGTAGAAAAAAGATTCTATTGACCGCTGCGAGTAAACATTAAAATAAATTAAAAAAAAAAAATTATTAATTCCCGAACCTTGAAGGCGAACCGCACTTTTATTGCGGAAATCTAAAACAATAGAGGGGGAATATACAACAAATAATTTAACGGAAAATGATGACTACTGAGGTTAACAAAGTGAAATTAGAATAAGCGTTTCGCCCCGGGTTATCTGGTGGGCTCGTCAGAAAGACGCCAGATAAACCTGTCTTTGACGCGAAAGTGATACGCCGGTTGCTTAGAATATATTACTTTTAAAAGTGTACCTTACTAGCGGGAAAGGAATTCCATCTAGCAGCTTAGATGAACAACTAATCAAAAATTAAAATATTATAACTATATGGACACATTCGTAGTCAAGTGCCAAGTGTTATTTGTAATAAGACTCTAATACTCGTTTCATAGGGTATTTGTAGAAAAAAGATTCTATTGACCGCTGCGAGTAAACATTAAAATAAATAAAAAAAAAATTATTAATTCCCGAACCTTGAAAGCGAACCGCACTTTTATTGCGGAAATCTAAAACAATCGAGGGGGAATATACAACAAATAATTTAACGGAAAATGATGACTACTGAGGTTAACAAAGTGAAATTAGAATAAGCGTTTCGCCCCGGTTTATCTGGTGGGCTCGTCAGAAAGACGCCAGATAAACCTGTCTTTGACGCGAAAGTGATACGCCGGTTGCTGAGAATGAATTACTTTTAAAAGTGTACCTTACTAGCGGGAAAGGAATTCCATCTAGCAGCTTAGATGAACAACTAATCAAAAATTAAAATATTATAACTATATGGACACATTCGTGGTCAAGTGCCAAGTGTTATTTGTAATAAGACTCTAATACTCGTTTCATAGGGTATTTGTAGAAAAAAGATTCTATTGACCGCTGCGAGTAAACATTAAAATAAATAAAAAAAAAAATTATTAATTCCCGAACCTTGAAGGCGAACCGCACTTTTATTGCGGAAATCTAAAACAATAGAGGGGGAATATACAACAAATAATTTAACGGAAAATGATGACTACTGAGGTTAACAAAGTGAAATTAGAATAAGCGTTTCGCCCGGGTTATCTGGTGGGCTCGTCAGAAAGACGCCAGATAAACCTGTCTTTGACGCGAAAGTGATACGCCGGTTGCTTAGAATATATTACTTTTAAAAGTGTACCTTACTAGCGGGAAAGGAATTCCATCTAGCAGCTTAGATGAAAAACTAATCAAAAATTAAAATATTATAACTATATGGACACATTCGTGGTCAAGTGCCAAGTGTTATTTGTAATAAGATTCTAATACTCGTTTCATAGGGTATTTGTAGAAAAAAGATTCTATTGACCGCTGCGAGTAAACATTAAAATAAATAAAAAAATTAATTATTAATTTCCAAAAAAAATTTTTTATTAATTTTTTTTATTTTTTTTTTTATTTATTTTAATGTTTACTCGCAGCGGTCAATAGAATCTTTTTTCTACAAATACCCTATGAAACGAGTATTAGAGTCTTATTACAAATTCATTCATAATCGTTTGAATGATGTTGACGTACGGCTCCCAACCAGTGTGTTTTTCGCTAGTAAATGTGCGAAAAAATCGCCCTAATTCTTTATTCATACGCTCAACAATGTTGCTTTGCAGGTGACGTATTGACGAGAAAATCAAGTCGATGTTCTCTTCGTCAAGCTTTTTTATCCACGCATTAGCAGTAAATTGAGAGGCGTGATCGCAGGATATACGTTTCGGTTTCCCGAATTGCAGAATATAGTCATTGAAGATTTTTCGGATTACGGCTGCCGTGGTTTGTCGCCTTAAAGGGTATAGCACAACAAATTTGGAAAATGCGTCGATCGTGTCGAGGATGTTCTTTATTCCCGCAGGCGACGTCGGCAGAGGCCCGTAAAAATCTATATATAAAAGATCGTTTGGCGCTTCAGGTATAATATTTCCCATCGGCGCTCTGCACGGTCTTGTTGATACTTTATTGAGTTGACACGAGTCGCAAAAAGCAGTGGCTTGTTACGCTCTGTGTCGAAGGTTTTTTATATAGAAATCCTCGTTTAACATTTGCACGAGTTTTTTTGCTCCCTAATGACCATATCCCTCGTGTGTTTAAGTGATAAGTTGATTCGTTATCGCTCGAGGAATCATGATTTTATATTGTTTAAATGATTTTTATAAATTAAATCATTTTCGTATAAATATGTCCTTTTATCTGGATCTTTTTTATGTTTATCGTTACAATTTTTAATTATTTTTAATAAATAATCGTTCTTTTGTTGTAACTTTGATAAGTTTTTCAACTGTGAGGCCAACTCTTTCGAACAATTTTGCTTTTTTATTAACGCGATAGCTATTTCTCCCGGCCTTCTTCTTTCATCGGGATCATACTCAGGGTGACGACTCAACAAATCGGCAACGGTATTTTCTTTGCCTTTTATGATCTCGATGTGTAGATCGTAATCCTGGGTACCGAGAACCCAACGTCGTACGCGGTTCCTTATAAAATTGTATTTAAATAAAAATGTTAACGCATCGTGATCCGTTTTAACGTACACTTTTGCGGCTTTTAGATATGTGTTAAATTTTTGAAGGGCCCATACGATTGCTAGTAGCTCCTTTACGGTGGTAATGTATGTTAACTCTGCGCCTTGTAACGTCCGCCTTATGTAGGTTATTACACGTTCATCTTCGATCTTATCTAATGGCGAATGTGAGGCACCGAGGGCGTAAGAACTCTAATCTGCGCGTAAAATATACGGTTGGGATGGGTCGGGATAGGCCAAACATACTTCTTTTTCAAAAACTTCTTTTGTTCTTTCAAAAGCCTTTTATTGTCTGTCCCCGCACTCCCAATTTTTTAGTTTTTCCTTTTTGAGTAGTTCTAATATCGGAATTAGTTCGTGTGAGTGATTATTCGCGAATTTTGAGTAAAAGTTTATTACGCCTAAAAACGCTTGTAATTGTTTTATGTTCCTGGGCCTCGGATATTTTTTTATTAAATCTATCTTATTTTCTTGTGGCTTTATTCCATTAGTCGAGAGAATAAAACCCAGAAATTCTGCTTCTTTTTTAAAGAATTCACATTTTTTTAATTTAAATTAAAATTCCATTTGATAAATTGGATAAATAATAACTCTAAATGATGTAAATGTTCGACATTATTTTTTGAAGTGCACAGCATGTCATTAACAAAAGCCACCATAAATGTTCCGATTCCCTTAATTACTACAAACAATCCGCGAATTAGGGCGGCGCTACTTATTTTTAAACCAAACGGGATGACCTTGAATTCATAAATTCTTCCCTGAAACATAAACGCCGTGTACTGTTTACTCTCTTCTCTGAGAGGAATTGGCCAAAAACTTGAAGTTAAGTCCAAGTTCGACATAACCTTAACTCCGAAACATTGTTGTAAAAGCTCATCGATGCTCTGTGGTGATTCGTGATCATCTACAAGTTTTTCGTTTAATTTTCGTGCATCGAGGTACAAGCGTATCAATCCGTCCTTTTTAATTACGACGACGAGCGGGTTTACTATTTGATTTTCTTATAACTTTCCATTTTTCCATTTTCTTGATTTCATTGCGAACTTTGTCGCGATAATTTAGCGGAACAGGATATGATTTTATAAAGAATGATTCCTCGTCTTTTAATTTTAATTTATACTCGAACGAATTTAATCGTCCTGGTATTTTATAAAATGCCTTTTTATACTTCCATATCAAATGTTTTAATTTTTTAATAGAATTTGGATCTTGTGAAAAGCATTTGCTTAACTTTTCATCGATTTCCGAATGGGTAATGTCATACGGATCGACATTCAAATTTAATGAAACGTCGTCATTTTTACAATATTTCAATTCATTGTTTTGATTTTGGCATCTGTCTATATTTAGCTCTGGCCTGTTTTGTGATTAGAGATTAACATCAGAGGCATAATCTTCCTCGATTGTTTCCATGAAACGATGATCTAATTCTGATATAAATAAACATTGACTATGATAAGGTATAATTTGAATTTTATTAGGGCATCTAATAGTGATTTCGTCTTTCAAAGTATCTATGAGGAAACCAAGTTCTTTATGTGAATCGATTCCGAGAATACAATTTCTTATTAGTTTTGGAATAATCAGGAAAAGCAAATCCTTTATAAACATACCAACTTGAGTAGACGCGTAAATTTGTTTACTCAAGCACGTTGATTTTGTACCCGTTGCGCCTCGTATTATCGTTCCCACTATAGGTAGCGTCGGACAAATTTTAAATTTATCAATGTTCATGTTATAAAAGCTCTCAGAGATACATGTTACTTGGCTTCCAGTATCGACTAACGCTTTCATGTCTATACCCTCGATTTTAATATTAATTTCGGGACATGCACAAATTTTATTTTGTTCGTCCTCAACTTCGGACTCATCGAGCAAATCCGCTCGCGGATTATTAAAAATTGTGCAAATTGGATAGGTTAAATTAGTTGCATCTTGCTTACTTGTTGTTAATATATTTTCATTGAATGATTGTTTATCCGGGGCACAAGATGCAACTTCTATGGGTTTTTTGGAAATTCCCACGTGCCGGCTAAGCAATCATTTAAGTCATAATCGAATGAGACCGTTTCTTTAGGCTTCGCTCCTTTTATATTTTTCGGAGTAATTGGTTTGTCGGTTATGTCGGCCTGTATCGCATTTAGATTTCGCACGGTTTTCGCCTGTGTTTTTTGGTAATTGGCTTGTTGGTTATATGGTTTGTACGGTTGCTTATGCGTATTTTGATAATTAACCGCGTTACTCGCAAAATTTGCCATATTCCCACCGTATCTTTGTCCTTGATTTGATTGTTATTGTTTTCTCTGCTCTTGATCATCATCTTTAAATGATAAGAGTTCAAAGAGTTTGCTTTTAGTAGTGATACTCTGAGATCGTACCGCATAGCGAATGTCCTAGTCGAAATGATTTGCGATTTTGCGCACGAGCTTCTGTTCTGAATATTTTTTTTCGAGTTCCTGCACAAAACCCCAAATATACGTTTCGTATTATAACCTATTTAATTTTTCCGAAGGATTATACGTATTATATTCTACTTTACATGCTCATTCGTCTTGGATGTTATCGTTCCAAAATCTTTGTTTAAATTTAACGAAATCTTTAAATGTTTTAATTGAATCTTGAACGATATCATACCAAGCAGAAGCCGAACCGCCCAACGATTGTCCAATCGTATATAGCGTTTCGTAAAAATCGAGATTCATGACATCCATATACCGGCTTATTTCTTTTAAGTATCGAATGGATTTTTCCTTCGACTCGGCTTTAAACGTAAGTGGTTTCAACTTGGGACTTTTAACACACGACGTGTTTAAAGTGCTTTCGCCTACTCCCGGAATGACCGAACGCTCTTGTGTCGAAGATCTTATACGGTTTATTTTAGTATTATATTCTTCGAATTTGTCTAAATATAAGTTTATATCCTGTTCAAGTTGTGATTTAATTTTCCCGAGATCATTATCGCTTATCAAGAGGGCGTCTCTGGCTTTTGAGACCTCTACTTCTAAACCTTTAACTTTAGACTCGACTTTCTTCACGCTTTCTAATAAGTTTTCATTTACCGATAACATTCTATCAAACTTTTCGTTCCACGCTGATTTATATGTTAAATATTTTTTATCGAAACTTGCATTTACTCGACTCTCAATTTCATTAGAAAAATTCAAATTTAGTTGGTCTCTTGCTAACGTTTCTAATTGTGTAATTAAATTACCATAACCGTCTCGAATTTCCTGTGCGTTTTCCGCATCAATCGCCAATTGAACAACCGGCGAGCGCGCGGAGATTTTTTCAACGATCATTTTTTAAATCTTTTCTTCTAGTAGTTTCAAAGATTGTTCACTGGTTTTTTGAGCTAGCGTTGTCTCTATCTCGTTTAATTTTTGTTTTATATTACCGTAGTCTTCATTTAGAACGGAAAATTTTTGAGAATTTTGCAAAATCCTGCCATCAAAATCCTCTATTTTTGATTCGAGCGTTTCGATACGTTTCTCATACTCGTCAGATTTTTCTAGTACGTATTGAATTGAACCGTGTACCTCCTGTGCCCATCGCGCATTCTTTGAGGGATCGTCGACTATCGATTGATTCCCATCATCGCCTAATAAAACGTCGTGGAGTGTTTTATGTAGCTGTTCTTCAAAAACTGATGAATCGCAGTTTGGTCGAACATATGCATTTCTTCGCGTACGCAGAGACATTTTGATACTGTAGAGAGCCTTGAATAAATTTTGCAAATATTTTAATTTATCTTGATGAAATTCACACAATTGTTTTTGTACGTAATACAATTTTACTCTATTTCACTGAAGGTTATTATTTTGTCTATTTATACTATAAACACCATGCAGGCATATATATTTATACTAATTTTCATAATGCTTGCAGCTTATGTGAATGTTTATTCATATAAGAATCTTAATATTATAAATTGATTTTTTCCTTAATTAATTTTAAATCATCTGTGATGATCAAGAAAACTTTATCGTAAGTTTCATTTGCCTCATTGAGTTTATTGATATAATTCAAGTGTAACTCTGAATTCTCTTTCAAAAATCCCATATTATTTTCGGTAATATCAAGGCTTTCTACTGCGTATTCCTCGAGTTGCCTGACTTCGTTTTCAATGTCATATTCTCGTTGGATAGGTCATTACATTTATTATGTAGCTTAGCGACTTGAAATTCCAAATCTTTTATTCGCTGATCCTGAGAATTTGACCTGAAAAACAAAATTTCTATCGCGCCAGCTATTTTATTAATTTGGACATTTTCATTTATTGACGTGACGCGCTGCCTTTTCACGGTCGCGGCGATAAATTCCGCAGTATTGAATCGCGGCATTATACGTATCAATTCGCACGTGTTCTACGCTTAAATTAAATTTATCTATATTTGTACATAAAGTTAATATTAAATTTTACGACAGCGTACAATGGTGCATGTCCTATAGAATAAACAAATAAGAGAATTTTCAAAGTTTGTAGCTCTTAGATTGTGTAAATTTAATGCAGACGTAATTATAAAATTTTATTACCGCGTGATTTGGTGCGTATCATATATTATTTAAGAGAAGAAATACGATTTATTCTCGTGCGAAAAGGATTGATATTTTTATTTTGTATTATTTTTCGTCTATTTTAAAAAACCCAGCATCCTAGTAGGATCGCTATTGTAATGGTTTTCTTACCTCTACTTACTTTATTTGCGTACAATACTGTTGAGAGGATTTTCTTCTACGATGCTTTGAAATATATTAATCTCGATATCAATTAGCATGCATTAAATGTTATGTAAATAAATAAAGGTAAATTCAACACTTTATTTGCAAAATTTAAATATTCTAAAAATTTATATAAAAATTTTTATTTTATTATTAAATTTTAATATGATTTTAAATTATAAGTCCAGGATGCAGGGGAATGGATGTCCAAATAAAATAAAATGTATTGTTATATGCTATGAATGCCTTGGTATAAAACCTTAGCACATTTATTTTAAAGCTAACAAATACAAAATATATACAGTTTTCTAATTCTTTATCGCACGGATTAATGGCGCGGTAATGGTGCGCTTGCCGATCGCTTTGCTCTCCAAAGGAGAAGAGCGTGCGTGTAAGGTGCACGAAAACCGAATGCGTCCGCTACCGTTTTCCGGTGGCATATCACCTCGGTTTTCGCGCAACGCCGAAAATCGAGGTTCGAAGCGGGGCGCATTCCTCCCCGTACACCCCGCACACTAATTCGCGTATTATTTCCTCTTTCTCTCTCACACTCATTCGCGAATCTCTCCCCTCTCTTACAATCGTCGCTCGCGTGCTCGCTGCCCAATATTCGTACGTGTTTCGGCCGCTCGGATCCTGGAATGCGTGGCTCGGCGTTCGTCGCAGCTGGCTTCCTTTCGTGGGTAGAATACCTATATATATCTTTCTTTGTATACATTTTATTTTAGCTGTTATTTTATTTCTTATTTTCTAAGCTCTACATAGAGGTGAGAATTCCTTGTAATAAATTCTCATTTGAGGAGGACGTAAGTCTTAATTATTTAATGACTGTCGTATGAGAAATACAAAATTATTATTACATTATAACATTTGGTATTGATACTGAATGTTATTATTTAATAATATTAAATAATTTATATTTATTAAGTAAATATATAGAGAGTATGACTTTAATTACAATAATAATGATCCATTTTCTTTATTCGACTATCGAGGGTGTTACAGCTTTTTCTGAATATATTTTTATTGATTATATAATTTTCAACTCTGAAAGAATTACACAAGCCCATACAATACCTTTACTTATTATTTTTAAATAAAATGGAATGTATTGCATACATAGTTATACTGCAATTTTACTTTCACGTCTTCTTCCTATCCTATCAGTACAAAATTACTTTCATAAGATATGTCATTCTCAACGCGTAAAATTTGTGATTACACAGCTGAACAATTAATTTTATGTAAAGTTCATACATGCGCAAGTACATCAGCTTAGTAGCGTCATTTAACCTATGAGATTATTTACCCTACTAAAAAGCATCACATGATATTATGATACAAAAAATCACGTGTTTAAATGAGAGAGAATTACTTTCTGAAACTTTTTGAGATCTCATATAAAATATCACATGAATGTCACATATAAATAACGTGACAATTTCAAGTGAATATGACATCATATTTTACATAACATTTATGTGATATTTCATGTGATATCTCAAGTAGATTCAGAATTTATTTCTCTTCCTTTTCAACACGTGATATTTTGTTTCATTATATCAAGTGATTATCAGTTTTTCAAGATTACGGGTACGTTTTTCCTACAGACATTATATAAAAGTAAATTAAAATTCCAAAACAAATTAAACAAAAAATGTAATATATGTACATTGCGATCTTTTTCTTGCTGAATTTTTATAAGCTTATCATCATTCAAATCATAAGCAGATGACAGGTTATTTCTGGAATATGAAACAGCTCTTTTACTTTTTATTAGAGTATCCAATTCAGTTTTTGTAGCTATAATAATTGTATTTTATTTTTATAATTTAAATATATAACATTATATTACATTAAACTGAATTAAAATAATATGTAGTATGCACTATTTCATGAAAGTAAAATATTTATTATACAGGTAAGTTAAGTTTTTATTTAAGTATACTATTCAACTTATGTAATAATAATAATATATAAATAAGAGTGGCCTATTGACAATAACCATATGGATTTGAAATATGAATAATCCATATAGATTTTCAGGATATGGACACATTTGTTTTTGTATAAATTCTTAAAATGGTCTTTAATGGCTTTAACAAGTTTTGTTCAGGAGATAAACTAGATAGTAAAATTAAACCACGGTGTAAGAAGAAGAACACCCTGATATAAACAAAAACATACAGGTTGGAGCGTCTTAATCTCATCTACAATAGCTCTTAAGTAAGACCAAATTTATTTTCACTTATTAAAAGTTAATGCCAAAGAGAACGTTAAATAATAATCAAACTTTGAAATAATTTATATATATTTAATTTTTAAATAACGACAAGAAATTTAGTACAGAATTTATGCTCCGTAAAACTTTGATGGACGTATTATACCCACAATTTTCAGGTATATTACCTACATTTTTCTTATTTGTCCCTCTTTTAATCCATAAATATTGTAGATGTTTGTCGTAATATCTAGTTTATATGTGACTATGAAATAAAAAACATAGCACAACGTATTATAGTCAATCCCAAGAAGAGCCCGTACCAATTTTACCATAATGAATTAATTTTATATTTGTTGCATTATGTATTTTTACAGAATTTATATAAAAAGTGTTTCATTGTCAACTACTAAATATCAATTCAATAAAATAAGTTATAATTATGTTAACATTTTATTGTTTTAAGTAGGATAACTTTATGTATGTCCTATAAAGAAGTAAAAGGATGAAATAACGCTATCTTTCTTGAAAAAATTTATCTAGGTCATATATACATAGCTATACGTATTTTTCAACAAGGATTACTGTTACATGCATATAAACTAAAGATGGTTATTCTTTCAACAAGAATATACAGTTTAATTTTGTACATTTTTAAGAAAACATTAAGATATTTTTCTATACAGGATTTTTAAGCACATTAGAAAATAAAATACTAGGTTAGGTGACAATATCATATGCATATTACCAGCTATTCTATTCTATTTGTGGTTAGTGCCGCCAAAAGTCTGAACGACCATCAACTGTCGGTTAGTATGCCGCGCATGCGTATAATAAATGCGGGAGAATTGAAAGATGAAAGTCTCCGAGGTCCGGGAAGTCTGTGTTGCATCCTGCCACCTGTCCGTCGGCAAGCTGCAACGCCACAAACAAACGTGCAGCATGCCACATGATTACACGTTACCGTACACAGCAGTACCATCTGCCGCTAAACACGCACGCTACTTATAGTAATACCGACCAACAAGGACACACCGGCTAACCAGACGACTGATCGACCGCTCACGCACCTCACTAAGTCATCCAAGTCACTGCGACCATATGCGATAATACACAACACGGGTGAACAACGACTCTCTCCGCTCACCCGCCGGGGAGCCGCAGCCATGATTATGTAAAACCATTACTGGACCAATTGCCACAAAAAGGACAATAAAAGCAGTAAACCCAACCTACGATTTCCCGGAAAAAGAATAAAACCACACACTTTCCGTACAAACAGCACTATTTTCGTCCACCTCCACGTACATATCCTAACCCAAACCTACACGAATATCAATATACACATTAGAGAAATAATCGCACTTAGACCGTCCTCTATAAATGTCATCCCTTCACCACTCCCTCAGGACCTTCTAGAAGCTTCCTTGCCGCGTCACCCAGACCTGAAATCAGCCTATATAAGCTGACCAGGCAACCAAGCGGGCATCTGTCCTGATCTAGTCTCCTCCAGAGGACGAACATCTGCCCGACGGAAGACCAAGCTGTAAAACCGACTGAAGAGCATCGTAATTGTATCCGTAACTCAGATTGAGACTTGCATTGTGTAAAATTGTAATTAGTTCAAATCAATAAAAGTATCAGTACATTATAATACTCATTATCGGCAACGTTATTCAAACTTCCCACAACGCCCTAATCCCCTTGCGCTCGAGTCAGCACGAGAGAGACAAGCAGAGGAAGCATCACATTGAGCCGGGCGCCACCGCCCACTGACCGCGGGTTAACCCTACGGGTGCCGTCATAAAGGTAAGTCACAGGAAGCCATTATGTCTTTATAACTATTTGCTTACGCTTCCGTCTATCCTCGCTGATTGTTTTGTGACTGTCATTGCACGTCTACGCTTGTTCGCCGCCCGTCCGTAGGTAGAGTGGCCTTGGCCGTCAAGTTCCTAAAATTGGGCTCGTTACCTTTTAGTTTTAAGCGCTGTACGACAACCGGGGCGTAACATCTGCAACCAGTAACAGAAGAAAGAAAAAGAAGCGTCTCTGATACCCTCCCCTCGGGTCCGATGGGAAACCCGGGCTCGAGGGAAGGGCAGCAAGGAGAGGCTAGGGAACAACCCTAGTTTCCTGTGAGATAAAACTTACTGCGGCAGAAATAGCAAGGACTAAGGAGAGTTAGCAGGAAGCAAAGCAGGTCGGAGGGGTGGAGAGAACAAACAAGCGGAGATTAGATCCGGAGATCACAGTCAGATATAAAGCGAAGGAGAATTTCGATGAAATCATTGCGAGGTTTGTGTAGGATGGAGGAAATAGTGAAGGGGGAGGGAGGAAAGTTTGAGTTTAGCGAGGGAACGTAAAAGGCGAGAGCATCGGGGATGAAGTGTGGACAGGAGTAGAAAACGTGATTAAGATCCTCGTTATCTTCGCCGCAGGGGCAGAGAGGGGAGGTTACATGGTTTTTATTAAAGAGGCTAAGTGTTAGGCTGTAGTGATTGCTCCGCATGCGGCAAAAGGTGGTAATGGAAGTGCGATCTAGGGTCTGAGAGTGAAACCAAGGCTTTGGGGAGTCAAGACGTTAGTGTGAGAAGTAAAAGCAGCCAGTACTGGTGCGGTAATGGTTGAGGTAATTATTACATTCGGATTGGGAAAGCGATTGACTAAGGGGAAAGAAGTCATTATATGGTAAGGGGAATTTGAGAGTAGTGCCAGCGAAGGAGGCTTGCTTCGCAAAAAGAGCGGCCTTTTCGTTGCCGGGAATTCCTAGGTGGCTAGGAATCCAGGCGAGGCGCACGGTATGATTGGACAAGGTAAAATTTTCGAGAAGTTTTTTAATTTTGAAAATACAGGTGATGGGAGAGGAGATGTAAGTCTTTTCCCCCAGCGCCACACTCGATAAGGACCGCACGATCAAACGCTCTCCCAATCCTGTCAAAGACTTCAGACTCTCCTTTCAAACCTTTCTCTCCTCCTCTATCGTCTTCTACACTGATGGTACCAAAACCAACATTGGCTCCTATATTGGCTTAGCGATACACTCCCCCAATCTCAATTTCGATCGTCAATTTAGAATCTCCTACCACGCTTCTATCGCCTCAACTGAAGCTCTCGCCATCCAACTAGCTCTTGAGTACATCGAGAATCACAACATCCTCAAAAGCACTATTTTTACCGACTCCCTAAGCACTCTTCAAGCTATTTCTAATCTTCGCGATTACATCTCCTCTCCCATCACCTGTATTTTCAAAATTAAAAAACTTCTCGAACATTTCACCTTGTCCAATCATACCGTGCGCCTCGCCTGGATTCCTAGCTACCTAGGAATTCCCGGCAACGAAAAGGCCGCTCTTTTTGCGAAGCAAGCCTCCTTCGCTGGCACTACTCTCAAATTCCCCGTACCATATAATGACTTCTTTCCCCTTAGTCAATCGCTTTCCCAATCCGAATTTAAGAAAATTTTCCTGCTAACTCTCCTTAGTCCTTGCTATTTCTGCCGCAGTAAGTTTTATCTCACAGGAAATTAGGGTTGTTCCCTAGCCTCTCCTTGCTGCCCGTCCCTCGAGCCCGGGTTTCCCATCAGACCCGAGGAGCGGGTATCGGAGACGCTCCTTTTTCTTTCTTCTGTTACTGGTTGCAGATGTTACGTCCCGGTTGTCGTACAGCGCTTAAAGCTAAAAGGTAACGAGCCCAATTTTAGGAACTTGACGGCCAGGGCAACTCTACCTACGGACGGGCGGCGAACAAGCGTAGACGTGCAATGACAGTCATAAAACAATCAGCGAGGATAGACGGAAGCGTAAGCAAATAGTTATAAAGACATAATGGCTTCCTGTGACTTACCTTTATGACGGCACCCGTAGGGTTAATCCGCGGTCAGTGGGCGGTGGCGCTCGGCTCAATCTGATGCTTCCTCTGCTTGTCTCTCTCGTGCTGAATCGAGCGCAAGGGGATTAGGGCGTTGCGGGAAGTTTGAATGACGTTGCCGATAATGAGTATTATAATGTACTGATACTTTTATTGATTTGAACTAATTACAATTTTACACAATGCAAGTCTCAATCTGAGTTACGGATACAATTACGATGCTCTTCAGTCGGATTTACAGCTTGGTCTTCCGTCGGGTAGAGGTTCGTCCTCTGGAGGAGACTAGATCAGGACAGATGCCCGCTTGGTTGCCTGGTCAGCTTATATAAGCTGATTTCAGGTCTGGGTGACGCGGCAAGGAAGCTTCTAGAAGGTCCTGAGGGAGTGGTGCAGGGATGACATTTATAGAGGACGGTCTAAGTGCGATTATTTCTCTAATGTGTATATTGATATTCGTGTAGGTTTGGGTTAGGATATGTACGTAGAGGCGGACGAAAATAGTGCTGTTTGTACGGAAAGTGTGTGGTTTTATTCTTTTTCCGGGAAATCGTAGGTTGGGTTTGCTGCTTTTATTGTCCTTTTTGTGGCAATTGGTCCAGTAATGGTTTTACATCATCATGGCTGCGGCTCCCCGGGAGGTGAGCGGAGAGAGTCGTTGTTCACCCGTGTTGTGTATTATCGCATATGGTCGCAGTGACTTGGATGACTTAGTGAGGTGCGTGAGCGGTCGATCAGTCGTCTGGTTAGCCAGTGTGTCCTTGTTGGTCGGTATTACTATAAGTAGCGTGCGTGTTTAGCGGCAGATGGTACTGCTGTGTACGGTAACGTGTAATCATGTGGCATGCTGCATGTTTGTTTGTGGCGTTGCAGCTTGCCGACGGACAGGTGGCAGGATGCAACACAGACTTCCCGGACCTCGGAGACTTTCATCTTTCAATTCTCCCGCATTTATTATACGCATGCGCGGCATGCTAACCGACAGTTGATGGTCGTTCAGACTTTTGGCGGCACTAACCACAAATAGAATAGAATAGCTGGTAATATGCATATGATATTGTCACCTAACCTAGTATTTTATTTTCTAATGTGCTTAAAAATTCTGTAAAGAAAAATATCTTAATGTTTTCTTAAAAATGTACAAAATTAAACTGTATATTCTTGTTGAAAAAATAACCATCTTTAGTTTATATGCATGTAACAATAATTCTTGTTGAAAAATACGTATAGTTATGTATATATGACCTAGATAAATTTTTTCAAGAAAGATTGCGTTATTTCATCCTTTTACTTCTTTATAGGACATACATAAAGTTATCCTACTTAAAACAATAAAATGTTAACATAATTATAACTTATTTTATTGAATTGATATTTAGTAGTTGACAATGAAACACTTTTTATATAAATTCTATAAAAATACCTAATGCAACAAATAAAAAATTAATTCATTATGGTAAAAATGGTACGGGCTCTTCTTGGGATTGACTATAATACGTTGTGCTATGTTTTTTATTTCATAGTTACTTATAAACTAGATATTACGACAGACATCTACAATATTTATGGATTAAAAGAGGGACAAATAAGAAAAATGTAGGTAATATACCTGAAAATTGTGGGTATAATACGTCCATCAAAGTTTTACGGAGCATAAATTCTGTACTAAATTTCTTGTCGTTATTTAAAAATTAAATATATATAAATTATTTCAAAGTTTGATTATTATTTAACGTTCTCTTTGGCACAAACTTTTAATAAGTGTAAATAAATTTGGTCTTACTTAAGAGCTATTGTAGATGAGATTAATGCGCTCCAACCTTTATGTTTTTATTTATATCAGGGTGTACTTCTTCTTACACCGTGGTTTAATTGTACTATCTAGTTTATCTCCTGAGCAAAACTTGTTAAAGCCATTAAAGACCATTTTAAGAATTTATACAAAAATAAATGTGTCCATATCCTGAAAATCTATATGGATTATTCATATTTCAAATCCATATGGTTATTGTCAATAGGCCACTCTTATTTATATATTATTATTATTACATAAGTTGAATAGTATACTTAAATAAAAACTTAACTTACCTGTACAATAAATATTTTACTTTCATGAAATAGCGCATACTACATATTATTTTAATTCAGTTTAATGTAATATAATGTTATATATTTAAATTATAAAAATAAAATACAATTATTATAGCTACAAAAACTGAATTGGATACTCTAATAAAAAGTAAAAGAGCTGTTTCATATTCCAGAAATAACCTGTCATCTGCTGATGATTTGAATGATGATAAGCTTATAAAAATTCAGCAAGAAAAAGATCGCAATGTACATATATTACATTTTTTGTTTAATTTGTTTTGGAATTTTAATTTACTTTTATATAATGTCACACGTAACACGTGATTTTTTGTATCATAATATCACGTGATGCTTTTTAGTAGGGTAAATAATCTCATAGGTTAGAAGACGCTACTAAGCTGATATACTCATTACAATACGATAAATTGGGCTGGGATTTTAAAATTCAAAAAGTTGGCTTCAACATTCGTTACACTCCTGTAGACTAATTAGTCTAAAAAATAAATTCTGAAAAAATTAGAACATATTGTACGTATGGTGTACTTTAAAGTCCCGCAAGTTAAAATGAAAAACTTGAAGAAATGCTTATTGAACAAAGTGAACAAAAAAAAGTAAATATATTAAAAATTAAAAATTATATGTACTTGCGCATGTATGAACTTTACATAAAATTAATTATTCAGCTGTGTAATCACAAATTTTACGCGTTGAGAATGACATATCTTATGAAAGTAATTTTGTACTGATAGGAAGAAGACGTGAAAGTAAAATTGCAGTATAACTATGTATGCAATACATTCCATTTTATTTAAAAATAATAAGTAAAGGTATTGTATGGGCTTGTGTAATTCTTTCAGAGTTGAAAATTATATAATCAGTAAAAATATATTCAGAAAAAGCTGTAACACCCTCGATAGTCGAATAAAGAAAATGGATCATTATTATTGTAATTAAAGTCATACTCTCTATATATTTACTTAATAAATATAAATTATTTAATATTATTAAATAATAACATTCATTATCAATACCAAATGTTATAATGTAATAATAATTTTGTATTTCTCATACGACAGTCATTAAATAATTAAGACTTACGTCCTCCTCAAATGAGAATTTATTACAAGGAATTCTCACCTCTATGTAGAGCTTAGAAAATGAGAAATAAAATAACAGCTAAAATAAAATGTATACAAAGAAATATATATATATATATATATATATATATATATATATATATATATATATATATATATATATATACACATAGGTATTCTACCCACGAAAGGAAGCCAGCTGCGACGAACGCCGAGCCACGCATTCCAGGATCCGAGCGGCCGAAACACGTACGAATATTGGGCAGCGAGCACGCGAGCGACGATTGTAAGAGAGGGGAGAGATTCGTGAATGAGTGTGAGAGAGAAAGAGGGAATAATACGAAGAGCGGCGGCGAAATAGAAGCGTAAGTGTAAGGGCGGTATGGGGAAATGAATGTGAGTGTGTGCGAATGAAAGTGTGTATGTGAGTGCATATGTGCGAAACTCGCGAATTAGTGTGCGGGGTGTACGGGGAGGAATGCGCCCCGCTTCGAACCTCGATTTTCGGCGTTGCGCGAAAACCGAGGTGATATGCCACCGGAAAACGGTAGCGGACGCATTCGGTTTTCGTGCACCTTACACGCACGCTCTTCTCCTTTGGAGAGCAAAGCGATCGGCAAGCGCACCATTACCGCGCCATTAATCCGTGCGATAAAGAATTAGAAAACTGTATATATTTTGTATTTGTTAGCTTTAAAATAAATGTGCTAAGGTTTTATACCAAGGCATTCATAGCATATAACAATACATTTTATTTTATTTCGACATCCATTCCCCTGCATCCCAGACTTATAATTTAAAATCATATTAAAATTTAATAATAAAATAAATATTTTTATATAAATTTTTAGAATATTTAAATTTTGCAAATAAAGTGTTGAAAATTTTTGATAAATTTAAAAGCTTTTGAAAACTTTGAAATTTTCGACATTTTTTGAAAATGTTAGAATTATTTACAAAATTGAAAACAATTTGAAAATTTTGAAAACTTTTGAAAATTTTGAATTATTTAATATAATTGTAATAATTCTAAAACTTTTTGAAAAGATTGAAATTTGTTACACATTTTAAAATATCTTAAAAATTTAAAAATTAAAAAAATATGAAAAACATAAAACAATGCTTGTGGAATTTTTAAAATTTTTCAATAATGTGGATATTTTTATAAAATTTTGTATGTTTTATGATATTTTAAAAATTGTATAAATTCTTAAACGTTTTAAAAATTTTATAATTTGTTAAACATATTGAAATTTCTTGTAAATTTTAAAATTCTTGTATAGTTTTCAAATTTTTAAGAAATTTTGAAAGTGTGAATTATTTTGTCAATGTTCAAAATTTTTTGAAAATCCAATTTTTTAAAAAATTGAAATTTTGAATGCTTTGGAAGATTTTACAAATTTTACAAATTCTAAAACTTTTTAAAAAATGTGAAATTGGTTAAAAATTTGAAAATGTCTGAAAAAGAGTTTTTTTTTTAAATTTTAGAAAGTTTTTGTACATTTTGAAATTTTTTAAATTTTTTCACAATTACGAATTTTTTGAAACGTTGAGATTTTTAGATACTTTGGAAATTTTTTTAAATATTTGACATGTTTTAGAAATTTCCGAAAAATTAAAATTTTTTGAAAATTACAAATATTTGATTTTTAATATATTTAAAAATTTTACAAATTCTAATACTTTTTAAAAAATGTGAATTTCGATAAACGTTTTGAAATTTCTCAAAAAGTGTTTTTTTTTTAATTGTTGGTATATTTTGAAAATTTTGAAAATTTTTGAACATTTTGAAATTATCTGAACATTTTAAACTTATTTACATATTTCAAAAATTATAAAAATTCTGAAACTTTTAAAAAATTTTGAAATTTTTTGAAAATTGTGAATATTTGTGTAATATTTTAACAATAATAAAATTTCTTACAAATTTTGATAGTTTTATTGTATTTTACAAATTTTATAAATTTAAAAATTTCAAAATCTTTTGAAATTTTGAATTTTTTTTAAATTTTGGAAATATTTTCATAGTTTTATACATTTTTTTAAAAAATTAGAATTTTAAATTAATTTTGAAATTTTTTAGAAAAATTTAAAACGTTTTAATAATTTCAAAACTTTTGAAATTTTTTGAAAATTTAAAAATTTTGAGTTTTGGAATATTTAAAAGTTTTACAAATTCTAAAACTTGTTGAAAAGTGTGAAAGGAAATTTTTGGGAATTTTGACAATTTTTGAACATTTTGAACTTATTTATAAATTTCAAAAATTATAACAATTCTAAAACTTTTAGAATTTTGCTTTCCTGTGGGAAGAAAATTGGCAGGAAACTTTTGAAACTTTGAGAGATCGTTTATGTGAGCCGTCCATCTTAATGCATCTTAATTTTTATTAGCAATTTACTGTTTCGACCGATGCTATCGAATCCTTTTGGAAAATTTTACAAATTTTACAAATTCTAAAATTTTTTGAAAATTTTGAAAATTTGTTAAACATTTTGGAATATTTTAACAAATTGAAATTTGTTAAAAATTGTAAAACTATTTATAAATTGTGGAATATTTAAAAAATTTCAAATTTTTTTGAAAAATCTAAATTTATTGAAAATTTGGTATATTTTAAAATATGACATTTTTAGAAAATTGTTAAACCTTCTGAAAGTTTTAGACGATTTTACAAATTTTACCAATTCCAAAGCTTTTTAAAAATTTTGAAATTTGTTAAACATTTTGTAATTTCTTAAAAACTTTGACATTTTTGGAAATTGTGGAATTTTATTGATAATTTTGAAATTTTGTGTTAATTTTGAAATTTTTTAAAATCTTTGTAATCTTTTGTAAATTTCAAAATTTTTGAAATATTTAGAAAATTTTGAATTTTGGAATATTTTAAAAAATTTTACAGATTCTACAACTTTTTGAAAAATGTGAAATTTGTTAAACATTTTGAAATTTCTCAATAACTGTTTTTTTTTTTCTACATTTTGGAACATTTTACAAATTTTGATAATCTTGCAATTTATGGAAGATTTCGTATATTTTAAAATATGAAATTTTTAGAAAATTGTTTAACCATCTGAAAATTTTGAATTATTTTATAAATTTTAATGATATTAAAATTTTTTGAAAATATTTTAAGTTATTTAAAAATTTTGAAAGTCTTATAGTATTGTATAATTTTTTAAATTCTAAAACATTTTGAAAAATTTGGAATTATTTACAACTTTTTAAATTTTGAAAGCTTTGGAAGATTTTACAAATTTTACAAAATCTAAAACTTTTTGGAAATATGGAAATTTGTTTGTTAATTTGTTAACAATTGTTAAAAGATTTAGGAATATTTTAACAATTTGAAATTTTTTAAAAATTGTAAAACTTTAATAATTTAGGAATAATCTTAAAATTTGCCTTTTTTTTGAAAATTAAAAATTTATTGATAATTTTGTATATTTTAAAATTTGAAGCTTTTAGAATATTGTTAAATTTTTAGAAAATTGTTATATTTTTCAAAAATTGTTAAATTTTTAAAAATTTGTTAAATTTTTAGAAAATTGTTAAATTTTTAGAAAATTGTTAAATTTTTGGAAAATTGTTAAATGTTTGGAAAATTGTTAAATTTTTAGAAAATTGTTAAATTTTTAGAAAATTGTTAAATTTTTAGAAAATTGTTAAATTTTTAGAAAATTGTTAAATTTTTAGAAAATTGTTAAATTTTTAGAAAATTGTTAAATTTTTAGAAAATTGTTAAATTTTTAGAAAATTGTTAAATTTTTAGAAAATTGTTAAATTTTTAGGAAATTGTTAAATTTTTAGAAAATTGTTAAATTTTTAGAAAATTGTTACATTTTTGGAAATTGTTAAATTTTTGTATTTTTTTGGAAAATTTTGCAAATTTTACAAATTCTAAAACTATTTAAAAATTTGGAAATTTGTAAAACATTTTGTAATTTCTTAAAAATTTTGATAGTTTTTGAATTTGTGGAATTTTTTTGATGGTTTTGACATTTTTGAAAATTTATAATTTGTGGTTTTGCAATATTATAAAAATTTTACAAAATGTAAAAAATTTTGAAAAATGTATAATTTGTTAATCATTTTGAAATTTCTTAAAATTGTGTTTTCTGTAAGATCTGTAATTTTTTGAAAATTTTGAAATTTTTTGAATCGCGTATCTTAATACACCCTAAATTTGATAAGCAATTTACTGTTTCGACCGATGCTATCGAATACGCGATTGATGGAATGATTTCGCAACAAGAACTCCCCATAGCTTTTGTATCACGAGGTCACCCAGCTGAAGTAAATTATTGCACTTCTACGAAAGAAGCTTTACCTATAGTATTTTGTATTACTCAATTCAGACCATACTTATATGGCAAATAATTCACTCTTATTACAGACCATAGATCATTAGTTTGGCTAAATTCGCACAAAGATCCAAGCTCTAGAGTAACGAGATGGAGATTAAAATTGGCAGATTACAATTTTGGAATTAAATATAAGGCGGGCGAAATAAATACTAATGCCGATGCACTTTCGCGAAATCCAGTAAAGTCACAAATATTAATCATTAACGATACCACAAATAGCAATTTGTTAGCAAGTGAGCATGAGCAAGCTAACAACTACAGTGAGCTAGACAGAGAAATTAATAATCAAGCGTTAGAGAGACAGGTAGAGCCCACCGCCGCTGAGTCACCCGGTATGATGACGCGCCTACGAGCAGGTAGACAGCCAAGCACACGGTACGCGGCAACCATCCAAGCCCTCGCACCACGTAAGAGAACAGCCGGAGGTCGTAAAATGTTTGACGAAGAGAGGCCAGTGACATATGACAGGGCTACTGCAGCTACAGAGATAGTATAAATACCCTTACTCGCAGGCTTGCTGCGCAGAAATTTTCAAGGGGGGGGGGGGGGGCTGAAAGCACGCGCCCTGAGGAAAGGCAGGAGGGTCGCGCACGCAGCCCCGTTACTACAGCTGCCGATAACACTCAGGAATTTGATATAGATCTTAATGTAACTACTCTTTTAAATGAAAATTCAAGTTAGTCTAATGGACTACTTAATTCTGAGCTCACACTTCGTGACTCACACGCAAACGAACTCCCTAGTAAAAATATTATTCACTGTAGAGAAAAATTATTTATGCGAAAAGATAATTATTTATATTTCGTCAATTCCATAGGCCAACCACTAGATGAAGGTGCAATGCAATTATATGAAATCGATAAACTACCACGTCTTGATAATTTAACTGTTGGTGAACCTAAATTAATTACGTTAATTAAAGTTAATACTTGATTTCATATAGTAATGCCACATAGAAGCAAGCAACGCGAAAGTTTAAGAAATATCATGAATATTTTGCAAAGTTTACGTAATAGATTGAGTTTCATTTTAGTCGAAAAAGAGATTAATACATTTAGCGTAGCAAAAAGTAAAAATATTGAAAACGTTGAATTTAATTTAATATTAAATAATATAAAAAAATAATTATATTCAACCAACATCAAAATCATTATATGTCTCGGTCATATGCAAAATCCTCCGTTTTCTGCATGTGCAAGAATTATCGAAGAAATGCATTGTTCTACGATTGGTGGGCACAAAGGCTTCAAGAATACTTATAATAGAATTAGACATAAATATAATTGGGAAAATCTTAAGCAGGAACTACAAAAGTTCATTAAAAAATGGAAGCAATGTCAATTAAAAAAATTAGTTAGAGTCAAAACCAAGCAAAATTTAATTTTTACTGATTATCCAGCAATACCGTTTGCTGAAGTAGCTCTTGATATAGTTGGACCCTTGCCTAAAACTAAAATGGGTAATGAATACATACATAGCATGCAAGATCAATTTTAAAAATTCATAATTTTTATTCCCCTTCCGGGTCAGACATCGATCTCAGTAGCTGACGGATTCATGAAAAGATTAGTTTGTATTTTCGGAGCTCCTTAAGCTATATTAACAGATCAAGGGACAAATTTTCTAAATAGATTAATAACGCGCGTAGCCAAGAGATTCAAAATCAAGCAAATTAAAACTACCGCATTTCACCCGCAGTCGATCGGCTCTCTCTCTCTCTCTCTCTCTCTCTCTCTCTCTCTCTCGAGCGTACACGCCACTGGGCGAATTTCTTAAAATGTTTATTTTTAAAGAAGCGGAATGGGATGAATGGGTTGAATTAGCCATGCTTAACGATAATTCCGGGCGAAATGAATCGACCATTTTTACACCTTACGAGATGGCGTTTAGGCGTCTAGCACGATTACCGTCAAGCAATTCTCCCGCCGCCGACGACCTCCTACCTGCATACGCCGACTACATGCGAGATCTTATCTCGCGTTTGAGCGCCCTGAGTGACATAGCTGCCGAAAGAATCTCCCTAGCTAAGGAGAGAGCGAAGCTATTTTACGATTTAAAGACTAATCACGTAGAAATCAAAGTAGGTGATTACGTTTGGTTGCAAAAAGGTCCCAAGCCTCATAAATTCGAGGATCTTTATTCCGGTCCCTATCTAGTGTTATATATTTGGGAAATTGAAAATGTAAAAATACAATTGAAATTGAATAAAACAAAGGTAGTGAACATGAACCGCCTACGCTTTTCGCACATTCAACCGAAATAATATATAATTCATTGATTTCAGATAAAATCTACCCGCGACCTTCAGAAACAAGCAGTTGATCTTAAAATTTATTTAACTAATTATAATATGTAAACATTTGTTTCAGATACTAGACCAGGAGTAATAGCAATACACGAGGTTCTTTTTACCATAAAATTTTAAAATAAAGGAAAATTGTTAATAATTAATGATTCGCAAACTCAAAGCGAAGGAGAATGACTGAAAATTTTATTCAGCATTTTTACAAATGGATAAAAGAATCTCGAAAACAAATAATAAGTAACTGAGTGATATTCCATTATTAATCGTACCAAACTATAAACAACTTTGTAAAAATACGACTAAGTAAATTAAATGAAATATATGACATATACATGTGAACAATTTAAACAACTTACATTATACATTTAAAGGTTAACAAAATTAAGTGATAAGTATGTAAACAAGGATACTTTTTCGTATTTTATTAATTTAAAAGAACGCAAATCCCATGTAACGGATTGTGTCATTCGAAAGAGAATCATTGTAAAACTAGATGTAATGCGAGGTACAGCAACACAACAGAGGTACTACCGAGACGCCACGAGAGTGCGACTAAGGAAGAAGAGTCACTCCAACTACAAGCACCGTTCACAGAGGCTATCTATCGAACCGATCTTCAAGGGGTACACCAGACGGACTCCACTATCTCGAAATACAAAGGTAAACCACGAACATCAAAAGTCCCAATTTCGAAGAAAGAAGAGAAAGTGCTGCAGAGACGCAAGGTCGACTAAAAACTTCCTATCAAGAACAGACGAGGCGAATATCAAAAGAACAACGCAACAAGAAAGCAACGAAATGCACAAAAACTAATACAAAAAACTTTATGTGCTTCAATTAGAAAAATTGTAATAAATTATGATCAATCAATTTGTAATGTACTAGAGCCAAATCAAACTCAAATGTGAACTTTGAATAATCACTCCCTTAGTACCAATGGTTTATTAAAGTATCTATATTTAAATTCAGCTTAATGTTACGTAGCAAACTGGGTCTACTAAAAAAAAAAAATTGTAATGACTATTATCCTAAATTTAATAACCGCATGTTTAACCTATAATCCAACATATCCATCGAACTACTCCTAGTCTTTTTCTTGAAATAAAAAATCCTCCCAGAAGAACACTAACTACATATCCACTACATACGACCAGTCTGCATGTTACTGAAGTTCATAAGAAAATGTATAAAAAATCTTCGTAACTGCGAATATCCAATTGTAAAGGCAAAAGAGAAAGTGAATGCCATATCTATATACATATGTAGCAATTTTATGATATAATGTCGATCAAATGTTATATATATATATATATATATATATATATATATATATATATATATATATATATATATATATATATATATATATATCGTAACGAGACAAAAATTGCATCAAGAAAGCTGGGTACGCAGCAGATATTCGCAACGCAAATACTCAAGCAGGCTAAAAAGGTATCTCAACAACCAGCACGCACTGACCACTCACCGGCAGAACAGCTCGAGTTAAGACATATCTCGAAATCTGCACTCGCAGGAGCAAGTAGGCTGTGATTTGAATTGCATCGCACCGGCGACGCGTGTCTGCAGGGGCGGGTTACGTCTAGATCATCGCGTAACATACACCTTCACGTCGCACAGTGTCACATTTTGGTTTTTCTTGTTTTAAAATCAAATAACTTTTAATCTAATCGATGAATCGTCGTGACTTTTTTTTAAATGGAAGCTCAGGTAATCAGGAATCTTGGAAACATATTTAATAAGGCCTTTGGAAGATATATAGATCAGGAAAAATTGGTGAAATTGATAACTTTTACAAATATCTAATAAGACTTTCTTCATCTTAATGAAATTTGTATTTTATAATTTGTAAACCTAATATCCGATGTAATAGGTCATACTTAACTTGCTTCAGCTTATAAACGTTTCCTGGATCTTTTTTCTTTTCAACGGATGAGCAGAACTGTATAAAAATGCCAAAATTCTGATTCTTTTTAATTTCTGAGGAGCTACTTTCATTCTGAATACCTATTAAACTAATTATGAATAAAATATTTTTAATTAACAAATATATATACTATTGAATCCATAAACTCATATAAACTGTAAATTCATAACCTTAACCTCGACAAACTATAATCCCGTGAACCTTTAAATCCACTAATGCTTAAACTTGTCAATTTCTATACCCATAAACTTAGGAGTTTATGTATCAGGATACCTTGATTCTATAAACTCTTGAATCCATACCCTGAACCTCGCAAACCCTTAATCCCGTAAATACAGTAAACTTGTAAACTCTTGATTCTATAAACTCTTGAACCTATAATCCCCTAAACTCTTAACCTCGCAAACCCTTAATCCTGTAATACAGTAAACTTGTAAACTCTTTATTCTAAAAAACTCTTTAACCCATTAATCCCCGAAACCCTTAACCTCGCAAACCCTAAATCCCGTAATACTATAAACGCTTGAACCTATAATCCCCTTAACCCTGAACCGCGGAAACCCTTAATCCCTTAATACAGTAAACTGGTAATATAAATTCTTAAATTCGTTGGCCTTCAAACTCGTAGATATTTTCATCATTAAATTTCCACACCTTAATCCTTAATACCTTAATCCCGTTAACCCTTGAATCCATAATTTCCTATATTAATATCCTGGATAATATCCAATGTATTAGGTCATACTAGAGTTGATTCATTATGTGTATAAATTTTTTTCCAATTAATGAGCAGAAATCTATAAAAACGATAAAGTTCGAGTTTTTTCATCTGCTCAGTATTTGATGTAACTCTGAATACCTGTAAATTCGATTATTTTCATCATCTCGATTATTCTTATTTTATTTTCGAATCGCTAATTATGAAGCTGCACTCTACTTTTAACCCTTCAAAAAATTGATATTACAAAAGCATAAACGCGTAAAGTTTAGAAATGAAGTGCTAATATTCTAATTTTAGGTTTTCAAGCTTATGTATATTAATTGTATAGATACACGCGTGCATACACACAACCCACACAGCATGAAATCTTTCCGGAATATTGGCACAAAAGATTTGAAATCTTCCAGGAATCTTCCAATGAAATATTTCACAAAAGACTTCCGAAATATTTCTGAAATCTTTCATGAAATATTTTTGAAATATTTCCGAATGATTTCTTGACGCCTAGTTTACTGAGATATTTTGCGAAATAATTCTAAAATATTCCACCAGTCTTCCGAAAAATATTTCTTTTAAATATTTCTCAATTATTTGTTAATTATTTCTGTGTTAAATATTTACTGAAAATTTTTAATAAAATAATTCTGAAATATTCCAAAAATATTTCATAAAATAATTCTTTGGAATATTCGGAAAACATTTCAGAATTATTTTAATGTTTGATATTCACTGAAAATTTCTGGTGAAATAATTCTTTGCAATATTCGGAAAACATTTCAGAATTATTTTAATGTTTGATATTCATTGAAAATTTCTGGTGAAATACTTCAGAAATCTTTCATGAAATACTTTTTTGAAATATTTCTGAATTATTTTAATTATTATTAGGAAATTGTTGCGATATAATTCAGTAATACATATATTTAAAATCGATTAAACGGCCAATGGGAGAAACCAATTACTGTCGAAATGAATTGATATCTCCGACACAAGTAAATAACATTTATTTTCAGTGATTGTGAAATATTCACATTTAAGAAAGACATTGTGTCAGATCTGGTGTAAGATCTTAAGTAAACCATTAACAAAAAAATCTTTTAATTCACAAAGGCACGATCTTGCATAAGATCTTACATAGGATCCTACACAAGACCTTACATAAGATCTTACGCAAGATCTTATACACGACCTTATACAAGATCTTGCTTTCATAGACATACGGATTTTTTGTTGTTGATAATTTACTCAAGAACTAACACCAGTTCTCACACAAGATCTTGCATAAGATTTCACAAACGATTTTACATAAAATTTAGCACAAGATCTTGTTTTTATTACCTTATAAATTAATTTATAATAAGTTACTCAAGGTTTTATACCAGAACTTATACAAGATCTTGCGTTACTTATCATAAAAAAAAATTATATGGGAATGAAAAAGAGTTCATTTGAAAGGTATATAGATGATCTTGTGTAAGATTTTATGTAAGGTCGTGTGTAAAGTCTTGTATAAGGTGTTGTGTAAGATCTTATACGAGATTGTGATTTCATATACCAAAAATATTTTTTGTTAATGGTTTATTTAAGATCTTACACTGAGTGTGATACAAGATCTTAATTAAGGTCTTACATAAGATTTTGCATAAAATCTTAGATAAGATCTTACGTAAGATCTTGATTTAAAATCTTAAATCACATCATTATTTTTTTATTGTAGTCAATATCTTATGTAAGATCTTATGTAAGTTCTTGGTTAAAAATCAATGATAAGATTTTATATATTACATTAGGCAAGATCTAATGAAAGATCTGATACAAGATCTTATGTAAGATTTTACGGAAAATCTTATGTAAGATCTTACGTACGATCTTGAGAAAATTTTTCAATAAGGCAGAGATCGAAAAAATGCTTCTTATTCTATACAATTAGAATTTTGCTTTCTATAAAATTCAGATAGATAAAGACAGAATTTAAATGTTGCCCTATTACTTTTTAGGCAAAACGTTGAACACGAAGAAAATATTAGTACTCAAGATACCATTGAAAGTGAAGATCTTCTTGAAGATTCTTGTGAAGAATCTTGAATGTATACATATAGTTAAATTAAAATTTGATTACTTTGTTATTCGATGTTATTAAAAAAAAATTTGTTTAGGTCTTGTGTAAAAAACATTTAGCAAGTTGTAAAATAGAGTCTATAATTGTTATAAAATAGAATAATTATTGATAAGTATGTTTGAATGCAAGGGTGAGTGGAAGTCGATTGGTCGATTGGGATTAGGTACTTATAGGTTAAAGGGGATAGAGGTTGATGGATTTAAAAATTTAATGATGAAAACGTTTGCGCGTTTACTGTACTTACGGGATTGAGGGTTTTCGAGGTTCAGGGTATGGAGGATTATGGATACAAGAGTTTATAGAAACAAGGTTTTAGGAGTTTATGGGTATAGAAATTGATAAGTTTAAGCATTTGTAGATTTACAGGATCACGGGATTAAAGTTTGTCGAGGTTAAGGTTATGAATTTACAGTGTATACGAGTTTATGGATTAATAGTATATATATATAATTGTTAATTAATAATATTTTATTCATAATTAGTTTAATAGGTATTCAGAATGAAAGTAGATCCTCAAAAATTGAAATAAACTAGAATTTTGGCAATTTTATACAGTTCTGCTCATTCATTGAAAAGAAAAAGTTCCAGGAAACGTTTATAAGCTGAAGCAAGTCAAGTATGACCTATTACATCGGATATTAGGTTTACAAATTAAAAAATACAAATTTCATTAAGATGAAGTAAGTCTAGTAAGACATTAGCAAAAGTTATCAACTTCGCGAATTTTTCCTGATTTATATATCATCAAAGGCCTTATTAAATATTTTTCCAAGATTCCTGATTACCTGAGCTTGAATTTAAAAAAAATCACGACGATTCATCGATTAGATCAAAAGTTATTTGATTTTGAAACAAGAAATACCAAAATGTGACACTGTGCGTCGTTAAGCTATATATATCTTACCATACTGTATCCTACTTATCGATCTACGCTACATAACGAGTATCCTACCTTGTCTACCTCATACTCCACGATGACATACTCATTCACCCCAATATTTCCCGAATTCCCTTCCGCGACTCGATATCTTTGTCACCCCCTCCTCGAGTACGCATAATTAATTCCTAGTTTAGGATAATCATGCGACCCCCGCGTGGTTATAAAAGGCATAATCCCCCATGGCTCCCGGTCATCTACCCTCACACCTTTGCCTTCAGCATAAATCCTTCTGCATTCGAAGTTTGAGCCGTAAGCACGTACGCACCAGTTTGTTATTTAACTTCCCACTTGTAAAAGGGGCACGCCCTTATACTTAACTTTGTACTTCTTATACAATAAACTTTATCTTAAACTTATTTGCTCGCGCTTGTGCCACGTTAAATGTATTTAATTGTCCAGTAAATAAATCGGTGTTACATTACGATGCAAATTACCGGCGTTTCTTTATTCGAAACTGTCCTCTCCTTTGGACTGCCGCCGCTCCCGCGGGTGCACCTTCAGTGCGCATGCTGCAGCTAGCCGAGTCCTCACATTTCATATAAACGCACGGCTGAAGCTATGCGGACCGATTGTACGTACAGCGTTACGCTGTACACGGTCCGCGCAACCACGGAAACTCATAACAAAACGCTATCACACCATATATAGTAATATATAATCATATATGGTTACATATGGTCATATGTGGCTATATATGATTATATATGGATATATATAAGTATATATGGAGTTTTATTTGTACCTTAACGTAAATCCATATATGCCCATATATGCACATATATGGTCGTATATGGGTTAATAAAATAACTCTTTTAGAGTAATATTTATTTAAAATAAAATATTTTTAAAATAAAAATATTAAATCTTAATTAGTCCGTAAGTTTAAGTGTTATCACTCATATGATCCAAAATTGTGCACTAAAGCTATCTAAAGTACTGTTTTTCAAGCCTTATTAAAAAAACTGAAATCGAAAATACATGTAAGTCATATATGTATATATAAACGCAAAATTCATATATGGCCATACATGCAACATTATTTCCCGGAATTGTAGATTTTCTCATTATAAACAAAATTGATATTTAAATTTGATTTAGTATTATTAATATGGGGCCTGCGGCGGCTCAGTCGGTAGAGTGTCGGGTTCCCATACTAACTACTAACCCACTACTAACAAGTGTTACGTCGTGCGTAAGCAATAAATGGCGCGAAGTTAATATGGAATTAAATCGCGTTCACCTCTAGTTTTGGTCAATACTTGCGTAATTTACCTGGGAGTCGAGACATTAGCAAAATCAGGATAGCGAAGCTGACATTTAATATGATAGTGGTGAAAATAGGAAGTGCGAGTTTACGATAGGATCACAAAGACTAGCGAAGTATTTTGGGGTTTACGTTGTGTGTGTATGTGTAGGCCTTGGTTCCTTGTAGTCGGGTCGGCTGAGATATGAATAGGAGCGCAGGTACAGCGAATAAACAAGCGCAAGCAAATAAGTTTAAGAGCAAATTTATTATAGAAGAAGTACAAAGTTAAGTATAAGGGCGTGTCCCTTTTACAAGTGAGAAGTCAAATGCAGAAGGCTTTATGCTAAAGGCAAAAGTGTGAGGGCAAATGGCTAGGAGCTATGCATTTTATAAGGGGGCGAGGAGGAGGCGACAAAGGTATAGAGTCGCGGAAGGGAATTCGGGAAATATTGGGGTGGATGAGTGTGTCATCGTGGAGTATGAGGTAGACAAGGTAGGATACTCGTTATATAGCGTAGGTCGATAAGTAGGATTTAGTATGGTAAGATACATATAGCTTGACAACAAGAAGGTGTATGTTAGGCGATGATCTAGACGTAACACAAGTTTGATTTCTCAGTATTTTTCCCGTTTAGAGTCATCGAGAAGAATAGTCTCCTGGGACTCGAAACGGACCACGCTTCTTAATTCTGCAGCAGCCCTAGTGGAAATGAAAAATGTATATAAATGTATATAAATATATAAAAGTGTATATAAATGTATATAAATATATAATAGTGTATATAAATGTATATTTCTGTTATAATTGAAACAGGTTTTACACAGATATATACACTTTTATACACGTTTATACATTCATGTTGTGACGTGTGAAAAGTCACAGATAATTTTTTTTTGCCCAAATAAAGCAATATCGAAAACAGCATGCAATTAGACAGCGATAGATGCAGGAGGAATGGCAGGTAGAGTTAGGTTAGGCTAGGTCGAATTGCATTATTTGGGATTGAGATAATTCTTATGATAATAACACAGCAGTGAGTCTCGTACCGACGGAACACCGCACCGAAACCGTAACCGGAATGTTATTAATAATTAATTGGCCGCGTATTGTTTGATTTCTGGGTACGAGATGGAAAGAGAGAGAGAGAGAGAGAGAGAGAAAGAGAGAGAGAGAGAGATAGATAGATAGATATACTTTTTATTCATCAGAAGACAAAATCTTACAATTTCATGTACATGTAGTTATAATTATAATTAAAAATATCAGTCGATTTAATATAATTGTTATCTTAACTTTCACTTATTGCATATTTCTTATTAAAATAATAATTCACTTTATCAGTTCGTCAGTTTATAAAATTTAAATGTAATGAACTAGTCACAGTCAAATATCACAGAAAACGCTTCGTCAAAAAATAATAATACATAGAATAAAAAATAAATACAATAGAGATAACATATAAATATAAAAGAATACATACACATACTTTGCTAAATCTTTGCGTATACTATCACGTCTAAATTTAAAACACACTCATTCATAACACTTTAACAATCACGCTAATAAATACATTCACACCTAACTAACACTAAACATATTTAATAAATAAATAAATAAATTAATAAATAAATACGTCGAATAAATAAATAAACCAGATAAATAATTAAATTAAATAAATAAATAAATAAATTTAAATAAATAAATAAATAAATAAATTTAAATAAATAAATAAATTTAAATAAATAAATAAATTTAAATAAATAAATAAATTTAAATAAATAAATAAATTTAAATAAATAAATAAATAAATAAATTTAAATAAATAAATAAATTTAAATAAATAAATAAATTTAAATAAATAAATAAATTTAAATAAATAAATAAATTTAAATAAATAAATAAATTTAAATAAATAAATAAATTTAAATAAATAAATAAATTTAAATAAATAAATAAATTTAAATAAATAAATAAATTTAAATAAATAAATAAATTTAAATAAATAAATAAATAAATTTAAATAAATAAATAAATTTAAATAAATAAATAAATTTAAATAAATAAATAAATTTAAATAAATAAATAAATTTAAATAAATAAATAAATTTAAATAAATAAATAAATTTAAATAAATAAATAAATTTAAATAAATAAATAAATTTAAATAAATAAATAAATTTAAATAAATAAATAAATTTAAATAAATAAATAAATTTAAATAAATAAATAAATTTAAATAAATAAATAAATTTAAATAAATAAATAAATTTAAATAAATAAATAAATTTAAATAAATAAATAAATTTAAATAAATAAATAAATTTAAATAAATAAATAAATTTAAATAAATAAATAAATTTAAATAAATAAATAAATTTAAATAAATAAATAAATTTAAATAAATAAATAAATTTAAATAAATAAATAAATAAATAAATAAATAAATTTAAATAAATAAATAAATAAATAAATTTAAATAAATAAATAAATTAAATAAATAAATAAATAAGTTTAAATAAATAAATAAATTAAATAAATAAAAAGCTTAAATAAATGTTCGACTCATCTCTGTACATACTCTTCACCATGTAATTGCTTAAGGTGCCTGCTAAACGCCGTTTTAAATTTACAAAAAGATGGCAGGCACTTCACACTGCTCGGGAGCGAATTCCAGAGGTGCGCACCTTGAACTCTGAATGAGAAAAGGCCCTTATCGGTGCGCGACCCCGGAACCGAGAGCTCTTTCATACCACCCCTACTTGAAGTCCTAGCCTGGTTTTTTTCAAAGAGGGCAGTAAGATACGGTGGCTGCCGCATGACAACCGCTTTGTAAAGCAGCAGCCCCATAAAATACTCCCTCCTCACCTTCAGATCCAACCAGTCCAGTTTTTTCCTGTAGGCGGTGATATGCTCATCCCTCCTAACACCACATATGTATCTCACACATGCATTCTGTAGACGTTGTAGTCGTGTCTGGAGCTCCCCTGACACATCAAGAAGAACCACTGAGCAATAGTCTAAGTGAGGTAGTACCAGTGCACATGCCAGCTGCTTCCTCAGTATCTCTGTAGTGCTTGAACGGAAAAGTTTTAAGCTATACAGAGCCCTATTTACCTTTCTACTGACCGCATTCAGTTGCGGCTTCCATGTCAACCCTCCGTCCATCACCACGCCGAGGTTGGTGACTGTATCGACAAAGGGAACGTGTACGCCGGTCTGTATCTCAATGCCTTGCAAGTCAAGGTTCTGAACCTGTTTGATGTTGTGATCAGATCCAAAAATGATCGCCTTTGTCTTGCCGACATTGAGGCGCAGGCCAGCTGACGTTGCCCAGTTCGACACTGCTTGTGCTACAGCCGACATGCGACCGATACCATCACGAAGACCCTTCAGGGTCACTTGTGTGTAGGTTTGCAAGTCGTCAGCGTAAAGTAAGTGTTCGACACCATCTAAGTCGAGTGCGTCTTGTAAATCGTTTATGTACAGGCTGAAAAGCAGGGGTCCCAGGACTGAGCCCTGTGGAACGCCAAGATTGGTGGTTAGCCAACCTGAATCCCCGTTTGTGATTGTGACGACTTTCTGTCGTCTCCCCATGATATATGACTTAAGCCACAGGAGAACACTCCTGGAGAATCCCATGCGCATCAGCTTACGCAGCAGTTTAGTGTGTGAGATGGTGTCGAATGCTTTGCTAAAATCAAACATTAACAAAACAGTCAATAGTTTTTTGTTGTTGTTAATGCCTGATCTTATGTCCTCCGTCAGTTTCAGTAGTGCTGTCTGTGTACTGTGATTCTGTCGAAAACCAGTCTGCATCGGGTCCAAAGTATTATTTTCTCGTAAGAAGTCAGTTATTTGGTCGTGTACGATTTTTTCAAGGACCTTAGAAAGGAAACTCGGTAGGGCAATTGGTCGGAAATCTGACACCGTAGATGGGACAGGCTTCTTCTTCAAAGGCACCAACTGAGCTCCCGTCCAAGCTCCCGGAAAAATGCCACTGGACAGAGAGGAGTTAAAGATCTTAACAATATGATCTCCCACAAACGGAAGAGCCTTAGCCACTATACTTTGGGGAATGAGAGAATGAGATATTCGTAGATGCGCGCGTCGCGTAATTCGAAAGTCGTGCGTGTACGAATATGTGTGTGGAGAGGATTCCGCATATGACCTCTCGGATGTTCGGATGTATTTCTCTACGCTCTTTCTTTCGTCCTCTCTGTCTCTTTATTTTCCTCTTGAACGAGAGTTCGAACGCGAAATCCGCGAGTTTCTAAGTTTTTAAATATAGTTCTTCCTTAACTCTCACATTAAGTTCTTACTTAACTTTCGCAAAACTCTCCAAAAAACTGTTGTCATATATTGTGTGTATACACTCAGTGAAATTTCCAGTGTTCAGATAGCTTATAAGAAGAATTTTGGAACCTGGTTTTTGTTCAACCATACAGTGCTGCGTATACGACGCGTCAGCAGATTTCGACCTTTTCGACCTTTTACTCAATGGAGGCACCACACCGAGGGGCTCCAACTCGGGAAGTAAATATTTCTATCATTTTGTTATATTTATCTCCCAACGAAACTCTCAATTATCAGTCATTAAATAATCTTATCAGGATATTTTTGGCCCCATATTATAGATGTTTTAACATCTCATATAACGAATTTTCACATTCATTCGAAATTGTTTTCTGCTATCTACATGATTCCAGATTGAGTTGTATTGACAAGGAATTCTACGAATTTCGAGATTGTTTTGTTTTTCCTCTACTCGCATAGGTACATGACCTTTCTGTTATTTTGATTGAACGCAAACAAGTCAAGCTTCTTGAACGTTTCCTGTGGATCCTTCCAAATAAAATAAAATTCCATTCGAGACATCGCAACAGTAAATCAGTCAATTTCAAATACAAAAGATTATTTGTGATTAAATCTACTAATCTGATAATCCTAAATAGTATTCTAATCTATTGCAAATGACACTCTGGCGTACTCTTGATTTGAATTTAGTTTTCTTGAAACAATCTATTCCTGATTTAAGATTATAGAAATTACCCCGCGATCTTTTGTTTAAATGTTTTATTGTTGATAGTTTCTTCGATTTACGAAATGTTCTCTTTAGGAATTATGATAGTTTAATTTCGCTAAAAACGAGGTTTTTTGTAACCCTCAGATTTCATTCAACGCCTTATAAAAATAATTTTCTCCGTCGACAAAACTTTAATAATAAAAACACTATTCATTCACTGTTCATTCTCGTCACATGCTTGTCATAAGGTCATAAAGTGCTCAAATAGCTATCTCCGCGCTTTGATTCATCGAGAAGTGCAAACGTCTGGAGAGTCGAAGTGAGGATCGCTTCTTTCGGCTATTGAGCAGCTGTGTGTTTAAAACCCGGAAGTCGTAAGTCGTCACAATTCATTATATTTCAATGATAAACTAAAGCGCAATGTTAAAATATCCTATTGTGTATAGTTTTTGTAGCCCGTGCGAAAATATTGAAACTTGTGGTTGAGGTTGGCCGTTTGACTGCTGAATGCACACTCATCCTCTAGACTAACGCTGCCGAGATACGATGTCCATTTGTACGACGCCGCAGGAGTTGCCTCAGGTCCTGTAGCATCATTTAGTTTGCGGCTTCGAGGTTCATCAGAGTGCAAGGAAACCGTAGATAAGTATCTTGCATACTGCATACCAAATGGTGCCGGCATCGCATCGTGGAGATTTATAGGTTTCATTCAATAAATCAAAAGCAATTAATATCGAGAAGATTGTTTTGACAGTTTGCCATTGCGAGGCGATTATTTTAATTTTTCACTGCCATATTTGTAATTTTGACTCGCTCGATTATCCGAGTGCCTTACGATACGATATTTGTAATGATACGTACTGTTTGGAAATTCATATTTGACTGGTACAAATGTGTAACCATAATCATCAAAATATTATACATATTCTATGATTTGCGATTGCTATTTTTAAGGTGCTTAAATTGTTTTATTGGTTGGCGCAAAACGTCTAGGTCGATATCACGATTAAACAATAGATTATCGAGCCAACAGATCTATATTTTTACATCTAAATGTAAGTAATCTCATATTAATAATATAGAGAGTAAATTATGTGTGAATTGTGTGCAAATAAATAGACTACATACGCATTCTATTAATATATATTCGAACTATTTGTATGATAAACCCCATTTTTTAGAACATGTAAATAATATTTCCTTTCTTTTGTTATTACTTGATTCATTTATTTTTTAAATAAATTCTCAATTTTTGATTTGTAATCTTTTGGTACAATAGAGTGATTATTTTGTAGTGAGTTTTCGACTTCAAAGCATGCAATTAATTGTTAAATAAACTATCAAACTGTTAATGGTTATTTATATTATTCGTCTGGCTCAGCGTTGGGTTTGTCCGGGTGGATCTACTCTGCGACCTCCTCAGGGAGAACGAGACTCGAAGCAGAGATTAGTAGAGAGATTGCCAGTGAGCATGGGCGGATTCGGGGCGATTCTTGTCAGTCGTGAGCTGGCGAATATAGCGGCTGAGCGCCCGAACTATACACATAATTTGATCATAGCGCGGAGGGGGAAGTGCGTGTGCGCGCTTGAAGGAGAATAGGAGAATTGTGTATAGACCGAATTCACCGAAAGCACCGGTTGCCGGTTGAAAGCGCGCGTTCGCTTAATTCTCTCGCGTAAATATGAGTAAATCTCTAAAACCTTTGACTTTTTCACATTAAAAATCAGGTAAAATTAATTTAGGATCACAGTTCTAATTTTTTTACACAATTTCTTCAGACTATAAACTACTACAATATAATCACGAGCAAGCCTAAAACAAGTGCTTAATTTCTCAAATATGTCAGAAATTTATAATTTTAATGATCTAAAAGCTATAAATTGTACTTCTTTAAATATTTAAAATGATTATAAACATATTTATTAATCATTTAAAAGTTTAAAATATTATTAATTGTACCTCTGAGAAGATATTAAAATTTTATTTTTATTGTATTTATTTTTTTGCTTAATCCGTTCTTTTTGTGTAAATCTTTATTTCGCTTGTGCTGCATATATTCTTTTTTTATCTTCACTTTCAAGTCGCTCGAAATACATTACATGACTATAAAATACTAACATATCACGTCTAGTATTGTTATTATGAAATTATATAAGTTATAAAAAAAGGTTCTGACTTAAATTTGCGGCGTTTAAAGGGGCAGATACACTTTAAAATTTTAAATTAATTGATAATACATTTTACGGTAAAACTAAGGCACTTATCATATATTACCTGATTTTTTCGATAAATTTGAACATTTTATCAAAATATAACTATACAAATTTTTAAAAAATTTGCAAAACCTCTGTATTTCTTCGACCACCGGAAGGTTTAGAGAGCCAATGTGATCGAATTGACGCTTTCAAGGTTTTATTATGTTCAAAATACGTGTAGCTAGGGTATGGGTGTGGGAATTTGTATTTAAAAATTATTGACCAAAGTTATAGTGTATTTAAGCGAAAATTCTTCGTTTTTTAAAAATTTTAATATGAAATATGGCTCAAATTGACTATAACTTTGGTCAATAATTTTTATATACAAATTCCCACACCCATACCCTAATTACACATATTTTGAACACAATAAAACCTTGCAAGTGTCCATTCGATTACATTGGCTCTCTGAACCTTGCAGTAGCCGAAGAAATATAGAGGTTTTCATTATAGCCAATCAAATGGCCCTAACGATCTTCATTAATTTTTTTAAATTTGGATAGTTATATTTTGATAAAATGTTCAAATTTACCGAAAACATCAGGTAATATATGATAAGTGCCTTAGTTTTACCGTAAAATGTATTATCAATTAATTTAAAATTTTAAGGTGTATATGTCTGCTTAAAAAAACGCGTGTTGCGGATAAATATATAAATATTATTCAGATCATTTGATTCCGGTTTTATGAGAAAAATGTAATTATTATTCAGATCATTTGATTCCTGAATGTTTTTCAAGTGTTCAGGTAATTTTTTTATATTTTTAATTAGTAATTTATAGTGAGGATTAACGAAAATATATTTGAAATCGGGCATTTGACGTACACAAAATACGATATTTCGAGTTTTTAATTAATAAGTATAATTAAATTATGACAGAAAGTGAATATAAAAATATTAAAAATAATAAATTTAAATCTTAAACAACAGTATATATAAGCATATATGATTTACCCATATAACGATTTTATATTGTACATAAATCGGTAGAAGACGGGGACATCGAACTCGTTTATTTAAATAAAACTATATATTGTTAATAAATTTAAATATATTTTATTAAAATATTATTAAAAGCATCCTTTTTTTTTAATTAAGGGTCATTAGGTGTCTTTGAATGACAATACTGGAAACCTGTACATTTCTTATGCTACTGCAAGGTTTTGAGAGAGAAATATATCGGATTAGATTTTTAAGGCTTTATTGTGATAAAAATACACATAGTTATGTTATGTATGTAGAATATGAAAATAAAAATTATTTATTTTTTTTTTTTTTTTAACGTCGCCATGTTTATGCTTCCATGTGGTGCTAATCGACGACGGGGGTCTGCGGTGTGTTTGTAAACAAAGCACATGTAATTTTTACAGTGGTGCTTGTATCAATCGGCAGAGACTAGGATTCGAACCCGGGTCACCGGCGTGGGAATCCGACACTCTACCGACTGAGCCGCCGCAGGCCTCAAAATAAAAATTATTAACCAAAAGTATAGTCTATCAAAGTCATAATTCATGTATTGTTTTAAATTTTATCATGAAATATGATTTTTAAAGACTATAACTTGGTCAATAATTTATATTTTCAAATTCCCACATTCATATGTGAAGAATCTAACCGTCCTGACTTTCGAAACCTTGCGGTAGCGCAAGAAATATACAGGTTTCCATTATTATCATTCTAAGGGATCTAATGACTTTTAATTTCAGAAAAGTAGTTTTTCCGTATTATTTTCATAAAATATAATTATTTTTCAATAATCTATCTGACGGACGCAATACATTTTTCCATGCCAGTTCCCAATTGGTGGTCGCGGGTCGTGTTCTTTCGCATCTGAATGTTTGGCTCCGGGTTCAAGTACGACTTATTTAATTATTTTTTATGAAATACGTTCATTAGTTTTTGTTATCACAGAAAAGGTATACAGCATTGTATTTAAAAATACATTTTACTATATTATCATCATTTGTTTTGTGGAATAATTTTTATTTTACAATAATAATCTTTTTAACGTGTAATCTCTTTTTATTACAATGTACGAGGTCTGTCCCAAAAGTATCCGACCTACGTTCATATCTTCGCGCGGAGAGACTCAGGCGACCTCTGGAGGGTACGAACGTCACCAGCAACTCCTAACCTTCTCGTCAGTAGCCTGAGATACCGATGAAACGCCTTAGTCCCCGCGCAGCGTGTATTTGTTTACAACGACTTTTTTGCGTTCGTCGCAATTTGCTTATTGCTAAAAATGGCAGAACGAACCGAACAGCGAATTTGCATAAAATTTTGCTTTAATCTCGGTAAAAGTTTTGCGGAAACTATTGAAATGTTGCAAAAGACCTTTAAAGATGAGTGTATGGGCAAAACACAAATAATAGAGTGGTATAGGCGGTTCAAAAGTGGCCGCACATCTGTTGACAGTGATCCTCGTTCTGGTCAACCTTCGACGTGCATTTTTTCTTTTTTTTTTTTTTGCATTTTTTCTTAAAGAAAAACACTGGGCGGTTAATGCGTTTGAATATTACTTCAATAACATATTAAAGAATAGAGAAATGCAAAATCGACTAGATTTTTTAACAACAGTCGATGTGCCAACAAAAAATACATATTGTTCGTACTGTGCACGTTTTATCTCCTTAAACATAAGTTTGATTTTTATCAACTTCTAGAGCACATAACTCTATCAAGTCTAGAATTGTTCCTTTTCAGCTCCAGAATTGAGTTGTTGCAGGCTTCATCAAGCTGTAACTAAGGTCAATAATTTTATTTTTCAAAATGCTACACTCAATCTATAATTATATGCATTTTGAACACAACAAAATCTCAAAAACTCCAATCCGATCATTTTGACTCCCAAAACCTTGCGGTAGGTTGAGAAATATACAAGTTTGTATTATGGCCATTTAAAGGCATCGAACGACCTCCAAAAGTAAACTAAAAAAATTTTTGCGTTACGTTTCGATACAATGTTCAAATTTACCGAAAAAAGATAAGTATCATACGATTTAGGATTCATATTAACCTAAAAATACATAACCAATTTATTTATTTATTTATTTATTTATTTCGGTGGCGAAAATGAGTATTTTCGATACCCTTTATTTTTGACGCTCGGAAAACTCTATTTTCGCTCCACTTTATAGGCACCGAAAATAGACCATTTTTATGCACTTGTTATAAAAAATACGGTATGCAACTTGGGGCAAAAGGGTTTTTTCAGACTCGGATGATGATTTTGCGCACTCGTGTGCGCCTTCGGTGCCCTCGACTTTCACTCGTGCTCAATCATTATCCTCGCTCGTGCTCAATCACTACCCTCAAAGAATTGAAAATCAAAATTTTGTATTACAAACGCAGATATTGTTAAGGGAAGAACTGTCCCTTCACCACCACTTTAAACGTAAAAAGTTACAGCAGCATTTCGGGTGGGAATAAATGTGCCGAAAGATAATTTTGCAGACGGATAATAATGTCGAATTTATTTTACCGAAGGGTAAATTTGCCGAAAAGTGAAATGTGCCAATGGGTAAAGTAATCGATTAACAAAAGTGCCGAAAAAGAAAGTTCCGACGGATAAAAATGCCGATGGATAAAAATGTCGAAAGTTAAAAATGCCAAAATGTTGAATGGCAACGGGTAAAAACTAAAAGTACCTAATACTGAAAAGAAACGACGTAGCAACAATTAATACATTTAGTATAATACTGGCGCATATTCTAATAAAAGCACATTGTTCCGTCGCAGACGTCAGTGGTACGTGGCGCCACCTTTTCTCGCAGACGCGATGCGAGCGGCGCAAACAGCGAGCCACGTTTTCGGCGACCGATAGAAGCGAGCGCGGTGGGGGTTCGGGAGAGCGCGAATGACAGGCGCGAACGCGCGAATTCGAGTCAGTCACTCTTGAGCAATCAAGTCAATACGTGCTTTTGTGCAAGAGTCCGGCATCTTTCTTTCGCTTTGTCCATATAAAGTGTAAGATATTCTCGTCCGTCCGTCGTTTTGTAACTTCAGCATCTTGTCGGGTGTGCATCGCTTTTTTTCTTTCTATTTTTTGATTAACGGGAAATAAAATCATTGGGTCGCGTTTGTCCGGTACACGGTAAGCGGAATAGCAGCGCGCGGTCGTTTTATAAAATAGGTGTTCTGAACACCATCGACGCGATCCGTGACTAGTGCGGATCCGTGTGGCCCTGCCACTACCGACGCAATTCACCAGGTGAATTCGTGTGGCCCTCGCCACAAATCGCGATCGAAAGATCCGCAGGAGGTGCGCACTCCTTGTTACACACGCGTGCACGCAAATACATACACACACACATACAAGGATCCATACCTCAATTTCTCACAGTTTGTACATCGACAACGAGAGGGGTTTTATGCCGCGAGGCTTTCCCCTCTCAGAGCCTAATAAATTCATCTTTTTGTGGCTCAAAATTCGAGTCCTTTATTTTACCCTCTCCCTTTTCCACTTTTTTCCTATAAAAACAAATATCGGGATTTTCCCGCGTGTTGGAAAATCTCGACCACAATTCATGGTGCCTCCTGTGAGGTGTGGATCTCGAGGTTAATACTCGTGTGCAAAGGACCCTCGTGCAAGAGCCCACCGATTTCATCGCCGACGAACTTGCAGTCCAAAGACGAACAGTTGAAGATAACATCGCCGCATACCAGGACGACTTACTCTCAGCTACCACGTGCATCGTTGGAACGTCTCCACCTCGAAAGATAAGTGTTCAGTTTTTTGAGGATTTGCGTGTAAGAAATCAAGCGAAAAGGATATCTTTGTTTCTCGCGTCAGGGATTAGCACATCGCGGCGCGCCGCCGCTCGATTCTAAGCGCCGCCGCTCAATTGTTAGAGTCGCCGCTCGGTTCTTAGGAGCGCGCATACGCGTAGCAGCAACGAACACGCGTGGCCGTGTCACTATTTCTCGCGCTTAGTATATTTACGATTTTTCGCGCGCAGTAAATTTATAATTTCCTTTTGGCGGTTAGCATCACGGGTCGAAGTTAGACGAAGCGATGGCGAATCGAATCGCAGTCATCACGCAAAAGCGCAATGCGTTATGCAAACAGCTCGAAACGCTGACAACCTCGATCGAGCAGGGTGACTACGATCTCGTCAAGGCAGGTTTACGTCTGGATCGCGTCCGTACGTTATTTCACGCGTACGAAGATATGCACGACGAGCTGGCGCTTTTGGAAGTCGATGAGGACGGCGTTAGGCAAATGGACGAAATAAACAACGCGTTCTACGACGTCGCCGCGAAAATCGAATCCGCAAACAAGGCCGATCGTTCAAACGCAAATTTTGCAGCGCCTGGCGTTACCATGGGCAACTCGACATTCATCGAGAAGCAGCGTCAGCTCAAACTCCCGGTTGCAGAGTTGCCAAAATTCGACGGGGATATCGAAAAATGGCTTTCTTTCAAGAACACCTTCAAGGTGATGGTAGAGTCACGGTCTGATATAAACAATCTCGTCAAATTCATGTATTTGAAGAACTGCCTTATCGGCGAGGCCGCGAGCAAAATCGCCATATACGACGTGAGCGAAGCGAACTACAAAGACGCCTGGGCGCTGTTAACGGACGCATACGAGAGAAAACGAATCCTCGCATCGAAACACCTCGATGCCATCCTCGAATTTCCTCGTTTGATAGACGCGACGTCAAAGGATCTATCAAAAATGGTCGATACGGTGCGGCAACACCTTACCATGCTCGCGTTGCTCGATTTCCATCCGCAGGAGTTCACCATCGTGCGCACGCTCGAGAAAGTATTGCCGAGCGACATCCGGATAAAATGGGAAGAATCATTGTCAGTAGACGCACTTTCCACTCTCCAGGACTTTTACAAATTCATCGGAGGAGTGGGATCTCGACTGCAAACGATGGAGCTCGAAGCCACGAAGGATAAAATCACGCGAGGAGGAAAACGTCAAGGAGATCGCGTTGCTCAGGGTACGAAGGTTAGGAGAACCGAGTCAGGCGCGCGCGCTTTAGTAACGTCTACAATCTCCTGTTTCCAACGTCAGGGTAACCATGCTGTCTATCGTTGCCCAGTGTTCGAGAAGATGACCACTCAACAGAGATGGGACGCAGTCAAAGCAAGGAAACTTTGTCGGAATTGCTTACGTAAGCACCCCGGCGAGTGCAAGGCGGCGAAATGCAAGCACTGTGACCTCTTCCATCACTCTCTCTTGCACACGTCGCGATCGCCGACATCGGCTTCCTACACGAGTGCTTCTGGCAAGCCCGAAGGGACTTCAAACCCGTCGAGAAATAATGATTGACTAGGCGTGGGGGTTTTTAGTACAGCATCGCGATCACTGCAATCTCAGCTGCTAATGAGCGCAGTCGTGCGAGTAAGGGATGTCGACGGGCTGTTCGTCGAAGCACGCGTACTTTTGGATACATGCGCGACGGCGCATTTTATTACGACTGAGTTCGCGCGGAAACTCCGTTTACCATTGCGCGCTTGTTCAATTCCGGTCGGCGCCATTAACGAAATGCGGACAGTTTCCAAGAACAGCGTCGACATTTCTTTTCGTTCTCTGTATTCTGAATTCGGGAAACGCTTGACGTTCCTCACTATTCCGAAAATCGCCGATGCAACGCCCGACGAAGTCTTTCCTCGCGATTTGGCTCCTATCCCGCGTAACCTACGATTAGCAGATCCACAGTTTCATCTTCCTAGACCGGTCGATATGCTCATAGGTTCAGGCGCGACTTTGTCGTTACTGTCGATCGGACAGATTAACATCTCTCGAGACAATTGCGATCTATATCTACAGAAAACTCAACTCGGTTGGGTTGTTGTGGGCGGTGCAAAAGAGGGTAAGATTTCGGCAGCTTCATGTCATCTATCCGAGTTAGTAACGCAACTAGCGAAGTTCTGGGTTATGGAAGACGCGGCGGGCGTATCTGACAAATCGAGCATAGAATTAGCTTGCGACACACATTATCGAAATAATACCGAGCGTACTTCAAAGGGGCGATACATAGTGCGGCTACCGTTTCGCGACAGCGAGGTCGCTCTAGGTGAATCGCGAGCGCAGGCCTTGCGACGCTTTCGTAGCCTCGAAAGGAAGTTTGCGAGAGAGCCTGAATTGAGGTTAGAGTACTCCCGGGTCATGCAGGAGTATGTCGAGTTGGGACACATGACTCTGGCACGCGACGAGCAAGCGGACGGATATTATCTCCCTCATCACGCAGTGATCAAATCGAGCAGCACTACCACAAAGGTTCGTGTGGCCTTTGATGCGTCTGCTAAATCGGATAAAGGCGTATCCCTCAACGACGTCTTGCTCGTAGGACCAACAATCCAGGATAAGTTGTTCGCCCATCTGGTTAGATTTCGCACCCATACATACGTATTAACGGCTGATATCGAGAAGATGTATCGACAAATTCTCGTTCATTCGGAAGATCGACGATATCAGCGCGTTTTTTGGTATCACGGGGAGGCGCTGAGAGTTTTCGAGTTGAATACCGTAACTTTCGGCGTATCTTCTGCTCCGTATCTCGCGATACGTACAATTCACCAACTCGCAGAAGACGAAGAGGCGCTTCATCCGCAAGCGGCCATGATTTTGAAACGCGATCTATACGTCGATGATCTTTTAACGGGAGCGAACTCCCTTCAAGAGATCTCGCGCATTCGCGACAACATAATCGCGCTCCTTAAACGGGGTGGATTTCATATCCGACAATGGGCATCCAATCACGATCACGCGCTTGATAACCTTGATGAAAAAGTCATGAATTTGAGCACAACAGAGGAGGATTCAATTTTTAAAACGCTCGGTGTCGCTTGGGCTTCGCAACGCGACGAATTTGTATATTCAGTTAAACCGATTCAGATTCCAGACAAGGTTACGAAACGGATCATCCTCTCCGAAATCGCGAAAATCTTCGATCCTTTGGGACTCTTAGGACCGGTAATTTTACACGCAAAGACGATTATGCAAGAGTGCTGGAAAGCACAAGTGGCCTGGGACGAATCCGCACCACAATCACTGCATACGCTTTGGGTTACATTCGCGCGGCAATTACAACTTCTTTGCAACGTATCGGTCGAGCGTCATCTTCTTGTAAAATCACCGTTGCGTGTAGAGATTCACGGGTTCTGCGACGCTAGCCAGATAGGTTACAAATGGTTGCAGCAATCCGAGGACATTTGGCCCGCGAGCGCCGTTCCTTCGATATCCGATGTACCTGGTTTAAAGGGAGAAACTTGTCTTCTCATAAAATCCGTGAACGACGAAGATCTGTTGCGATTCTCTTCCTACCGTACGTTACTTCACAGCGTCGCGTTTTGTTTGCGTTGGCGTCCCTTGAATAATTTCCAGGGAAAACGCATCAGCGTCCCGGAGAAAACGGAAGCGGAAAAGCGAGTCCTAAAACTCATCCAGAGCAAGCAATTTTCAGACACCATCGATAGGCTTTCTAAGAACAGAGAGGTCAGAGAATCGAGACTCGCCGCGTTTAATCTTTTTTTGGACGAAGACGGTATTCTTCGAGTCGGCGGTCGATTAAAGGGCGCGAATATCTCCTTTTCACAAAAGCATCCAGTTTTGCTACCATCGCGTCATCACGTCACGGATCTCATAATTCGGGAGTTACACGAGTCAAATCACCACGCCGGGCTTCAAACGACTCTCTACACTTTGCGACAGCGTTTTTGGTTGTTGGATGGGAAAAACCAAGTACGTAAAATCGTACGCAAGTGTGTCACTTGTATAAGACACAAACCAGCGCTGCCGCATAGTCGTATGGGAGATCTGCCTCACGCGCGCGTTACGGAGGCTGCCGCGTTTTCACACGTCGGAGTTGATTATTTCGGGCCGATTTTAACGAAAGAAAAGAAGCATCGCAATCGGACCACATTAAAATCATACGGATGTGTTTTCGTTTGGTCACGAAGGCCGTTCATCTCGAGATAGTTAGCGATCTAACCACCGAAGGTTTTCTCGCGGCTTTCCGACGTTTCATGGGGCGACGGGGAGTTCCTGCACACGTCTATTCGGACAACGGTACAAACTTCGTTGGTGCGAACAATCAACTTCGCGAACTATACGCGTTGTTTAATTCGGACGAATTCAAAGACAAGGTTGATTCAGTCGCAGTTCAACGGAACGTAGAGTGGCATTTCAACCCTCCCCTATCACCTCATTTCGGCGGTATCTGGGAGGCCGCAGTCAAATCTTTCAAGCACCATTTCTTACGCGTCACGCGCGGTCAACTTCTTACCTTTGAGGAGATTAACACGCTCGCCATCGAAATTGAAGCGATACTAAACTCTTGACCCCTCTGTTCTATCTCTACTGATCCGAATGACCCAATCGCGTTGACACCCGCGCACATTTTAATAGGTCGGCCTCTTACAATGTTACCCGAGACTGATTTAACACCTGTTTCAGCTAATCGTCTATCGGCGTGGAGGTTCATCTCTAAGGCTCGCCAGGATTTCTGGAAACGATGGCACTTAGAATATTTAAACGAGCTGCAAAGGCGCCAGAAATGGCATCACTCAACCGGCGAGTTAATTCCAGGGATGGTCGTCATCATCATCGACAAAAACCAACCTTGCACGCAGTGGCAGCTGGGAGTCATCGTAGAGGTACATCCTGGTGGCGACGGGATATCCAGAGTCGCAACTTTGAAAACATCGCGAGGCCAGCTCAAACGCAACATCACGCAGCTGTGCCCCTTACCAGCATCAATATGAAGAGATATATGCAAAACAACATGTATACGCATACAACACAAACAATTCGCTTGCTCCATTCTCTCGCAACGGGGGAGTATGTTCCGTCGCAGACGTCAGTGGTACGTGGCGCCACCTTTTCTCGCAGACGCGATGCGAGCGGCGCAAACAGCGAGCCACGTTTTCGGCGACCGATAGAAGCGAGCGCGGTGGGGGTTCAGGAGAGCGCGAATGACAGGCGCGAACGCGCGAATTCGAGTCAGTCACTCTTGAGCAATCAAGTCAATACGTGCTTTTGTGCAAGAGTCCGGCATCTTTCTTTCGCTTTGTCCATATAAAGTGTAAGATATTCTCGTCCGTCCGTCGTTTTGTAACTTCAGCATCTTGTCGGGTGTGCATCGCTTTTTTTCTTTCTATTTTTTGATTAACGGGAAATAAAATCATTGGGTCGCGTTTGTCCGGTACACGGTAAGCGGAATAGCAGCGCGCGGTCGTTTTATAAAATAGGTGTTCTGAACACCATCGACGCGATCCGTGACTAGTGCGGATCCGTGTGGCCCTGCCACTACCGACGCAATTCACCAGGTGAATTCGTGTGGTCCTCGCCACAAATCGCGATCGAAAGATCCGCAGGAGGTGCGCACTCCTTGTTACACACGCGTGCACGCAAATACATACACACACACATACAAGGATCCATACCTCAATTTCTCACAGTTTGTACATCGACAACGAGAGGGGTTTTATGCCGCGAGGCTTTCCCCTCTCAGAGCCTAATAAATTCATCTTTTTGTGACTCAAAATTCGAGTCCTTTATTTTACCCTCTCCCTTTTCCACTTTTTTCCTATAAAAACAAATATCGGGATTTTCCCGCGTGTTGGAAAATCTCGACCACAATTCACACATCTTTGTACAAATTTTCGTTTTCGCCATTTTTAACTTTCGGCATTTTCTTTTTCGGGATTCTTGTTTTCGGCACTTTTAACTTTCGGCATTTTTATCCATCGGTATTTATCCATAGGTATTGATTTTTTCAGCAATTTAAACTGTTCGGTAAATTTATCCTTCTGCAAATTTAACTTTCGGTACATTTATCCCCACCTCAGCATTTACGCAATAGTTATGTACAATTTTTACATTTTCATAGTTATTAATAACATTGTTGTATATGTAATTTTCAAACTTTACAACCATTTTTCTGAAAACTACATTTTTCGTCTGTAGGCATTTAAAAAAAAATTTAAAAATTCCTAAAAACGAAAAATTGCTTTCTATTTTTCTCGTAAAAGTAAAAAAGAACGTGCATGCCAAGTTGAAAGTGATTCTATGAAAATCTGTTGCGCAAATCACGAAAAAAGTAGTTTTGAGAAAAACGGCTCTAAAGATTGCATATTACATATACAACAATGTTCTTAATAACTATAAAAATGTTGAAATTGTACATAACTTTTGCGTAAATGCTGCTGTAACTTTTTATATTGGTCATAACTTTGCCCCGGAACATCCATTTTCAACGAACAAAAATCAAATTAAAGGTCTTTTCTGCTACTTCTATTATCTTTTCGGAAAAAGTTTTTTCCACCTTCGGGTGCATAGTTATTAACTGTACAGTAACCCCTTGTTTTTTTGCTATATTCACGGAGAGAAAATGATTGTAAAAACTAGTGTACGTGTATAGTAATCGCTACTATCTTTTTCTCTTTGTGTATAAAAAATAAATAATTTGCTAAAAAAACATGGTTACATGGGCAATTTTTATTGTTTAAACACGTTTTTATTTATAATTCAAAACATAATAAAAAAGGTTTGGAAATCCCAGCATTCAGATTTTTTTTTGCGGTTTCTGGATCCCAAAAAGTTTATTTTTTTGGATTTCGTCATATACGTACATTTATGCGAATTCGTTCATATACGGACATTTTCTAAAAATATTATATTTTGATTCCAAGTATATATACACACATTTTTCTCTGTGACGAAGGAAAACAATTTTAAGATACAACTTTGGTATCGCCTGTATTTCGATTCTTTATATACTACATCATAAATGAAAACGATAATGTAATAGCAAACTTTATCTACGATCCCATTACTATTATGAAATTATTAATTAAAAATGTTCATTATTGTTATATAATTTTCAAACAAATAAATAAATTAAAATAATTTGAAAATGTACACATCTAAAAGTAAAAGAAAAATAAACTATCTAATAAAATATTTTATAATTTTTAAATACGAATAGAAAATTCATGCAATATTAAAAAGGCTTAATTTTGTAAAAGACTTGTGTATTATTTACCTGAATTGTTAATCCATTGTGTCGTTGCACTGGTGATGATGGAAATCGAAATAAACGATGGCCATTGTGCTTCCCATTGATACAATGGACAAAATTACATCGATCATACACTGTTTGCTTGTTCATTTTGTTATGTTGATTTTCAAAAACAACAAGCAAACAGTCCTAACACATCAAAGAATATTTAATTTTCACGGTTTTTATAATAAAACTACCGAATAGACAAAAACGAATCGTTATAAGAAACAATAACAAGAATCACGAGATAAAAAGAATCAAATAATAAGACTAAGTTTAATAAAAAAAATGTGGAATCGACAAGAATAACGTTATGACAACACAACGTTTATAAAAGTTAATAACCTACAAACAAAAATTCTAATTTTCTACTCTTTGAAGTAATCACCATATATATTAAATAACGACACTTTAATTATCTAAGCTTATACAAGTGATAAACACCACACGATGGTATTTAATTATAAAGATGTTCACAATCCTTATCAAACTTTCTGTAGTGTCGCGAACTCCACGTGCTAATTCACAGGACAATAAAGAAATTCAAGCTTTTATAAGTGCCGGAAATGGCGTTTTAACGGTTACATGACGATAACTATAAATGGCCGTGTAAATTTTTGCTCGCGTTTTTCATATACAAAAAGTTTCATTATGAAAACATTGCGAGGCAGTATAAAATTAATATAATATCGTCACTGTCATGTACGTAATAACATGGCATAAATAACTGCTACGCTTCCGAGTATGCATGCGTGTGTGAAAGCGTGCCATGGACTCGCGTCCTCGCAAATACATGTATGTATGTGTGTGTGTGGCGAGACGAACGAGCTGCCGAGCAGCAACGCGGGCTGGTAGCGCATGCGCGGGGGGAAGCAAGCGAGGAACAGAGTTGATGTACGTGCGCGAGCACGGCAGGCAGGCCTCTGTACGTTATACATCGTATCGGACAATAAATATAACATCACAGCAAATCTGTATAGTTTATTGCCACCACTCCTTCACACCCGAAATTACCTCTTACATACACAACAGTCACCAACAATAAATACATGTTAATATCAGATATATATATATATATATATATATATATATATATATATATATATATATATATTGTGACATGTAAAATGCCACAACGAAAGAGGTAAATGGAGAAGTAAGGTGAGGTTAGAATACGCAGGTAGGGTTAGTATCGGGGAGATTATTAGTATTAATTAGGAGGAATAAACAAACTCCGGACGGAATCACGCACGCTATTCAAATTGCTTATTTTTTATTACGATTATAAATCGCGAATATTATTATATGTTTCACGGGGGAGATCGACGGCGCAACACCACACACACACACCACCAGCACAAACCCACGACAAAAGCAGCAACTGACTCCGCAAACACATCCGGAAAAGCTGAGCAGCACGAGGAAGCGGCAACTACGGAGAAGAGGAGTCCTTTCCGTTTCTCTTCCGAAAGTCATCCGAAAGGCAAACTTGGCGCCTCCAGTGCACGAGAGCAGCTTCGACGAGGACATCTTGGAGAGACGTCCTCGTCCCGAGGAAGTAGCCAACGTCGCAGTAAAGAGGAAGACCACACGTCCATCCCTCATACGGATCCCTCCAAAACAACCTTTGGCGGAGAGCCCGGAGCGACGTGTCCCGAAAAAGACGGTGAGATATCACCTCGACCGGAATCCACGGCACTTTTCCGCTTTGAAAAGGAAGTTGACCTTCCCCAAGGCCATGAAGATTGCGAAGGCCTTTCTTAACGCCCCGACTGTGGCTCCTAGAAGTCGCAGCCGAAGCCGTGTACTAGCGGGAAAGACACTCATAAAGCACCCGCGCTTTAGAAAGCCTGAACGACATAAAAGGCAACGACAAAGCTTTCAGTGAGAAAAAAACTATCAATCGGCCCTTTTCAGAGCCACCCATATTAAACCAAAAACGTAGGCACGAAACTTGTGAAATTTCCCAATTCCCGTGAAAGCGACATGTAGATTTAGAGATCGTAGGCTAGCTGGGTTTATGTATTTAAGTTTTACATTTAAAGCTCGCCTCGTTAACCTTCCTTTGGTGTACCAAGGTTTTTTAAAAATTGACTCTATTCTACACTCTATATGTAGCCTCGTTTGCCTACCACAGATGTGCCAATGTATTCGTTGAAAGAATTATACTTGATTAAAAATCTGCTTACTGTACGTATGTTTTCATTTCAGCGGATAGCGGACAAGTACTTTAATTATCTTTACAATGCTTTATTTTTATTTTATTTTTATTACTTCAATCTTAAATTCTTTTTGTACCTAAATAATTATTTGATTAAAATTTTGAACGCAGTGGCTTGGAGCGAGGGTACATATCGGTTTACTTCAAAGGGCATATCGATTCTACCTTACCGCACTGTGCTCTGAATTGAGCTATTGAGTACCTCAAAAAATAATCGTGACCCTAACACAGCGTGCTATTACGGAAGTCTACAGATTGCCTACCGATACCTACAAAGGTCTGCGGAACCATACAAAAGCCCCACGAACTTTAAATAAGTCCGTAAGATAGATCAACGCAACCTTACGGTAACCCTACCGGATCCTACCAAAGGCCTACGGAATATTGCGGAAGCCTCAAGGACTATTACGGAATTAAACGAAAGGCTACGGAATCTTACGAAAGGCCTACGGAATCTCACGGAAGGCATACGGAAACTTACGGATGTCCCACGGAGATTTACGGAAGTCTACGGAAGGCCCACGAAATCTCACGGAAGGCCTACGGATTCTTACGGAAAGCTTACGGATTCTTACCGAAAGCCCACGAAATCTTACGGAAGCCCCACGGATATACACGGAAGTCTACGGAAGGCCCACGAAATCTCACGGAAGGCCTACGGATTCTTACGAAAAGCTTACCGATTCTTACGGAAAGCCCACGGAATCTTACGGAAGCCCCACGGATATCTACGGAAGTCTACGGAAGGTCTACGGAATCTCAGGGAAGGCCTACGGATTCTTACGGAAAGCTTACGGAATCTTACGGAAGGCCCACGGATTCTTACGGAAGCCCCACGGACATCTACGGAAGTCTACGGAAGGTCTACGGAATATCACGGAAGGCCTACGGATTCTTACGGAAAGCTTACGGAATCTTACGGAAGGCCCACGGATTCTTACGGAAGCCCCACGGACATCTACGGAAGTCTACAAAAGGTCTACGGAATCTTACGGAAGGCTTAAGGTAGCTTATGGAAGGACTACGGAATCTTACGGAAGGCCCACGGAATCTTACGGAAGCCCCACGGACATCTACGGAAGTCTACGGAAGGTCTACGGAATCTCAGGGAAGGCCTACGGATTCTTACGGAAAGCTTACGGAATCTTACGGAAGGCCCACGGATTCTTACGGAAGCCCCACGGACATCTACGGAAGTCTACGGAAGGTCTACGGAATATCACGGAAGGCCTACGGATTCTTACGGAAAGCTTACGGATTCTTACGGAAGGCCCGCGGAATCTTACGGAAGCCCCACGGACATCTACGTAAGTCTACGAAAGGTCTACAGAATCTTACGAAAGGCTTACGGAATCTCACGGAAGGCATACGGAAACTTACGGATGTCCCACGGAGATTTACGGAAGTCTACGGAAGCCCCACGGATATTTACGGAAGTCTACGGAAGGCCCACGAAATCTCACAGAAGGCCTACGGATTCTTACGGAAAGCTTACGGAATCTTACGGAAGGCCCACGGATTCTTACAGAAGCCCCACGGACATCTACGGAAGTCTACAAAAGGTCTACGGAATCTTACGGATGGCTTACGGTAGCTTATGGAAGGACTACGGAATCTTACGGAAGGCCTACGGAATCTTACGGAAAGCTTACGGATTCTTACGGAAGGCCCGCGGAATCTTACGGAAACGCCACGGACATCTACGTAAGTCTACGGAAGGTCTACCGAATCTTACGGAAGGCTTACGGTAGCTTATGGAAGGACTACGGAATCTTACGGAAGGCCCACGGAATCTTACGGAAGCCCCACGGACATCTACGGAAGTCTACGGAAGGTCTACGGAATCTTACGGAAGGCTTACGGTAACTTATGGAAGGACTACGGAATCTTACGGAAGGCCTACGGAATCTTACGGAAAGTTTACGGATTCTTACGGAAGGCCCACGGAATCTTACGGAAGCCCCACGGACATATACGTAAGTCAACGGAAGGTCTACCGAATCTTACGGAAGGCTTACGGTAGCTTATGGAAGGACTACGGAATCTTACGGAAGGCCTACGGAATCTTACGGAAAGCTTACGGATTCTTACGGAAGGCCCACGTAATCTTACGGAAGCCCCACGGACATCTACGTAAGTCTACGGAAGGTCTACCGAATCTTACGGAAGGCTTACGGTAGCTTATGGAAGGACTACGGAATCTTACGGAAGGCCTACGGAATCTTACGGAAAGCTTACGGATTCTTACGGAAGGCCCACGTAATCTTACGGAAGCCCCACGGACATCTACGGAAGTCTACGGAAGGTCTACGGAATCTTACTGAAGGCTTACGGTAGCTTATGGAAGGACTACGGAATCTTACGGAAGGCCTACGGAAAATTACGGGAAGGGTAATTGTTACGTAAAATAACGGAAGCCTTACGGATTCCTACAGAAAAATGATCTTCTACGGAAGATAACGGAAGTCTTACGGAATCCTACGGAAAAAGTGTTTATTTTCGACTTTTTTCGAGTTTTTTACACGGAATGTTACACGGAACCTCTGCGGTTAGACACTTTCAGATCCGAGGAGTCCACCAGAGGGTAATTGTCGAGTAATAAAGTGCAGTATTGACCGAATAATAAAATAATTAATGAGTTGTATGGACAGAATCCATATCGGTTAAAATACAACATCATAATATATATCTGATATTAACATGTTTTTATTGTTGGTGACGGTATTATATTAATTTTATATTGCCTCGCAATGTTTTCATAATGTAACTTTTTGTATACGAAAAACGCATGCAAAAATTTACACGGCCATTTATAGTTATCGTCATGTAACCGTTAAAACGCCATTTCCGGCACTTCAAAAAGCTCGAATTTGTTTATTGTCCTATGAATTAGCTTTGATAAGGATTGTGAACATCTTTATAATTAATATATATATATATATATATATATATATATATATATATTAATTATAAAGATGTTCACAATATATATATATATATATCTGATATTAACATGTATTCATTGTTATATATATACGCATACACATAAAAACATTTGTTGACAACCAATATGAGTTAACGGTGAAAATTACAATATTACTTTAAAAATTAATAATAGCTGATATTATTTGCAAAAAAGTTGTTTGGGCAATAATGAAGCTTTCACTGTCATATATGAAATATGAAATAAATAAAATAAAACTAATAAAGAAATAAAATTGCATTGATAGTAAATAATTGAACAGGTGTTGTTGATGAATTATTTTGTAAATATAATCTTTATTATATCTCATAGAATAAAATATAACACATACTGATCTTTTGCATTAAAACGTAATGCAAGTATTTATCAAACATTTTTACGCTGTTTAAAGAATCGCAAAAACTAAGCTTTGAAACACTCTTTAATATAATAATAAATGCTAGTTTAAAATTTTGTAAGTAATAATAATATAAAACTCAAAGAAATAAATAAACCTTTCGAGTAGGTGCGAACCAAAACAGAATTGTAAACGCGGCGCCGCCGCCGCGCTCGCCAGCTTCCGCTGGCCGTACACACATTCTCCTCCGCCGCTTTTCACGCGTGCTTCCCCCACCATCCCGCTGTCTGAAATTATGTGTATAGTACGGGCGGCAGCCGCCAGACAGCGCCACGATGAAATTTTCCACACCTTTTTAACATTGCATTGGCAATCTCTCTACTAATCTCTGCTCGAAGGCCAGTAATGCTCTTATTATTCGATATTTTTGAGTAGAGATTTTTCGTGATATTAGTTAGGAGTTCAACTCTGATTGGTCAGCACATACATAGTCTTGTATACACGATATACACGGAATTCCTACGTTTGGAACGCGATGGAACATGGTTGTAGACATACCCTAAACGTGACCTCTGATTGGTTGAATCATTGTATCTAGTACTAGTATCCAGCGTTGGGCTTATTTGGATTTCAGATGACTGAATCCCTTGGCCTTAGTGATAAAATTTGACATTGTGGTCAGCTAAGTTCAGATCGTTAGCGCGAAATGCCGCGGGGTATTAGCTGACCACAATGTCAAATTTTGTTACTAGGACCTAGAGATTCTGTCATCTTAAATCCAAATAAGCCCAACACTGCCCAACGCTGGTCGGACCGTTTAACCTTTGATTAAAAGAAACTGTTTCACAGATAACCTGAAATCTACCTATACTTCAAGGAAGATAAAAGAAACAGATAAATCACTTACAAGTCCATAAAATATTTGACTCTTAAATGTCTGGAGAAGTCACCGTTGATGCTTTACCCTATATAGATCAAGGATATGATGATGCAGGTGTTAGAGAAGCGGTAAATAAAATGAATTATTCTACTTACAAGGAGAGACCACAGAGATTTTGATGAAACTTTGGGAATCGTTTTCTTGTTTTGTACTTAAAAATGAAGCCCAGTAGCCATAGTTTTATCCAATGGGCCTTTATAATGTTGATGGTATATATATCTATATATATCTATATATATATATATATATATGATTAAAAATAAAGATAAAACTATCGGTACTGCTCTGTTGAAACAATTTGGTTAAGTTTGGTAAGGTTTGGACAGATAAGAACCCTTCCGAACCTGGGTGAATTTTGATACTGGTCTTGTCCAAACCTTTCCGGATTATGCAAGGTTTTTACAGTCTGGAAAAACTAGGAATTCTGGAATTCGATTTTACATCCGGGAATCAAGCAAAACTCCTGGAATTCTTGCTTCATGGAAATTTTGAGGCCCCTTATTTAAGCAGCAGTGCCTAAATACATTTTCATAAAATGTTTTTCGCAAAAGAAACTAACGTAGTTGAAAAATAACTTCAAAACTTTATATAATGATATAGATTAAAACATAATGATAGGCAATGATGTCCTGATTTTATTTATAAATTGATAATTATTTATAAGGTTGGTCAGTAACATTTATGTTGTGAAATTGCTACTCTTGATATAGTTGGGTTTTTTTGTTTATTTAAATTATGTTTTTTTTATAGAATCATTAATATAAATCGTTATACATATCTGGGGCGATTGAGTTTACGGTTTCATATCTTGTTACATATTTAAATATTTATTGTTATTTATAAAAAACTGTTATCCCTTGGACAGATGGACTTAAGGCTTATGACGATTATTGAAACATTTCCTAATAATATTGAATTGCTGTCTCTGGGACAAGGTTGTAATTGTAAGAGTATGCATACATGCCTGTGTTTTGTATGGTGAGCATCATACTCCACTAAGCCAAGAATAGTAATTTTAAATAGAAAAAACATTTACCCATCTAAAAAGGATCACGTGATAATCACGTGATATAATGAAAAAAAATATCACATGTTGAAAAGGAAGAGAAATAAATTCTGAATCTATTTGATATATCATATGAAATATCACATAAATGTTATGTAAGAAATGATGTCATATTACCTTGAAACTGTCACGTGATTTATACGTGACATTTGTGTGATATTTTATATGAGATCTCACAAAGTTTCAGAAATTAATTCTCTATCATTTAAATGTGATTTTTTATTTCATAATATCACGTAATCCTTTTAGCGCACAGACAGTAATAACTAATAAAGAAAAGTTTCAATAATAAAGCCTGAATCCTTATTAACCCAAGAAAAGTCATTTTCAGTTACATAAATATTTAGATAATAAAACGGAAGATCCTAAATCCCCAGTAACCCAAGGGCAGCAATTTTTAGTAATAAAAATCTTTGAGTGACGGTCATCTTACCATTTTCTAGCCCTCACCTCATGCCGTATTTTTCGTTATTCTATACAATTTTGCCTAAATATATAGATTTTAATTTTTATTAACATTTATTATTATGGCAAGAAGAGGGGACAACCACGTATTTGCACTATAAATTCCCACAAATTTTTATTTTTATGGTATAAATTTTGGAGGTTAGGTTGACTCTCTCTACCAATAAGCGTTGGCTACGACCTCTCCTTAAACTCTAATTCTAATCCTAACTACCCCAAGCTAAGCATTTTTCTATTTTAAAATTTTAATCGACAAAACCATAAATCGTCAAACCGTAAATTCTATGTCATAAATCCAACTGCCGACTATGTTGAATGTTTACTATTGCAAATATCGTAGCTTGGGGTCGCTGTGTTTAAGGCTTACAGGTTATGATTTTATCGTATAGAATTTGATTATGGAAAATGCTTAGCTTGGGGCAGTTGGGTTTACGATATGTATTTTATTATATTATTATTTAAGCATGTTTTATATTTTAAGTACAATTTGTTATTTATAGATTATGCAATCTACATTTACCATTTATTAAAATTCATCCTGGAAATTTAACCATTTCTCCCCTAGAAAACCGGGAAAACTCCTGGAATTTTATAATGAAGGAATTGTAGAAACCCTGCTATGGTAAAATACTTTTTACACAATCCAAAATGTTTATGATCCTTTCAGCTATTTTTTTATAAACACTTTTAGAACCTTTCCGAATCCTTCTGATCTTATCCAGTTCTTCACGTTACTTGGAGGACATTCAATATTTTATCTTGTTCGATCTATAGATCATTCCATGACAGATCCTTCCGTTCTTTTCTCTAGTTTTATTAGAACTTTTACGTATTAGACGAAATCTTCCATTTCTTTTATTATACTTTTCTTGAAGGATTTTTCGATTATTTCTGGTTTAATCTGAACCTTATCGCCATTTTTCGGAAACAAACTTAACAGTTTGAAAATTTATTACATTCGATTCATTATTATTACTCACATTCATTATACAAATTAACACTATAGGCTGAGTGCACGACCAGTGCCCCCAGGTTGCGGAAAAACGATTTAATTAGGTTAAAAGTAAATAATCCGTTTTGACACAAATATTCTAATTTTTATTTGAAAAATGCTGAAAACTCTGAAAAATTGTTGCATAAGCAGTCAAAAGTTATTATTTTATCCATTTTCTGTATAAAATCGCAGTTATATATACACTATAATTACATTAAAAGATAATAAACAACTAGAAATTTCATCTCTATATAGATCACACGGACTGAATTGTTTGAATTTAATCTGTATTTCAAAACTTATTTAGAACAAAAAAGAAAAGCAAAAAATCATATTATAATTGGCGATTTTAATATAAATATACAGGATTATAATGCTATCAGCGTAGATTTCCTAAACAACCTATTGGAAAAAGATTTTCTCCCAGGATTTAAAAATATCACAAGACCATCAAGTATAACTACGGATAAAGGAACGTGTATTGATAACATTTTTATCAAAACAGACTTCCTCATCACTAAATCACTAACACTTATGATTCCCATAACTGATCATTATCCATTATTTTTAGAAATAAAAAATGGTAGACCTAACTCAAATAAAGAGACAAAAATTGACTGGTATTATAATTACAAAAAATTATTCTTGTAATATAATTACAAGAAACTATTAATGAAATAATAAAAGAAATTAAAATTTGCATTGAAAAATCAAAATAAAAAAAAAAATTTGCGCAACTCCAAGAAAACCCCCAGGAAAGACTGGATAACAAGAGCAATATTAAACTCTTGTAATACAAAAGAAATACTATACAAACGACTAAAACATAATCCAGATAATGATGAACTCAAAGACAATTACAAAAAATTTGTTAAAACTCTAGATAAGGTAATTAAAGCAGCAAAAATAGAATATAATAAAAAGCAATAGAGATTAATAGAAATAAGCTAAGAAAACTCTGGGCTTGTATAAATAATAAAATTGGGAAAAATAAAATCAGAAACGATACTACTATTACTCAGTTGAAAACTGAAGATAATAGAATAATTAAAAGTAGGAAAGAAATTGCGAACAAAATGAATAAGTGCTATTGCAAACTTGGAGAAACACTGAGTAAGAAAATAAAGATACCAAAAGATAAAAAATTAGAACTACCTAAAAGTAATCCAAAAACAATCTTTATAAAATCTACAAACGAATTTGAAATTACAAAGATAATAAACAATTTAAAATCGAAAAAAGGTGGTGTAGATAATATTAATGCAAAGGCATTGAAAACTATAGCTACAACTATAGCAGACACTTTGGCTTATGTAATTAATCGCTGTATCGAAACATCAATTTGGCCAGATATGCTGAAGGAGGCTGAAGTAATACCAATATATAAAGCAGGGGGAAAAAATGATATGGAAAACTATAGACCTATATCGTTAATATCAAATATAGCAAAAATTTTTTAAAAAATCATACACAATAGAATTATAGACTTTATAAGCCATAGTAATATATTAAGTAAAAAACAATTTGGATTTATTAAAAATATTGGCACTAAAGATGCATTAAGCCTTATATCTAAAACAATTTATGAAAATTTAGATCAAAGTAGACCCATAGCTATTACATTCCTAGATTTGGCAAAAGCTTTTGACACAGTAAATCATAAAATACTGTTACACTGAGAAAACCATGGGCATTAATACATACCGCTTGTGATACTAAATCTTCACCACAGAGTGACATTGGATGTTTACGGTCATCCGTGGCTGCGAGAGCCACCCTGCGTGGTGAGAAATTCACTTCACAATCTAACAATGTGTGTTTACGTCCATGCGTGGCAGCGAAAGTCGCTCATTGTGGTGCGAAATTCGCCCCACAGCTAGCAATGCGTGTTTATGTCCACGCGTGACATTGAAAGTCGCTCGCTGTGGTGTGAAATTCGCCCCACAAGCCAGTGTTGTATGTTTCTGCTCACATGTGGTGTAAAAACTTACCCACAACTAAAAATTTACTTATCATATATTATTATAATAATTAGATGATTTAAAATTTCAAGTAATCAGATATATGCTTAACCTAAAAACGTAAAAATCGACGTCAAAAATGTAATTCTAACACATTATTTATTTTTTAATTCATTACTGTACAATAGTAGAAAATACTATGTAACCTTTTAAAAGAGTAAATTGAGAAATTTACTCTTTTGAAAAGAGTTTTTAAAGTACGTTCTGAACTTTAATTTTTCAAAAGATTAAAAACCTCTTTATACTTAAAAATAATGATTTATACTCCACCTTTTGAAAAGTAACTCTATATACACTCTAAACCTACAAGAATAAAGATTGACGTTAGGAAGAATAAAAATAGCATTTCATTCTTTTAGAAAAGTATAAAAGTGTAATTTTATTCTTTAGAGAATTTGACAATGACTTTAAAAGATTAAATTGTACAATTTATTCTTTTGTAAAGAATAAAGTTCAGCTTTTATTCTTTTAAAAGAGTAAATGATGAATTGTATTCTTTACAGAAGAATAAAGCCAAGAAATTATTCTTTAGAAAAGAATAAAATACGACCCTGCTACTTTAAAGGAATAAATAACGGATTTTATTCTTTACGTAAAGAATAAACGGAAGATATTATTCTTTATTTAAGATATAAAATATATATATAGGAGCACCTATTTTCTAGTTCTACTGCTGTAATAACCATCAAATCCTTAGAGATTACTTTTTACCTTAAAAAAATGATGACACTCACTGATCACCTCAGTCGGAGTAATTCCACCAAAATGTCATATCTAAGAAACTAAAAGACCTAGATACTTAAAATTTAGTGTCATAGTTTATTAGGCCTAAAGAAGAAGAAGAAAAAATACTTCCAAAGTCTTAGATAATCTTTTTTCCATTTTGTAAAAAAAAATCTTATTCGCAAAATAACACATAGGTATCCTATAAGTGAAACTGTTAAATCTGTTGTAAAATTTTCAGCAGAGTGTTTATTTGAATAAATCATGTAATATTGTACTTCAAATGTATAAAATAAGCCTTATTTACTTAACAGCTCTAATGAAAACGGTAGAAACTTGTTCAACCAAAAAAATGATGACAGTCGTTGGTCACCTCAGTTGGAGTAATTCCACCAATAAATCATATCTGTAAAACTAAAAGATCATGACACTCCAAATTGTGGGTCATAGTTTATTAGGCTCAAAGAAGAAGAAGAAAAATATTTCCAATGCCTTAGATAATCTTATTTCACTTTTAACAAAAAAAGTCTTATACACAAAATAGCATATATGTGTACCGATATATGTCAAATGGTTCACTCACCTCTAAACTTAAAAGGGAGTGATTAATCAATTGAAACATTTATCTTATACTTTATGAAAAAGTCATTTTATGGTAATATTTGTTCCACCGACACTTGGATTTTGAAATTACATGTATACTTTTTTACTCACTAGAGTAACCAAGGGTCTTCTGTACTTCCAAGTAAGTTTTTATTATATGTTGAAATGGAACTAACTTACATACAAAATTTGAAATCTCAAACTCTGTTGGTTCAAGTGAAATGCTACTTTAAAGAAAATTTTAAGTTTCCGTTACCTCAATTTCAACAATTATGTTTTGGGTTAAACAGATTTCTAGTCTTTATTAAAACTATTGAGTTAATATGGCTTATTTAAGTTGATTAAAGTGAACAATTAAATGTTTCAATTGATTAATTACTCTTTTAAGTTTAGAGCTGATTGAACAATTTGACATTTATAGGTATACATATACAGATATACATGTATGCTATTTTGTATATAAGCCTTTTTTTGATAAAATTGAAATAAGATTATCTAAGGCATTGGAAATATTTTTCTCCTTCTTCTTTGAGTCTAATAAACTATGATACACAATTTGGAGTATCATGATCTTTTAGTTTTACAGATATGATTTATTGGTGGAATTACTCCAACTGAGGTGATCAACGACTGTCACCATTTTTTTTGGTTGAACAAGTTTTTACCGTTTTCATTAGAGCTGTTAAGTAAATAAGGCTTATTTTATACGTTTGAAGTACAATATTACATGATTTATTCAAATAATCACTCTGCTGAAAGTTTTACAACAGATTTAACAGTTTCACATATAGATACCTATGTGTTATTTTGTGAATAAGATTTTTTTTTACAAAATGGAAAAAAAATTATCTAAGACTTTGGAAGTATTTTTTTTCTTCTTCTTTAGGCCTAATAAACTATGACACTAAATTTTAAGTATCTATGTCTTTTAGTTTCTTAGATATGACTTTTTGGTGGAATTACTCCGACTGAGGTGATCAGTGAGTGTCATAATTTTTCTTAGGTAAAAAGTAATCTCTAAGGATTTGATGATTATTACAGCAGTAGAACTAGAAAATAGGTGTTCCTATATATATATTTTATATCTTAAATAAAGAATAATATCTTTCGTTTATTCTTTTCGTAAAGAAGAAAATCCGTTATTTATTCTTTTAAAGTAGCGGGGTGGTATTTTATTCTTTTATGAAGAATAATTTCTTGGCATTATTCTTCTGTAAAGAATACAATTCATCATTTACTCTTTTAAAAGAATAAAAGCTGAACTTTATTCCTTACAAAAGAATAAATTGTACAATTTATTAATTTAAGAATAAATTGTACAATTTATTCTTTTAAAGTCATTGTCAAATTCTCTAAAGAATAAAATCACACTTTTATACTTTTCTAAAAGAATGAAATGCTATTTTTATTCTTCCTAACGTCAATCTTTATTCTTGTAGGTTTAGAGTGTAAGAGTTTCTTCTTTTGAAGAGTAAACATCTACATTTTTACTTAGCTGCAGTAAATTAAATGAGATATTACATAGTACATTAAAAGATTTTATGAAGTTCAATTATTTTTAAACTATAATATATTTATTGTTTTTAACACGTGCAAGAATAGGCCCTTTTCCTTGCATGTAAAGCGGATGGAAAATTGCTCATTTCAAGCGTGGCTTCATTACTTTTCTTATAATAAATATCAATTAACAAATTATCGAAATTACAAATTTTCAAAATTTAAATTTTAATAATTTTTAAATAATTTATAATTAATGTCTATTGTTAATTGTATTTTATATGTGAGTGGTACACGACGTGTTCTGTGCATACAACTTTTCGGTTTGAGATATGGTGAAAACACATTATTTAATATGAAAACAAGGAATAGATGTACTAATATTCTAGAAACAAAATATTTTTTAATGTATTACAAGTAATTTAGCAAATATAATGTACAATAAATGTTTGCATTATAAAATTTTCAAATAAAAAAAATATAATTATTAAAATCACACTAACGACTTGTGGGACAAATTTCGCACTACGGTGAGCAACCTTGAACGCCACACGTGATCGTAAATATAAGTTCTGGCTTGTGGGGCGAATTTCACACCACGAATGGGCGACTTTTGCTGCCGCGCGTGATCGTAAACATGCGTTGTTATTTCGTGGGGGAAATTTGACACCGCGGTAGTCATTGCATTCAACCACTGTATTATAGTGGGGATATTTTTAGACCACGCACGATCTATAATATGCCTTCTTAAACCGCGGGGATTATTTTCGCCCATGGTTTTCTCAGTGTAGATAAGCTTTACTCATATGGTATAATAGGAAAGGCGTATAAACTAATTACAAGTTATTTAACCAATAGAAAACAAAATGTAAGAATTGGTTCACATGTAAGTGAATTTGAAACCGTTAATACTGGTGTCCCTCAAGGGACTATACTTGGGCCTCAACTTTTTATACTTTATGTGAATGACTTGCTAACAAACATGCCAGACAATTCCAGCCTGTCCTATGCAGATGACACTGCTGTAATAGCAAATAGAAAAACTTGGTCTGAAGTTGAAAACAAAATGAACAAATACCTAGAAGATGTCTCAACATGGCTTAGACTAAATAAATTAACATTAAATATACAAAAAACTGTTTATATAACTTTTGGAAACTATTGTGACAGTGTACCACAGAAAATTGAAATCAAAATCAATAATGAAAAACTAAAGAGAGTGAATGAAGCAAAATATTTGGGTATAATTTTCGATGAGAATATGAGATGGACCAAACATATTGAATATCTTATAAATAAGACAAGATACCTGATTTTTATCTTTAGTAAAATTTCTAAATTCATGGAAACTAATACTTTAAAAATTATATACTATGCTTTCTTCCACAACCTTATTAGTTATGGCATATTTGCGTGGGGTGGTGCGTATCAAAACAAACTACACTTATTGCAAACAGTTCAAACAAAAATTTAAAAAATTATAAATAAAAATACTTTTTAAAAAATAATTCCACTTAACCTACAGCAATTATTTGCAAATGAGAGTCTTCGGTATAACTATGCAAATTTTAAAGATCAGTATATCAACTCGACGAGTAAAACAAGAAATAAACTATTAATTTTATCAAAATATTACAAAACTGTTAGTACTAAAAATAGTTATATTAAAGCAATCAGTATCTTTAATAAATTACCAAATGAACTAAAAATGTTAGATATACACAAAAAAAACAAATATAAAAAATATTCAGGATTGGTTGAGAAATAATGAATGAAATAAACACTGCAACGACAATAGATTGCCAACAATATAAATTATGGCTCTTATCGCTGTGCAAACGAGATGAATGTGTATACCAGTGCCAAATATACTCTAAATTACAGTTTTTACTGCAGCAGAGAAAAGCAGTTCTCATTGAAAACAAACTTGACGTTAGTATTTATGGATCCAGAGAAGACTCAGTATTGGCTAATAGTATAATGCTTGATATTAGAACATACATTTATGCTAAGCGCAAATGTAAATCATACAATAATCGCAAACATCGGCGTATCACCAACTACAATTATAATAAAATGATAAATTCATATCCAAAAATCAACAATAGTTTAGATAATATAACAAACGAAATAATAAATATATGGTCACACAAAACAGAAAATGGAAAAGCGAATATCAAATACATAAAATTTGTTAAAGGAGCAAATAATGATTTAGATGTTAATAAAGATCCAAATATAGAAAAATATAAACCAGTAGAAACAGTCTTCACCAAGATTGATGAAATGGCTGAAAAGAATAACAAGAAAGCTAGAAAAATGGAAGCAACTTCTGCACCTGGACAGAAGATTAACAAATCAGCAAGTCACAGAATGACATACGGAGATATCAACTACCTAGGATCGAACAAGGCGATTTTTTACTTTGATAGAGGAATAAGAGGAAAACAAATTTTCACTAACTCAATGTATTCACTTAAACAACAATCATCTTATAATGATATTGTAATTATTGACGATATAGTCTTTACATCAAACTGCAAATGTGATTCAGGTAACCAACACAAAGAGATGTTTCCACATTACAGAGTTACCTGTGCTGTTGGACTTTCTTGCCCGGCTAGGCTCAACACCATAGAAAGAATATTATATGCAAGAGATAAACACGCGACAACAGAAAAATTTACGTCGGCAAGATCCATGTTAGTGAGGTATTGGTAATATTATAGTGCTAGGTCACAATGATTAAATTATAAGAATAAAAATATTTATAATATCGAAGAAAAATGTACAAAAATATAGAATCTTAAGCATGTGCAATGTAATCTTAATTAACGCGAATTAATATAATGTAGTCGTCACATTATTACTAACTATATAAAATATAGAATCTTTAACACAATTTATAATGATAATATTAATTAATAAGGATTTATATGGAAATGTTAAAAAGAGATTATATATCACTGTTAAATTTTTAATAAATTACGAGTATTAATAATGTTATATAGAGTTGGGACGAAGAGTCAGAAGACCTTCATAACCTAACCAAAGTATGTATGAATGAATGGTGAAGGATGGAATGATCCATGTCTGGAAATCCTTATGAATGAATGGTACTTGCATTGTATGGTTTAGTATCGCTGGAGGTTTTTACTGTAATGAATACAGTAAAACTAACCAGCACTTTTTATTCTTATTTTTATGTTTGTTGTTAATCCGGACCTGCGAACAGGGAATACCAATTCCCTCTGCAGGATTTGCGGCGTTATAGTGTTGTTGTATTGTGTAAATAATTTCTACTCTGTATCGAATTTAGCAAATGTTATATGTAACTCTGGAATAAATAAATAAATAAATATATTTATTTTTGTCACCTAAATGATTTGTTTTTCTACTACACGGAAAGAAGTTTCGCACATCTGCAATACTAGCGCCAGTAGGGCTGCGCTCTTTAGCTTTCGTGCGTCAGTGACTCTACTTTTTGGGCAGCTGCGGTCCAAAACGACGGGACTGCCGCTCTACGAGTCGTGTTGTACCGTTGACGTACACAAACACAGGACAAAGAACGACCCTAAAGTAAACTCGTAACTCTTAATTACCGAATGAATTTCTTACGATTTTTAACATAAATTCCTGAAACAAAATACTTGTGAGACTTAAGAACTTTTAAGGACAACTGTTGTTAATTTTTATTAATTTTCATACATTAACATTTGAATAAAAGAATGAGGTTAGAATTAACATTTTGATACCGCTCAGAATGTTCATGTGCATATTATAAATAGAGAATTATTTTCATGTCTATTACCTACACATATGTACAGTAGGGCTCATTTTCTTTCTACGATAGAAAATCATCAATAAATATATTAGATACGTTTTAGTATAATTAATTAAATCATGCTTGTGATTGGGTATCCAAAAATGGCAGAATGAACCTACCGCTTCCATAACCTACAATGACCCGTGGCGGAACAATATTCCTTTTCGAGAAAAGTTCGGATCGCGAAAATTGAGGTTAGTTTTTGCGTTACGTAGTTTTCTCGGAAAGGAAATAATCTTAGGTACTTTTTTGGGTCGCAAAATATTAACAAACTAACAATTAACAAACTACTATTTGAATAAATAGTAAAACTATAATTAGACGAGGACAGCGAATACAGCTTCCTCTTATGGCAATACTAGCATGAAAATTGATAAATTTTAGTTTTATAATATTTATAATGTAAATTAAAATCGAAAAAAAAAAATTACTATTTTTCTTCAAAACATGTAATTATTTAACTATTTAAAAACGTGTTGCACTAAACTCAAAGAAGAAACATAATTGATGATTTCTAGAAAGTTTCAAAAAGAATAATTGAACATTTGATTTTTAAATGTTTTATTAAGTGAATCTTGTCTGAGTACGTACTCAATATTATTCTTCGAATATTCACCAAGCGTTCGCGGAGTGAATTGGCTTTACAGTTTTTTAAGATGGTTCGAATGCGAAGGAAAGTACTTCAAAATCTAATAAAATTTATACAGGTTATTTATGAACATTAATGTAACCTCTCAAAAAATTTAAGACCAGGATGACAAATAAATTTTAGAGAAAAAATTACTTAAATATTGGTTATTTTACGCACTATTTGTGGGAGTCAATGCCGCTCTGAGAAGTAATATTAAGATAATTCTTCATAAAAACTTCGGAGTAAACTAAAAGACCAAGGTAGAAAAGTATGAAATCCGTACCGTCAAGGACCCAGTTCCTGATCAGTTAAGGCATGTCGGAAATTTCTAATAACAAATATAACCGTTAATCTTTAATGTAAAATTGAAAAAATACATAAATAATCAAAATTAAGTTAAATATAAAGCCTCAAAGAAAAAAAGCTGTGGGAGCAATTCCTGATCACTTAAGATTTGTATGGGATATCCTGATAACATATATTATTGACGCATAAGTATTTTATATGATAAATTAAAATTTATTAAGCAATACTAATACAGTGGATATACCAAAATATAACACTTTTTGGTTGTGTGATTATAAATGTTCGGTTATTCGTACTCTGTCTACTGCACGATATAGACTCGCGTGCGAGCATATATTATAACCTATAAAATGCAGATAGTGTTGTGATTTATTTTCAGGTTTTGTGTGACTTTTGCCTGATAAATTATTTACGCAAGGATTAAAACTACTTATAGAATTGTGTTATTACAAATATTTGTGTATTTTAAGATTTTTAAACACACATAAAACATGTTATTAATACTGATCAAGAATTGGGTAAACGATAAGAATTTGGACCATTTTTATAATCACACGTTTTTACAAATATCAATAATATTTTATATGAATGTTTTAAGTGATTTATACAAATAAACTGTTGAATAATTTAATTACATAAGTTTTTCTATGATCCATTACAAAAATTTAAAGAAATGATGTAAATTTCTTTGCAGGCTCAATTGTAGACAAATGCATAAAGATGGAGTCAATCATGACGTTGCCAACAACGTCCAAATTTAATATTTTTTATCTTAAAAATGTATTTTACAAGTAACTTTTAAAGGTTTTTTATATGACTGCCAAATAGTTTACTATTACTAATTATTTTTTTTAAAATAATTTTAATGTCAAAATAGTAATAAATGTAACCAAATGATCAGGCACTGGGTACTGGTCAGGAATTGGGTCCGTGACGGTACTTTCTAATGACTCAATAGAAAAAATGGGCAGCCTACTTATTAAAAAGATATTTACTTAAAAAGTACGAAAAGCCGAAGTTCTAACCTCAAAAGTGCTTCACATGAATAAGCGAGTCATGTGAGCGTAAAAGCATCATTTACGTGACGAAAAAAATATAATTTTTTGTATTATAGCAAACGTAAATAATCTTAAAGTTCATAAATAAATTTAATAAATATTCCTATATTAAATAAGATTTTTTGTACGCACAGTAGACTTTAGTAGACTTTTTAGTTGACTCGATTAAAGTTGATAAAGAATGTTATTAAACTATGGCATGGTATTTGCATTTCAAGAAACATAGTATTCATGCAAGCAAATAGCACAGTAAAATAACTTAAAGAAAAAAATTGCAAATTCTAATTGAGGTTAGGATTCAGTTTAAAAATAATTTCGCACACTTTTAAAAAGCACTGTATCTATTGTTTGCACACACTTTCGAAGGTGAAACGCAGCTCCTCAAACTTGATGTGTTTCTTAAAAAAATTATCCATTTTGCAATCCGTTCAAAATATAACACAACGCGATGCACCAAGCGTACGTACAATTCAGCTGTGCAGCAGACTTCCATGAAACAGAACACGCCTATTCACAAAAAGTTCTTACTGCGCATGTCCGAGTTTTGGGTAGCAGGCGTACAAAAATGAGAGGGAAGCTGTACGATAGGATGAGAGGAGCTGTATGATGGGACAATTGTACGAATAGTTATGAAAAGTTACAACAAAATAACAATAAGTTACAAAAAGTTACAAAGAGTCATAAAGAGTTGCAAAAAGTTGTAAAGAGTTGCAAAAAGTTGTAAAGAGTTACTGAAATCGCAGAACACAATATAAGTTACATTCGATTTTGAATATAAAAAAAACGAATTGTCAGGCTCATTTTTCGTAATTAAACGATAACCAAAAACTTTTTCAAAATTACTCCATTAATATTATCAATACAAAGTTTATGCTTCCATCTAAAATTACTGTAATCGACAGTCCGGAGTGCAAGCTTTCTATTGGTATTAACAGACTAGTTTGGAAAAAAAATTATTACTGTTTATTCATAAATGACTGGCTGGAGATCGATTTATTCCAAAAAATATTCACCATCTTTTTTAAAAATGTAAATTGTACTGCCGATAATGTAGGAACCGTGTCGGTATTTCAATGTCTTTAAAATTGTCTACTATAAGGGAAACATTTAAATTTATGAAATAATACTTAAATACCACCTGATTAACCATTAAGTACGCTGTTGCAGTACTAATCTACGAATTATACTTTACTTTAGCATAAGATATGATAAGTCACTGTGGCTCAGTGGTAAAGTAAGGGACTCATGGTTAGAATATTCCGGGTTCAAATCCCACTGAATGCACCTTTTCTTTTCGGCAACAAATTATGCTTAAAACATCATAGTATAAACTACAATAATTAATTTTTATAAAAAAATGATATGAAAATAAATTTTGAAATCCTATATATAATTTATATTGTAACTCTTTAGAACTTTTTGTAACTCTTCGTAACTTATATAACTCTTTGTAAATTTTTATAACTCTTTACAACTTATTGTGACTTTTTTATAACTTTTCGTAATATTGTCCAAATTCAGATAAAAAGTTACAAAAAATTATAAAAAAATACAATAATTTAAAAGTAGTTACAAACAGTAGCTAAAAGAAAAAAAGAGTTGAAGAGTTACGAAAAAAATTTCCGCCAGGGTTCTCTTCTCTCTTCTCACATTTGACTCCTAGCTTTGGATGTTGTCCTTGTATTATCCACGTATTTCTTATTTTTACTTCAACATTCATCTCAATTCTTATCCATTCTTCTAATTTCCTCGTGTCTTTCATTTCTTTTATGTTTAGCCCCGAAATGACTGTTTTTCTTTTAGTACTCTCTCTCTCTCTCTTTTTACAAAGGAAAGATTTTTACAAAATAAAATTTCTGAAGCGATTGATAATAAGAAAGATATCTGGAAAGAGCTCAAGGCTCTGGGCCTTCTGCCAAAGACAAGAGAGGAGCTTCATGGTTTCTCACCGGATGAGCTCAATGCCCACTTTGCAGGGGTGTCGATCTCCCAAAATGAGGGTGATGAAGAACTTGACAACGTCGTGACCACTGCGATGACCACAGTGATGACGGTTTTGTTTTCCGAGAAGTCAGCTTCTCGGACGTGGTTCTGGCTGTTGCCCACTTCTCATCACAAGCCAGAGGGGAAGACGGCATTCCCCAAAGTATAGTGGCTAAGGCTCTTCCGTTTGTGGGAGATCATATTGTTAAGATCTTTAACTCCTCTCTGTCCAGTGGCATTTTTCCGGGAACTTGGAAGGGAGCTCAGTTGGTGCCTTTGAAGAAGAAGCCTGTCCCATCTACGGTGTCAGATTTCCGACCAATTGCCCTACTGAGTTTCCTTTCTAAGGTCCTTGAAAAATCGTACACGACCAAATAACTGACTTCTTACGAGAAGATAATACTTTGGACCCGATGCAGACTGGTTTTCGACAGAATCACAGTACACAGACAGCACTACTGAAACTGACGGAAGACATAAGATCAGGCATTAACAACAACAAAAAACTATTGACTATTTTGTTAATGTTTGATTTTAGCAAAGCATTCGACACCATCTCACACACTAAACTGCTGCGTAAGCTGATGCGCATGGGATTCTCCAGGAGTGTTCTCCTGTGGCTTAAGACATATATTATGGGGAGACGACAGAAATTCGTCACAATCACAAACGGGGATTCAGGTTGGCTAACCACCAATCTTGGCGTTCCACAGGGCTCAGTCCTGGGACCCCTGCTTGTCAGCCTGTACATAAACGACTTACAAGACGCACTCGACTTAGATGGTGTCGAACACATACTTTACGCTGACGACTTGCAAACCTACACACAAGTGACCCTGAAGGGTCTTCGTGATGGTATCGGTAGCATGTCGGCTGTAGCACAAACAGTGTCGAACTGGGCAACGTCAGCTGGCCTGCGCCTCAATGTCGGCAAGACAAAGGCGATCATTTTTGGATCTGATCACAACATCAAACAGGTTCAGAACCTTGACTTGCAAGGCATTGAGATACAGACCGGCGTACACGTTCCCTTTGTCGATATAGTCACCAACCTCGGCGTGGTGATGGACGGAGGGTTGACATGGAAGCCGCAACTGAATGCGGTCAGTAGAAAAGTAAATAGGGCTCTGTATAGCTTAAAACTTTTCCGTTCAAGCACCACAGAGATACTGAGGAAGCAGCTGGCATGTGCACTGGTACTACCTCACTTAGACTATTGCTCAGTGGTTCTTCTTGATGTGTCAGGGGAGCTCCAGACACGACTACAACGTCTACAGAATGCATGTGTGAGATACATATGTGGTGTTAGGCGAGATGAGCATATCACCGCCTACAGGAAAAAACTGGACTGGTTAGATCTGAAGGTGAGGAGGGAGTATTTTATGGGGCTGCTGCTTTACAAAGCGGTTGTCATGCGGCAGCCACCGTATCTTACTGCCCTCTTTGAAAAAAACCAGGCCAGGACTTCAAGTAGGGGTGGTATGAAAGAGCTCTCGGTTCCGGGGTCGCGCACTGATAAGGGCCTTTTCTCATTTAGAGTTCAAGGTGCGCACCTCTGGAATTCGCTCCCGAGCAGTGTGAGGTGCCTGCCATCTTTTTGTAAATTTAAAACGGCGTTTAGCAGGCACCTTAAGCAATTGCATGGTGAAGAGAATGTACAGAGGTGAGTCGAATATTTATTTAAGCTTTTTATTTATTTTGAATTATTTATTTATTTAATTTATTTATTTATTTAAATTTATTTATTTAATTTATTTATTTATTTAAATTTATTTATTTATTTAAATTTATTTATTTATTTAAATTTATTTATTTATTTAAATTTATTTATTTATTTAAATTTATTTATTTATTTAAATTTATTTATTTATTTAAATTTATTTATTTATTTAAATTTATTTATTTATTTAAATTTATTTATTTATTTAAATTTATTTATTTATTTAAATTTATTTATTTATTTAAATTTATTTATTTATTTAAATTTATTTATTTATTTAAATTTATTTATTTATTTAAATTTATTTATTTATTTAAATTTATTTATTTATTTAAATTTATTTATTTATTTAAATTTATTTATTTATTTAAATTTATTTATTTATTTAAATTTATTTATTTATTTAAATTTATTTATTTATTTAAATTTATTTATTTATTTAAATTTATTTATTTATTTAAATTTATTTATTTATTTAAATTTATTTATTTATTTAAATTTATTTATTTATTTAAATTTATTTATTTATTTAAATTTATTTATTTATTTAAATTTATTTATTTATTTAAATTTATTTATTTATTTAAATTTATTTATTTATTTAAATTTATTTATTTATTTAAATTTATTTATTTATTTAAATTTATTTATTTATTTATTTAATTTAATTATTTATCTGGTTTATTTATTTATTCGACGTATTTATTTATTAATTAATTTATTTATTTATTTAATTTAATTATTTATCTGGTTTATTTATTTATTCGACGTATTTATTTATTAATTTATTTATTTATTTATTTAATTTAATTATTTATCTGGTTTATTTATTTATTCGACGTATTTATTTATTAATTTATTTATTTATTTATTAAATATGTTTAGTGTTAGTTAGGTGTGAATGTATTTATTAGCGTGATTGTTAAAGTGTCATGAATGAGTGTGTTTTAAATTTAGATGTGATATTATACGCAAAAATTTAGCAAAGTATGTGTATGTATTCTTTTATATTTGTATGTTATCTCTATTGTATTTATTTTTTATTCTATGTATTTTTTGACGAAGCGTTTTCTGTGATATCTGACTGTGACTAGTTCATGACATTTCATTTTTATAAACTGACGAACTGATAAAGTGAATTATTATTTTAATAAGAAATGCAATATGTGAAAGTTAAGATAACAATTATATTAAATCGACTGATATTTTGAATTATAACTACATGTACATGAAATTGTAAGATTTTGTCTTTTGATGAATACAAAGTATATATATATATCTCTCTCTCTCTCTCTCTCTCTCTCTCTCTCCGCTTCGTCTGCTATCCATTTTAAATCTGTGGTGTGTTTCTTAAAAAAATTATCCATTTTACAATCTGTTCAAAATATAACACAACGCGATGCACCAAGCGTACGTACAATTCAGCTGTGCAGCAGACTTCCATGAAACAGAACACGGCTTTTTTTTTCTCCTGTAGGTATCTAGGCGAACCTAATATGTCCCTATTATGATCCCGGTCTCCCTTATTGTGTAAGTTGGGGATCAGGTGTGAATGGTGAAGTATCTAAGCTTGAAAGTATAGTGTATTCTTGGAGTGCTATCACTTATGTCAAACTAATTAATTAACTTCTCCTTAAGCCAAAAAGCAGTCCTCGTTTTGATTCTTCGGAGGTTAAGGACGATGAATTAGCCCGCCAACCGAATGAAACCAAACGTGGAGATAGCTGCAGGAGAAGAGAAGGAAAATTCAATATGACTAGGTAGGTGTATGCAGATCAGATTGAGTTTGATGATTGCTATGATATATAAAAGGCGAATAAAAATAAATAATTATTAGTCTTATTATGCAGCCTTGTAATGTATTATCAAAACAAATATTTTACGATGATTATATCCGTAATGTGGAATAAAACAGAGTAGAGCTGAGCACGATATGCAAAATATATCATATGAAAATTAGATAGTCATCAGTAATAATATGAAAATGTTGAAAAGAGAAATTGAGATTATCAAGACTGCATATAATGTCAAATATTCACTGGAAAAACGTACACCAGTTCAGGTAAAATTCGAACCTTATTGCAGTTTGAACCCCAATTTGAAATAAATATGACCGGTAAGAGACTAGACTAAGGAACAGTGCTTATGTGAGAATACAAATAATACGATCCGGTAGAAACCGGAGAGATAGAACAAAAGGCTTTGTCTATCTTTGAAATATCTTCGATATTTGGATACCGATGAACACAAAACAAAACAGAACGGAGACTTAAGGCTATACTCGTAACCTTGTAAGGTCGAATCAAATAGACATCCTTTGAACAACAACATTTAATGCTTATGCTTTAGATTAGAATAATAAGAATTGCTCAAAAATTCGAAAAATTGATAAATTAAAATAAAATAAATTGTTATCTCTAGATGGGTAAATGATATAATCAAATTCGATAGAATATAATGAAATTTTTTTTATTGGAATTGGAATTGTGAAGTTAGAAATACGAAATTTTGAAATTTAGAAATTTGAAATTTGAAATTTTTAATGCTAGAAAATAGAAGTTACTATATGTGAAAATGAACTATTGTAAAATTGTAAGATAAATTTTCCAATAAGAACTATACAACATACTAATTCATATATATATAGAGTATAGACTATATAAGTTTAAATTTTGATTTTGGCAGAAGGTATGATGTATAAGAATGTATATTCAGAAGAAGATAATGAAATGCAGTTTACTTTCCTGTTTTTCAAGAAGACTGGGCGCCGCTTGGAATCCGAAGCCTGAGAGAATCCCCCCTGTGATGCACCGAGTAAAAGGATGAGAGGCCGAAATCTGCTGACACGGCAAAGCACTAGCCAGCCGCTTTACTCCACCGAGAATTTCAACAATTTCTCTATATGACACTCACTGCATATTCTGCCTACTCTGGAGAAATCTGCCTGTTACACTATAATATATACACTAGATTCTGCCTTTGCGCTCCCAGCAAAGAGGCAAAGACAGAGCTAAGAAGAGAGAAAGATTGAGGTTAGGGTAGAACGACTTTTCAGCTCGAAGTCCAAACGCGGAATCCACAGAACCCGCCTATTCACAAAAATTTCGTACTGCGCATGTCCGACTTTTGGGCAGCAGACGTACAAAAATGAGAGAGGAGCTGTACGATACGACAGGAGGGCAGAATCTCTGAGTTTTGTGGAACTGCCATACCGACCTGGACAGCAGCTGTACGAAACTTCTTTCCGTGTAGGTTTCTTACTGTGTAATCCTTCGATATTTCCATTCACTATGTACACTCTCCGGTAAAATATTCTTCGTATATTTGGTGTTACTTGACTCGGTATTTGACGGTACCTACACTATAAGGTATATGTAAATGTGACGTCAGATACCGTCAGCTAGACAAAGAATATCTTACCGTCGAGTGTACATCCCGTTTTCCGTTAGCCATTCGGCCATGTTTTTTCCATCTTCATTTATTACACGATCTTTTGACCTTCTTTCCTTACGAAAGTCCTCTTTTCCTATCCAACTACCTTTCTCTGCTGTATTCGCGTTGAAGTCTCCTCCTATCATGTATTTCGTGTCAATATTTTCTTCCATCCATTCCTCTAATTCTGTCCAGTTTCTCTCTTTGTATTCTCTCATATATGTCGTCCCTATGATCCATTCTCCTTTTATGTTCAACTTAAGCCCCATAAGTTCTTCTAAGCTTTTCTCCCATCCGTTGTCAATCCGAATTACCCTTGACTTCTTTATAGCCATCATTATACAACCTCTTGCTCTTCCTTTTCTGTGTGTTCTTCTTGCCTCTTTTGTTTTTATTTTGTACACTTTGACTCTTTTGAGATTCTTCTTCATGATTTCTTCTTCTTTTCCTAGCATCCATGTTTTCGCTAATCCAATTATGTAAAATTTCTGAATGTTCTTCCAATCTTCCTCTTTCAATTTTGCTACTCCTGCCACGTTCCGTAAGGAAAGGAAATAATGTTAGGTACTTTTTTGGATCGCAAAATATTAACAAACTAACAATTAACAAACTACTATTTGAATAAATAGCAAAACTATAATTAGACGAGGACAGCGAATACAGCTTCCTCTTATGACAATACTAGTATGAAAATTGATAAATTTTAGTTTTATAATATTTATAATGTAAATTAAAATCGAAAAACAAAAATACTATATTTCTTCAAAACATGTAATTATTTAACTTTTTAAAAACGTGTTGCACTCAACTCAAAGAAGAAACATAATTGATGAATTCTAGAAAGTTTCAAAATCCGAATTACCCTTGACTTCTTTATAGCCATCATTATACAATCTCTTGCTCTTCCTTTTCTGTGTGTTCTTCTTGCCTCCTTTGTTCTTATTTTGTACACTTTGACTCTTTTGAGTAGATTCTTCTTCATGATTTCTTCTTCTTTTCCTATCATCCATGTTTTCGCTAATCCAATTATGTAAAATTTCTGAATGTTCTTCCAATCTTTCTCTTTCAATTTTGCTACTCCTGCCACGTTCCAGTAAAGTATATTTACTTTTTCCTTTTTCTTTTTTCCCCTGTCTTCGTCATTGCTCATCCGACGTTGTTGTTTTCTTTTCCGTACTGTCTTCTCTTCTTCGACAAAATCTTTCCTATCTTTCATTGCAATACCACTGCTCATTTACAATTTAAAATTTGTTGTAGCCGATTTTAGGTTTTTCCTTTCCTACTGCCAGTTCTTTTGCTTTCTTGGCTATCATTTTATTGTTTCTTATCTCCTTCCAGGTCGTATCATTTTCTATATATACTTCATTGTCTTCTAACTGTTTCTTGTGGTTCATGATCTCTTCCTTCCCTGGCTGAAATTATTTTCGTAACTCTCTACAATTTTTTGCATCTCCTTGTAACTTTTTGAAACTTTTTGTAACTTTTTGATACTTTTTATAACTCTCTGTAACTTTTTCTTTGAATTGGGACAATTGTACGAATAGTTACGAAAAGTTAGAACAAAATTACGATAACTTACAAAAAGTTACAAAGAGTCATAAAGAGTTGCAAAAGTTTGTAAAGAGTTACTGAAATTGACAGAAGTAGAAAAAGAAGCTATGTGCACCCAGCCTAGAAACGGAATGATTCAGAAAAGTTTGACATGACATTAATTGACATAAATTAAAATTTTAACTTTTGTAGAAGTTCTGAACAGTTTAACAAGATTTGAAATTTGCGTGTCGGATGTGTCCGGAAACATTCTGAAAGGATCAGAGAGGTTTGAAAAAAGCCTTTCAGTCCCTTACCGTACTTGTCTGTATCGTTTCATTAGGGTGTGTTTCGTTTTTAGGTTTAAAAAGTCGATCTCTAAATTTTCATCAAACTTCACAACCCATACTCCATGATCTCCCCTTGTTAGCTATTTTTATTTAAACTCTACCTAAAATTTCTCATTAAAACTGGTTTTATTGCTTCCATAGAGCAGAATTTCTTATATAAGTTTTCTATTCATAATATCTTGATAATTGAAGAAACGTCGTATACACCCGAGACACCAGACACTAAACACCAATATACCATCCACCAGACACTAATTTGTGACGAAAAAGGATCGTGATTTTTGGTGGATTGTGTCTGCAAAAGATTTGCGTTAATACATCAGACACCGTACACTAGACATGTTATTTGTACTTTCTGGGTAAAGGTACACGGAACAAACGCGAGCGCCGCAGACATCGCGGACAGGGTAATCATTGGTTGGGATAGGGTTATTTTTATGTAGTTTTAGTGTTTACTTCCAAAACATTTAGACACTAAATCCTCTTAAAAATTAACCATATCTTAACCAATGGCTACCCCACCCATAATGCCTGTGGTGCCTGCTTTTGTTCCGTGTTGTTTCATTGTACTTATGTTGTCTGGTGTCTGGTGTATTAACCCAAATAAAAGAAAAAGAAAAAATATTTAAAGAAAATAGCTTTCTCTATATCTACTGTTAATAATTTCAATAAAAATATGGGTGTCCCGCCGTAACTTGCCCACGTAGCGTCCATTCCTCTTGGATGCTTTATATGGGTGATTATCAAACTAAAAGGTACGAGTGTATTTAGTGTCACTATTAGGGTGAGTAACCCTACTAAAAAGGATCGCGTAATTCATCACGTGATAATCACGTGATATTATAAAACAAATAATCATGTGTTTATATGATAGAGAATGAATTTCTGAAACTTTTTGAGATCTTATAAAAGATCACATGAACGTCACGTATAAATCACGTGACAGTTTCAAGTGAATATGACATCATTTTTTACATAAAATTTATGTGATATTTCGTAGGATATCTCAAATGGATTCAGAATTTATTTCTCTTTTCACCACGTGATATTTTGTTTCATTATATCACGTGATTATCACGTGATAAATCCCGTGATCCTTTATCGTAGAGAAACTACTCAAGTTCTTCACAATTATGTATTTGAACTTCTTCAACACAAAACTAAAATAAATATGTACTTTTAAAATATATGGAATATATACGACCTAAAATAATTTCTGTGGCCTGTCGCCATCGCACAATTCACATAATTCTGAATTTATTAGACACAAAATTTACGATTTAATTATCTAATCTAATAGACTTTGCCTTAGAGGCAATCCACATACTACATTACCAAACAAAGCTGTCCCTTGTAGTTTGTTTATCCACAAAATGAATGGGCGTCTTAAATTGTAAAGTTTGGTTTACAGCATTAACTTAATTTGTAACATTACTTTGACTGAACCCCCTCTCTCACCAATTATTGTTACCAACCATACGCATTTCCAATTATCATAATAATCCAAATTGATAATCAAATTTAAAAAAATTTTTTTTTAAATTTCTGCCTACACAAGTAATATGAATGTTGTTGCCAACTTTTCAAGTTTTAGCATTCCCATTTAAGTTATCGTTCCGTAATGAGTAGGACAGCTTAGTAACACTAAGCTTCAAACAAGTATATAAACAAGCCACCGGGTATTAATTTCCAGTTTTGATAGATTGCTTTACATTATTCGTTTTGAAATTCCAAAAACTAAAATAAAGTAATTTCAGTAGCCATTTAAATGTAGGGCAAGGGTGGGTAAATTCAATTTTCATTCATAATATATAAAATACAAATACTTTTAGTTAAATTCAGTAGTTTAAAATAGTTTTATAATATAGTATTTTAACCCATTAAGGACGAGAAATATAGATTTTTTTGCTATGATCAGAACAGTGGGATAAATTATGTGACTGTGATGGATTCCAAGCAAGTTTCTATAACTTCTTCAGCTACAGGAGTGACTCCCTTATTACCATCAAAGAGATTCAGTGCAAAAGAAAAGTCGAGAATAGAAATACCTTTTCCAAGAGCTTTCCACATTTATAATAGATTCATGGGAGGAGTCGACCTGCACGATGGTCATTGTAACAATGTTCTGCCATGTATACGGGCTAAGAAATGGACATGAGTAGTTTTTCCAAGACTAATTCAAACTGCAATCACAAATGCACTTGTGATATACAATATATCTAGTTCCAACAAAAAAAAATTGGATCGAATGACTCTGCTTTGAGTATCGCAAGGCATTATTGTGATATTGGAAAAAAACGTTATCGAAAATCGGTCGTATTTTGTCGTAAAACCTCCCAGAAGAAATGTTCTTCTCAAACATGTGTGATTCGAACGTATAAGTATTGTAATACCTGTGATTTATATTACTGTAAGGACTCTCATAACATTTCATGGAAGTGATTTGAAAAATTAAATGATGAGATGAATGAAAAAGAATAAACAAAATGAATGGAATTAAATGAAAAAAATCAAAAAACCCAAATAAATGTTAAATAAAAAATAACAAAAAAAATATAAAAGATACTCTTTCTCGTCCACCTCCACGTGGGTAGAGTTAGATAACGTTCATAAGTAATGGCTAGCGAACGAAAACACTAAGTTTCCGGATAAAAGACCCCTGTACACCGATTTTCAGCAAAATCTAAGCTTTTTTTTTAACTTTCGACAGCCATATTGGATCCGTCATTTTGAATTTTGAATATCTGATAGCGAAATCGTGACCAGCGACCTTGAAAACCCAACCCAATCTCTGCCTACCAATTTTCAGCAAAATCTAAGCTTTTTTCGAACTTTTGACCGTCATATTGGATCCGCCATTTTGAATTTTGAAAATCTGATGGCGAAGATTTGATTAGCGATCTCGAAAACTCTCGTATATCACTTTTTGTGAAAATTCAACGACTAGTAATGTACGTTAATATATCAATGGTTCACATATTTTTATCATTCTATGTTCTTTCCGTGAATATAATGCCATTTTGGAGAGGTTAGGATAATTTGGAACCGAAAAAAAAAATTCGCTCATCATGTTAAACTATTTTGTGCACATTTGGTTGAAATCCGGAATCATGTCTATTACTTTTTCAACGCGAAAAAAAATTATGAAAAAAAAAATGTTTCAATTTTTCAGTAATTTTTTATTTAAAATCCGCCTTGTTGGTTTTTGGAGCCATCAAAATGCAAGTTAAACCTCACTAATCGAAAGAGCATACCCAAAAATAATGGAATGCGCGATTTTGGAGTCAATGTTATTTTTTTTTCCTGTTAAGAATGAAGCTCGAAAATCAACAAAAAATCTATATTTCTCGTCCTTAATGGGTTAAAATATCGTGGAAAAAAGTATTTGAAATATAGTATTTTAAAATGTCTTAAAAGAATGTATTTGAAATACAGTAATTCAAAATACGTCTTTAAAGAATGTATTTGAAATACAGTATTTTTTCTTGTGTATTATAAATACTTCAAGGTTGAAAATGGCCATAGTGCTGATGGCCACAGGTGTGAGAGAGGTGTAGAGTGTAAAACAGCCAAAACTGAAGCAAGATTAACTAAAAGAGGAGTAAGAGACTCTAAAAAGAAAAGTAAAAAGGAGGGGTGCCTTAGAAAAAATAAAGATAGGCGGGAAAGCGATTACTAACAGAGAAGTGTACAATTACAAGTACAAGAGTAATTACAAAGAAAATGGAAGCAGAACAGATATGGATGAGAAGCTGAAAAAAGATTTAGAATGGATAGCAGACGAAGCGGAGAGAGAGAGAGAGAGAGAGAGTGCTAAAAGAAAAACAGTCATTTCGGGGCTAAACATAAAAGAAATGAAAGACACGAGGAAATTAGAAGAATGGATAAGAATTGAGATGAATGTTGAAGTAAAAATAAGAAATACGTGGATAATAAAAGGACAACATCCAAAGCTAGGAGTCAAATGTGAGAAGAGAGAAGAGAACCCTGGCGGAAATTTTTTTCGTAACTCTTCAACTCTTTTTTTCTTCTAGCTACTGATTGTAACTACTTTTAAATTATTGTATTTTTTTATAATTTTTTGTAACTTTTTATCTGAATTTGGACAATATTACGAAAAGTTATAAAAAAGTCACAATAAGTTGTAAAGAGTTATAAAAATTTACAAAGAGTTATATAAGTTACGAAGAGTTACAAAAAGTTCTAAAGAGTTACAATATAAATTATATATAGGATTTCAAAATTTATTTTTATATCATTTTTTTATAAAAATTAATTATTGTAGTTTATACTATGATGTTTTAAGCATAATTTGTTGCCGAAAAGAAAAGGTGCATTCAGTGGGATTTGAACCCGGAATATTCTAACCATGAGTCCCTTACTTTACCACTGAGCCACAGTGACTTATCATATCTTATGCTAAAGTAAAGTATAATTCGTAGATTAGTACTGCAACAGCGTACTTAATGGTTAATCAGGTGGTATTTAACCCTTTCAGTCACAGAAGCCGATATATCGGCTCCCTATTGTTTTTAGTCACAAAATTTGATTTCTATTGTTATCGCAGTACAAATATACGTTTTCTATGTATTTTTGATCGTAGAATACGAATCTGATATCAATAATTTTATAAATATAAAAACAACCCTTCAAATGGGGTGAAAACCACCCTTTTAGTCATGAAATTGAATTCGTTTGGTTATGAAAGTAAAAAAACCCCCTCCTCATTAGAACACGGGCTTGGGACCGTCTGTGGCAGAGTTATGTTTTTTTCTTTTTTTTTGTTTTTCTTTTTTTCTTTTTTTCTTTTTTTTTTCTTTTTCTCTTTTTTTCTTTTTTTCTTTTTTCTTTTTTTTTTCGTTTTTTTTTCTTTTTTTTTTTATAATTTTTTTGACACTTGATTTGGATTCTTTGTTCAAAAATACATTGGAAACATATATTTGCACTTCCATAACCAAATGAATTGAATTGCGTGACTGAAAGGGTTAAGTATTATTTCATAAATTTAAATGTTTCCCTTATAGTAGACAATTTTAAAGACATTGAAATACCGACACGGTTCCTACATTATCGGCAGTACAATTTACATTTTTAAAAAAGATGGTGAATATTTTTTGGAATAAATCGATCTCCAGCCAGTCGTTTATGAATAAACAGTAATAATTTTTTTTCCAAACTAGTCTGTTAATACCAATAGAAAGCTTGCACTCCGGACTGTCGATTACAGTAATTTTAGATGGAAGCATAAACTTTGTATTGATAATATTAATGGAGTAATTTTGAAAAAGTTTTTGGTTATCGTTTAATTACGAAAAATGAGCCTGACAATTCGTTTTTTTTATATTCAAAATCGAATGTAACTTATATTGTGTTCTGCGATTTCAGTAACTCTTTACAACTTTTTGCAACTCTTTACAACTTTTTGCAACTCTTTATGACTCTTTGTAACTTTTTGTAACTTATCGTAATTTTGTTGTAACTTTTCATAACTATTCGTACAATTGTCCCATCATACAGCTCCTCTCATCCTATCGTACAGCTTCCCTCTCATTTTTGTACGCCTGCTACCCAAAACTCGGACATGCGCAGTAAGAACTTTTTGTGAATAGGCGTGTTCTGTTTCATGGAAGTCTGCTGCACAGCTGAATTGTACGTACGCTTGGTGCATCGCGTTGTGTTATATTTTGAACGGATTGCAAAATGGATAATTTTTTTAAGAAACACACCAAGTTTGAGGAGCTGCGTTTCACCTTCGAAAGTGTGTGCAAACAAAAGATACAGTGCTTCTTAAGAGTGTGCGAAATTATTTTTAAACTGAATCCTAACCTCAATTTGAATTTGCAATTTTTTTCTTTAAGTTATTTTACTGTGCTATTTGCTTGCATGAATACTATGTTTCTTGAAATGCAAATACCATGCCATAGTTTAATAACATTCTTTATCAACTTTAATCGAGTCAACTAAAAAGTCTACTAAAGTCTACTGTGCGTACAAAAAATCTTATTTAATATAGGAATATTTATTAAATTTATTTATGAACTTTAAGATTATTTACGTTTGCTATAATACAAAAAATTATATTTTTTTCGTCACGTAAATGATGCTTTTACGCTCACATGACTCGCTTTTTCATGTGAAGCACTTTTGAGGTTAGAACTTCGGCTTTTCGTACATTTTAAGTAAATATCTTTTTAATAAGTAGGCTGCCCATTTTTTCTATTGAGTCATTAGAAAGTACCGTCACAGACCCAATTCCTGACCAGTACCCAGTGCCTGATCATTTGGTTACATTTATTACTATTTTGACATTAAAATTATTTTTAAAAAAATAATTAGTAATAGTAAACTATTTGGCAGTCATATAAAAAACCTTTAAAAGTTACTAGTAAAATACATTTTTAAGATAAAAAATGTTAAATTTGGACGTTGTTGGCAACGTCCAAATTTAACATGATGATTGACAAAGACAAAGATGATTGACTCCATCTTTATGCATTTGTCTACAATTGAGCCTGCAAAGAAATTTACATCATTTCTTTAAATTTTTGTAATTGATCGTAGAAAAACTTTATGTAATTAAATTATTCAACAGTTTATTTGTATAAATCACTTAAAACATTCATATAAAATATTATTGATATTTGTAAAAACGTGTGATTATAAAAATGGTCCAAATTCTTATCGTTTACCCAATTCTTGATCAGTATTAATAACATGTTTTATGTGTGTTTAAAAATCTTAAAATACACAAATATTTGTAATAACACAATTCTATAAGTAGTTTTAATCCTTTCGTAAATAATTTACCAGGCAAAAGTCACACAAAACCTGAAAATAAATCACAACACTATCTGCATTTTATAGGTTATAATATATGCTCGCACGCGAGTCTATATCGTGCAGTAGACAGAGTACGAATAACCGAACATTTATAATCACACAACCAAAAAGTGTTATATTTTAGTATATCCACTGTATTAGTATTGCTTAATAAATTTTAATTTATCATATAAAATACTTATGCGTCAATAATATATGTTATCAGGAATTGGGTCTTGATATGGTCAGAAACTAATCCCATACAAATCTTAAGTCATCAGGAATTGCTCCCACAGCTTTTCTTCTTTGAGGCTTTATATTTAACTTAATTTTGATTATTTATGTATTTTTTCAATTTTACATTAAAGATTAACGGTTATATTTGTTATTAGAAATTTCCGACATGCCTTAACTGATCAGGAACTGGGTCCTTGACGGTACGGATTTCATACTTTTCTACCTTGGTCTTTTAGTTTACTCCGAAGTTTTTATGAAGAATTATCTTAATATTACTTCTCAGAGCGGCATTGACTCCCACAAATAGTGTGTAAAATAGCTAATTTTTAAGTAATTTTTTCGCTAAAATTTATTTGTCATCCTGGTCTTAAATTTTTTGAGAGGTTACATTAATGTTCATAAATAACCTGTATAAATTTTATTAGATTTTGAAGTACTTTCCTTCGCATTCGAACCATCTTAAAAAACTGTAAAGCCAATTTACTCCGCGAACACTTGGTGAATATTCGAAGAATAATATTGAGTACGTACTCAGACAAGATTCATTTAATAAAACATTTAAAAATCAAACGTTCAATTATACTTTTTGAAACTTTCTAGAAATCATCAATTATGTTTCTTCTTTGAGTTGAGTGCAACACGTTTTTAAAAAGTTAAATAATTACATGTTTTGAAGAAATATAGTATTTTTGTTTTTCGATTTTAATTTACATTATAAATATTATAAAACTAAAATTTATCATTTTTCATACTAGTATTGCCCTAAGAGGAAGCTGTATTCGCTGTCCTCGTCTAATTATAGTTTTACTATTTATTTAAATAGTAGTTCGTTAATTGTTAGTTTGTTAATATTTTGAGACCCAAAAAAGTACCTAACATTATTTCCTCTCCGAAAAAACTATCTTTGTAGGTTTTGGAAGCGGTAGGTTCATTCTGCCATTTTTGGATACACAATCATAAGCATGATTTAATTATACTAAGACGTATCTAATATATTTATTGATGATTTTCTATAGTAGAAAGAAAATGAGCCCTATTGTACGTATGTATAGGTAATTGACATGAAAATAATTGTCTGGTTATAATATGCACATGAACATTCTAAGCGGTATCAAAATGTTAATTCTAACCTCATTCTTTTATTCGAATGTTAATGTATGAAAATTAATAAAAATCAACAACAGTTGTCCTTAAAAGTTCTTAAGTCTCACAAGTATTTTGTTTCAGGAATTTATGTTAAAAATCGTAAGTAATTCATTCGGTAATTAAGAGTTATGAGTTTACTTTTGGGACATTCTTTGTCCTGTGTTTGCGTACGTTAGCGGTACAATACGACTCGTAGAGCGGCGGTCCCGTCATTTCGGACCGCAGCTGCCCAAAAAGTAGATTCACTGACGCACGAAAGCTAGAGAGCGCAGCGCTACTGACGCTAGTACTGCTGATGTGCGAAACTTCTTTCCGTGTACAAGATAGAGAAAGTATAATTAAGATGAGAGTGGAAAACAAATTGACTTCAGACCACTTACCATTAGAATTGACACTGAGGAACGAGATTGAAGAAGAACACGAGGCAGAATAGCGGAAGTTTATTGACTAGCCAAGAAAGGATATTATAGAGTATAGACGATGTCTATACTTACTGTGAAAGGAGGCAAAAAGATTGGAAAAAAGAGCTGAAGTACGAGAAATAGGTATTGAAGTAATATATGAAAACAGAAGGATAAGAGGTCTACTCCCGTCTAGGGACATGGCTAATCTGGAATGAAGGGTATGGAAGAACGAAGAAAGAACAGGAAGGAGTTCAAGATCAGATTATTGAAGGTTAGATAGGGAATTAGCGTAGGGTAGAATGAAAAGTCCAATCCATTTGTGTAATTGAATAAGTCGATAAAGACATAGTATAATAATTTTAATTTTGTTTAATGTGTATATTTTTATTAGATATGCTTTCATCGATAATGCCAGAAATAATATAATTTTTTCGATGAAGTTTGAACTGGATGTAGATAATCAAAATAACATTAAACATGTTTTATTATTTCGAATAAAATATTCAATATAAATTATACATGCGCCTGATTACCAGGCGTTAACGTCGAGTATATGCCATTTTACGCCGAGTGTTCCGGAACAAGAGCGTGGTTGTGGTGGTTAAAGTGTATCTCTTATTCCTCGCTACTTTTTTTGTTTCGGGTGTAACTTTGGGAGCTCGGCTTCAAATCTCAGTCAATCCCATCAATTTTTTTTTTACTTTTTTTGTACTTCATAATATTTTTCTAATAATTAACAATGTATATTATATACTTAATCGTTTTTAACAAATGTTTTACACGTTATTTAAATAAAAACATACTTGTAGATTTGTACTCGAGCTTCCACAAGACTTGTGCAATTTTACCGCATTTGACCTGTTGCAAGTTCCGCCTAGCAATTCTTGTGCAATTTTGCTACACTTGCGCACGCGTTATCGGAACCCAAAATTCTGCTTCGTAGAACCTTCCGCAGTCGCCTATCAGCAGAATTGCAACAAAATTAAGAAGCAGACCGCGCATGATCTGCGCAATCGCGAGTGCGGCAGATTGTGCTGCCAGGGATATTTATATATGTATATAAAAACAGCGTCCGAATATTAGAACACGGATATTTCAATGTATCCAACAAATATACGCGCATATGAATCAATGTAAATAATATATGCTTATAAATACCAGAAATACTGATCATTCCCTATATTAACTGCTAAAACGAGGCATACATGAGTCATATATTATTATATGTATGAAACAACAGCGTCTGAATATTGAAACATGGATATTTCACTGTATCCAATAGGTATACGCACGTATAAAGCTATATACAATATAACAATTCTTCTGCCCGGGAGCGGCAAAATAAGTATAAAAATATAAATAAAATGATTTTATTTATGATAGTAATAGTAGTCAACTATATGAGGTCTCGCCGAACTAATCAGCGGTATAGAAGGTGTCTGCTACGATAGGTAATCATAACAATAAACAAGCCATAATTTATTAATGTTCCTATTCCGACGCGCGCTCGAATGCCTCGAATTTCGCGAGCTGTCGCGATTTGGCTACCTACCGCAATGGCGGAAATACTCTTACACTGAGCATATCTCGACGTTCATCACTCGAGATTGAGTCTGCCAACTGCCTCCTCGAAGTTCCCTGGACTCTGATCGCCGCACTCTGGATTCAAAATCACGGCAAAATGAAACACAATGAGCACAACGAGAATATGCTATCGGTGTGTGCACTCTGCGAGCAATCTGCGAGTTCAACCGCTACAGTTTATTCCGTTTTCCCGCACGCACTTTAATAGCACCCGTCGTGACGCGTTCGATATTTCGCTGAAATTAATCGGTGACTCTACATTGTATTAGTGAATGCAAGTAAAAGCCGCGATAATCCTAGCATAATGCGAGAGCCCACCAGTTGCAATCGACGACCGGAAGAAGACTGTCGTTTATGCGCCTACTCTCGTGCTGCGTCACCCTAACCTATGCTAGTAGTCTAAAGGTCACTCGGGAGACACGTCGCGATATTGATTTTCCCCCTCCCCTCCTTGGCCTGTATTGGGGGGATGCAGGTATCAAGGTCGCGGCTGAGCGCTAGGGTGAGACGTTGATATTTATTTCTATGTGCATGTGTGTAGCACCTGGCTGTTATGGTGAGTGTGTTATATAGGCCAATGGATAATAGGAGAAAGGTTTGAAGGGTGCCAGGTAATGGATTATATTTATTGATGAATTGTTAATTATTTAATTAATTAGTTAATTAATAAATAATAATTATATATGAAAAATGAGTGTGTTCTACGTATAAGATGGTATTATGGCTCTGAGAAGGGTTTACGATTAAATTATAATCTTTTGTAGCCGTATTTTCGGGCAAGGGGTTGGTCTTGCTAGAATATTTCTGTGTGATTATTTTTTCCATTGTGAAGTGTCCACTGCCTTCTTATCTCCTTCTTTTGTATTTTTACCCTGAACAAGAGAAGAATTATCACTTTTGCTACTGCTGCTCTGTTCTTGATCCATTTTGTCCGGGTTTACGTAGTTGAATGAAGTGAAAAAGTGGTATACTCGTATTATATATTTAGCATTAAAATTTTTCCAATTAATTTTTACAGTACTCTAGGATTGCAGGGTAAATAATTATTATTATTAAAAATAACTTTCTCCCGTACGCCGTCATTGTGATTGGACCTTTGAAACCGCTCAAGTTCTTTTTGCCTTTTTTTTTAAACATTCCTTGTAGCTATCTTTTTTTACACCGCTATCAACAGAGCGAGCATAAGCGAGTTTAGCAGCGCACATCCCCGTGACTATCTTGTGTTTAGGGCTGGGACACGAATAATCACAGACATCGAATTACAGTTACATTTATAGGGAGTGGATGTGAATAAATTATGAAAAAAATATATAACTTATGATTGTCGTTTATTATTAACATGTTTTTTATACAGTCTTCATATAATCTTTCAAGTCATTCGCAATAAAAGGTAAATGAAATGCAAGAATTTCTGATAGTACAATTTTTAGATATACGCTTTAGTAAAGATCGTTGTCGTCGACGATTATTTCCATATGAAAACCTTCTATGTCGGTGTTATGTATTGAATAGTATTGTTTGAATGCTTTAGGATCATTAAGAATATTATTTACATTTTCTTTTCGTTCTTTTTCGAGTTTGTCTTTCAAGTATTCAAGCACACAGTCAATGGTGCGATTGACTTTACCGACACGCTCCTTCAAAATGTTACACAGAAGGTCGACGAATGCGCTTTGTGCGTGGAGCCCTTCAAACGTTGATTGCTGCACAGCGATACCTGGAGGAATGTTGAATTTTTTCTTTTTTTGCAGAGGTTCTCGTTTGTTCGATCTTCTTCTTCTGAAGGTTCGTGGTTATCGCTGGGTTGTGGTCTCTCGTCGATAATGATGGATTTAGTCCCGCACGAAGATGTGAATGATTCGTCAAGAAAATTTTAGTAGGGCGTTCAAATTCGTGGTAGAAAGAATAAGAATTGCCGCAATAAGCGGTTATCGTGTCAAATTGGTCTTTCAATATATCCCAACTAGCTTCATCAAGCGTAATATTTTTGTACAAAGCACTGCCGTTGATTAGCTTGATAACGTGATGGTAGTAGCCAGTGCTGTGCTCTAATCCTACACAGAGTCGTTTCGTGTTAGATTTGTTGAGAGCATACGTCATTGATAGCAAAAGATTCGTCACTTTCCGTATTTCGCGCACTTGGCAATTCTTCATAGGAATGAGGTGGTCTGATTATCCAATGGGCGGTGATCTCATTTTGTAGAGAAACAATAGAGACTTCTTTGGGTAAAAAATTATTGTCTTTATCTTTGAAACCTTAAATATCTATTATGTAATCCATTATGATGATGACGACGCGGCTCTATGAACACACACTAAATCGCAAACGTTTATTTTACACGTACTGGATAGTGGTAATACGAGGGTAGTAAGTTGATTAGTTTGTGGAGCGTTCGTTTCACAGTTTATAATCTTCTATCCCACCTCCACTGCAGTGCACGCCCCCTTTTACTAGCGTCTCAAGCGCAGAAATCCGTAATAATTTGTATGTTTGAATCGATTTCCAAAATATTGTCAAATTCAGCGTAAACGATACAATTGACCGTCTCTGTAAGAGCTTGTTCGAATCGTACTTCGATGCGCAGTGCACCCGACCGCACGAGGCTCTAGTGAGATGAAGAGTGGGCCGATAAATTGGATGTTAGATTGAATGCAAATAGACAATAGCTCATTGGATAACTGTTGCGCCCAATATCGAGGCCCTGGTTGAGATAGTGTATGCCTGTACTGAAAAAAAGCGTATGAAAAGATTCAATGTATAGTTGGTTGGTTCCCGTAAAGCCTGGCTGCAAGGATTTGCTAGGTATTTGTACACCATCCACGTATAAAGAGAGAAAATTTATGAGAAAATGTAGAAAATTACAGGAATTCATCCGTCGCATTCCATTGACGGCACGATTTTGTACAAAACCTAAGATTATCCTCTTGTTTATTTGACCGAGGACGACGTTGTCGCTTGTATCTCCGAGAACAACTCTGAGTATGGTAAACGACTTTACCTCGATTCTGGTAATTGGGTACTTGGCCGTAGTTTTTGTCAGAGCATTGGCATGCGCTAGAAGTACGCCGGGACTTATTTTGGCGCATCGAACGATAAGTGTCGCTTCCTTCATACGCACGGAAAATTTTCCATCGTCAGAGAAATTCATGAGACAGAAGGCATCTTTGCTGCGTACCAGCTTCACTCTCATTTCAACGTCGTTGAGTAAAAATATTGATTGGTTCAAGATGTCCGCATGGAGGTGAGCCAAAACGTCGAATGATTTTCCTCCTAGATATTAATGCTATCGATTGAGTGCATCAGCGTTGGCGCCGGCAGTGGTGCGAGGTATAGCCCGTGACGCGTACATACATCCTGGTTAATCGGAGTACCGAAATATGGATCTATAGGGATAGACGTTGTTTGGCGGAGAAACTAATTTTTGATTGAAAAATATGTGAATCTGATCGAACAAAGAATGTAAAAAACTATTGACGGGTGAAACCTTTGCACTTTCCAGCTCCGTTTCCGATAGTAAAACTTGCACGGTCAAATGTAGCATGGTGTGCGCGAGATCTATGTAATGTTCTGTTGAACTCGGAACTAAAAATTGCAAAGGTGAATCACTTTCGTCGCTAAGAGATGATACAGGTTTATAGTGAAGAAAAGAGCTGCTTTCGATGGATGTTTGTATAAGTGGTAGAGTTAAGAGATCCAGCTCGCTCTTCATGCCCTCTCCACTGCACGCGTGTAGAAACGTCATTTTTCAGACTTATTTTGGTCTGAAAATGTCTGGGACACTTCTGACAGGTTTTCTGGTCCTCCGGCGCTTGGGCGGTTTTTTCTTATACTGCATTTTTTCCGACAGCTTTCTTTTTGCGGAGCACGTTGTGTATTTACACGACTCTTTCTTGACTGTCGTTTACGCTTGGACGTACGCTCGACATTATCCGACGATGTTCCCGTCGAAGGTCGACCAGAACGAGGATCACTGTCAACAGATGTGCGGCCACTTTTGAACCGCCTATACCACTCTTTTATTTGTGTTTTGCCCATACACTCATCTTTAAAGGCCTTTTGCAACATTTCAATAGTTTCCGCACAACTTTTACCGAGATTAAAGCAAAATTTTATGCAAATTCGCTGTTCGGTTCGTTCTGCCATTTTTAGTAATAAGCAAATTGCGACGAACGCAAAAAAGTCGTTGTAAACAAATACACGCTGCGCGGGAACTAAGGCGTTTCATCGGTATCTCAGGCTACTGACGAGAAGGTTAGGAGTTGCTGGTGACGTTCGTACCCTCCAGAGGTCGCCTGAGTCTCTCCGCGAGAAGATATGAACGTAGGTTGGATACTTTTGGGACAGACCTCGTATGTGTTACGACGGAACAACAATCGTTGATATATTTTCAAAAGCTGGCCACCACCATAACTTATCTGTGGAGGGTAGTGTGACGTCAACGTCTCCTCCGCAGACCTGTCATAGCGCTGTGGCGATGTTTGTCTTCGCCATAGCGCTATGATGACTACTCATAACGCTCCAGCGGACTGCACCTCCTACAGCTCTCTAGGTATTGACAGCTAAAAAATCGTTGACTTCCTAAAGCATCTTGATGCAACTTGGACCGGTGCACCACGAAGACACATTTTAGCTTTCTTGCACCACTTTCGGAATTTCTAAACGTTGTATTTCTAAGTGTATATAATCTGCGTATAACTGTTAGCGGAAAAAATCACGTCTGCTGTTATACATTAATTTCTGATCCTAGACAAGGTAATACTTTCTACAAATTATGTCGTATCCTTTGAAATCATTTTCTTATACAATTCGAGTATATATAAAGAATCAGTTTATCACTTTTTATATATTTCATATGAAATATTTCAGGAACTATTTGGGTTAAGGGCATAGTAACTAAACGCGTGTTAAATTTGCAGTAATAATAAAGTAAATTTCGAAATAATTGTAGGATAATAGTTAAAAGTAAAAAAGGGTTTATTTCAGATTCTATAAAAATGGTAGAGAATCAAAAAGTAATTTCAGATGTCTTTTTTCCATTTACTGCCTGCGTTATGTAGCTTTTTAATATTTCTATTATGTACGTATATTTAAAAATATGAACAAAAAGATGAATAGGTATATTTAAAATTAGTGTATTTATATGTGCATCACGATTCGTAGGTTCTAAGTCTTTTTTCAAAAAATGATAGAAATTAAAAAACATCCATATTTTTTTTAGAAAAATTTATTTTACTCGTGAAAAGCACGTGTAATATTCTTGCGCGTAATACGAAAGCCACAAAATAAAAAAAAACGTAGAAACACGTTTAACAGTAAGAGTTTTTAAAAATGAGTTTCTGAAATGTTTCTAATAAACGTTTCAGAAGCCAGGATAACTTACTCGTGGAAACGAGGAATAAACACGTTTAATATACCTCGAAATAGACAGTGGATTGACCAGACATTTAATCGCGTTTACATTATCGTGAATTACTTTTTTTCATACACGTGACTTATACGTTCGTCATATGCGTATATATACGTCGAATTCTCCCACGTTGGTTTATTGGGTAGACTATAACTGTGGTCAATTATTTTTATATACAAATTCCCACCTTCATATCATAACTACATGTAATTTGAATATAATAAAACCTTGAAGGCGTCAATTTGATCACGCTGGCTTTCGAAACCTTGCGGTAGCCCAACAAATATAGATTTTTTCATTATAGCCAATCAAAGGGATCTAATGACCTTAAAAAGAAAACAACTTTTTTAGTTATATTTTGAAAAAATTTACCGAAAAGAATCAGGTAATATATGATGAGTTACTTATTTTTACCTTAAAATGTATTATCAATTAATTTAAAATTTAAAGGTGTATCTATCCTCTTAAGTTTACGATGATTTTCACTAATTAATTATAAAACAGTAGTAATTTTTATAAGAAAATTCTCTGTGTGTGTGATCAAGGAGGATAATCTTTACTGAGCAATAGCCTTTACGCCTTTCATCGAATCAAGTAAAATACGGGTACTGCAAAAGTAAAAATAATGGAAAAATTCTATAAAATGAGATATAGAACGAAATAATACTTGTAACAATTAAACCACAAATAGTGATTGCAGTATATGTTTACCAGTACGTTTCTATACAACAGTATTAGTTTTTCTATAGTTTAAAGATAATAAAAAGTTGTCTTGCCCAGTAGTTATCCTATAGTTTAAAGAAAATAAAAACGTTGCAGTAGTTTTTCTGTAGTTAGTTAATAGTTTTCCTGTAGTAAAAAGTTTATTAAACTTGGCAGTACATTTTCTGTAGTTTGTTATTAGTTTTCCTGTAGTAAAAAGTTTGTAAACTTCTCAGTAGTTTTCTGGTCTCCGAGCGTGTTTATATTTTTTTTGTCTTTCGAAAATTTTAGGTCTGTAAATTAGCAAAATGAGTGACAGAAAAACTATTTAAAATGCCAAAAAAGGGACAAGAATAAATTACCGTTCTTTATATAGGCGTAATATTTCGAATCGGCGACTGCCGAATCGCTATAAAGCAGAGTAGATACAGAAGGCGTGAGTGCGTCGGCGAAAAAACTGCGAATGTCAACAAGCGCAAACGATATTGATGTTGATGTTCAATTCGGATACAGTATTATTGATTTTATAGCTGTTATGAGCGCAATTTGTGAAGTGGTAGAAACTGAAATACCTAGCTGCCCTTTATGAAAAATGGCTATGAAATTAATCACCGAATCACCTTAGTCATGCGATTATTGGGTGTAGGTTTGAATGACATACAAATATTTTGTGCTTCCATGGAAATGCCGCGACCTATATATCAGTCTTTTTACGATAAGCTTGTCGAATCAATATCTAGAGCGACATCAGCTGTTCATAATAAGAGCATGCAAAAGGCAGCTGCAGAAGAAGTATCGAAGTCTTGTGAAGAAGGACAGACCGAGGGGATTACAGTTTCGGGCGACGGTTCTTGGAGGAGAAGGGGATATTCCTGCCTTTACGGCATTACGACTCTCATCGGCTTGCGCACGGGCAAAGTCGTCTATATACAGGTAAAATAAAAGTATTGTAAAGCTTGCAAATTTTGTGTAGATATAATAGACACGGCAGAATATGAAGAGTGGTACGAAGAGCATAAAGAATCGTGTAAAAGCAATTACGAGGGCTCTGCAGGAAAAATGGAGGTAGATTCCGCTGCCGAAATGTTTGAACGCTCTGAAGAATTACACGGAACAAAGTATGCCTATTATATTGGAGACGGCAACAGTAAAACATTTAAAGGCATTGTAGATGTAAAACCTTACAAAAATTTCATTGTAAAATGAGTGTATCGATCATGTTCAGAAGCGTATGGGCACGTGACTCCGCAATTTGAAAAAAAAAAAAAAAAAAAAAAGGACTAGGCGGCAAATGAAAGTTGATCGGCAAATTAATCAATGAACTAAGCATATATTTTGTATTGGCGATAAGAAGAAATAGAGGATCTACTGAAGATATGAAAAGAGAAATCTGGGCGACACTCTACCATAAACTTTCCACCGACGATAATCGACAGCACGACAGATGCCCTAGTGGCGCCGACTAGTGGTGTACTTGGCAGAAAGCAAAGGCTACGAAAACTCGATTCTTACCGCCATAATAAGCCGCTCAATATGGAAGTTTTCAATGCTATTAAGTCGATTTATGAAGAGCTTTCGAATGACGATTTACTTACTCGCTGTTTGTGAGGTTTCACAAAGAACAGCAACGAAAGTTTCAACTCAACCGTGTGAAGCTTGGCGCCAAAGAGCACTTCGAGTGGCAAAGTGGTTCTTGAAATAGCTGCTGATATTGCTGTTTGCATTTTCAATGATGGCCTCAATGGAAATCATGAATCGCTGAACATCCTACTCTTCTGTATTCTATAGAATTTTGCTGAGTGTATATATATATATATATATATATATATATATATATATATATATATATATATATATATATATATATATATATATATATATTGTTTATTCAAGATCATTACTCCTTCTGAAACAGTTAGTGATTATTCTTTTTTAATTTCTTGAACAATGTACATGCAAAAATATAAAAATATTTGTTTCTTTCTGGAACTATTATTTTTGATGGTTAAAAAATGTTTTACTTTTTTAGAGAAAAAAACAGTTTAATGTGTTGATTGTAAACAAAAAGACAATTGTATCGTCCTCATCGTCCTACAATCCCTATATAAGAAATACTGCAAAATTATATAAACACAGTGCGCAAAGGATTTTTGCATATTCATTTTCTTCATGAATATACGCTTTATTTCTTAGATGCGGAAATTTTATTTAATTTTCACCAATATCTCCCCTTTATCACTAAAGATAAATATGTGAGCATACTTTGATCTCAGAATCGTACCTTTTCTAACCGGACGCCGAGTTGGTACCTTTTCCAATCGGACACCGAGTTGATACCATTTATAACTGGACGCCGAGTTGGTACCTTTTCCAAGTGGTCGTAGAGTTAATACCTTTTCCAAGCGGTCGCAGAGTTGGTACTTTTTGCAAGCGATCGCCGAATTGGTACCTTTTTTAACTGCATGCCGTGTTGATACCTTTATACGCGGAGGCGACGATATGACATTCGGTAATATGCAAGTTAGCAATACCTTCCAAATACGCCGTAAGTCGAAAAAATCTATTTACGGTGTTTTCAACAGGGAAACTAAAATTAAATGTGTTACTAATCCGTATTTAATATGCTGCTTAACTTTTTAAAAGCCACGTATATCTTGGCAAAGTTCGACATCCGGTGTTTTCACGTATGAAAAAAAGATGTAAGTCGGGGTAGTTTGGGAGCTGGGTATTTTCTCGTGTACACCAAAAGGGGAGCGGATATACAGTGTGTATTTTTATGCATTTTTCCCCGTAGAATCAGAATAAATTATTCAGAATACGCCAAAAGTGGCACAAACTGTTTAAACAAATTAGATAAAAATAATTTTTTGGATCGAAAGTATCTTTTTTTCGAAAATATACGTCATTTTACCCTATAATACGAACGGGGGTCTTTGTGACTCCAGACAACTTTTCCACCTTTAGAATTTCCTCCACAACGCCACATTGGAACCGTTCCAGGGGTGTAAATGTTGAATACCTATGCTAATAATCTGCGTAATGATTGGTCTCTGTCGATGCTGTATATGAGTGCACGCGTGCATGCGCGCGTGTGTGTGTGTGTGCGTGCGTGCGTGCGTATGTGTGCGTATGTGTTTTGTTTTTGTTTTTTTGAAAGAATGCGGCTCAAAAATATTTTTTTTTCTTATCGGTTATTCGATTCTTGAGTTTTAGTTTTTAGTTTTTTTTTAATACCTTAGAAATAATATCATCGATTTGGTGATAATGCATTAGAAAAAGCTTAAAATTACCTATCTTTTCCGACCCGATATTTTTGATAAACTATTTCTCTTTGTCTTTATGCACGGAATATTATCTGCCTCCTCTGCCGTATTATTTTCATCACCCTCTCCTGTTTCCCTCGTATTTCATTTTTCCTCTTCCGTGCACCCAATTCTTTTCGTATCTTCTTTTCGTCCTTCTACCTTCTCGTCGGTAAGTTCCAGCCTCTTTCCCATGTCGAACATCACTAAATACCCGATGCTATCTTTTTCTAAATAGTTTTTCATCTTGATCGCTTCTTCCTCTTCATTATTCTATTTTCTTGCTCTTCCTCGTGTCCTCTTAACCCGTTTCGTCTGGGAATGCCCTAAATTTTACTTCGGTTTCATCGTGTTGAAAAAAAAGTAAAACGTCGATAAAAGAAAATTTGGAAATTTGTATTTGTGTGTAAAATCGCTTGCACTTTTCAAATCCGTCGTTAATTTTTTTTAAATTTTTACATATTTTTCCAATATGGCGGATTAATTAACAAGAAAATGCAAATTTTCAAATTTTTGTGTTCGTAAATCTTAGTTAAGGAGACGGGCGTGGGTTAAACTCAAAAAAAACTTTTTTCTCACGAGTCCAGAAAACTTTTACCGTTGTAAAACTTTAAAATGTTGATCCTACACGTCACAATAAATCATTATTTTCAATACCATATTTGTAAAAGGAACTTCACACGATTCAAGGTGAGATAATGAACAAAAAATTTTCTTTCGACAATTATTCGACTCATTCTGACATATATTACAAAAAGAGCGGAGCACTTTTTCATTAAAATTTTTTTTAGTATTTTTTTTCGGAGATCCAATAGATTTTTTGAAAAAAAAAAGAAAAATTATTTTGAATGTTTAAAAAAATTTATTTGATCTACGAAACAAATTCTAAACAGAAATTGAACATAAAAGTGCTCTACTCTTTTTTTTAATACATGTCAGAAAGAGTCGAATAACCGTCTAAAAACAATATTTCGATCATCATGTCACCTCGAATCATGTGAGGATCAAAGTTCCTTTAATAAATATGGTATTGAACATAATGAATTATTGTAACGTGTAGGATCAAGATATTGAGGATTTACAACGGTAAAATTTTAGATAGTATTATGTTCTGGTGTTATAAAAAGTTTCAGAGTTATTGCTTTCAAACATAAAAAGTTATCTAGACTCGTGAAAAAAACTATTTTTGAGTTTAAGGGGGGATCTTGCTTTAGAAGGCCTTAAAAAAGCTTTTCTTCGCGAATTTTTTTGGAAGGGAAAAAAGAACTGAACCCAGCGAACTTTTTTGGATGTTTTTATGTGTATTTGAACTTTACAAACAAATTTTTTAACATGAAACACTGAATTACAGCCGACAGACAGACAGACAGGCAGACAGACATACAAGTATAGCATTTAACAAAAATTATGCAATATCTAAAACCTGTACCACACATAACTGAGAACTCCAAATTTTTAAAAAGACGATTATAAAGAATAAAACCACTGCCGATTCATTGACACTGAGCTTCCTCAAACTTTATAAATTGTTCAAATATTAATTTTTTTTCTATTTAATTCTGTAGTGAAAAATCAATATTATTTTCTAAAAATTACACTAAATTGATCGTTATATGTAAACTTTAAAAATAAACTGAAAAACTGAAACTGAAAAATGAAGAAATCGAAAAATAGCTAAAATAACACTATACTATACACTATATTAATTATACTTATTTAGCAGATTATCCTACATTCGCTAGTACATATTAATAAATAAATAGCAATAACTGCTATTAATGTAGCATTTACTACGACAATAAAAGTAATTATTGCGATTGTGCAACTAAATCCCGCCATTACCATACGTAATCGTAATTTTTACTACACCATTTCCCTCCGTGTAGTTACGTCTTTTTATTCTAAAAATTATTTAGGAGAAAGAAAAGGGCCTATCCAACATTTATGATTGTAAAGGATAGGTGATTTTATGCTCTTATTAATTAATTTACAATAGATTTATCATATTATTTCTAATATACAAAAAAAACAGAAAATCTAAAACTCAAAAATAGACAGATCGAAATATCGTTATAAAACAAAAAAAGTTGATGAATCTTGAAATTTATTCTGAATTTTGAATCTTCACTTTGAAACGATAAAGATGAGATCTGAGTGGTTAAAAATGACCACACCATTCATGAGATATAAGCGATTAAAAAGAATATTTTCAAAAAACACATAATCTCAATATCTCTTTAAATAAATTATCTCATGATCTGAAAATACATACACGTTATTAGATAGTAAAGAGCTACCTTTTTTGAAATGATAAAATGTTGCCGATTTACTTTAGTTATCGTCGGAGAATTTACCTTATCAATTTCAGAATATCGTGAAATATCGTAAAATAAAGAAATTGTAAAACAATAACAGACCAATGAATCTCAAATTTTCTTTCTAATTCAGAATCTTCATTAAAGAATGACAATATAAGCCCTGGTTTGTGAAAATTGACCACACCGTTCTCGAGATATAAATGAACAAAGAAAAGTTTGAATAGAACCATAACCTCAAATATCGTGAAAAATAAAAGTTCTCATGATCTGGGAAAATAACTCAGACAAGAGATAGTTAAAAGCTACCTTTCTGGAAATTTTCAAAAGATATAATGCGGTTTTACTCTAGTTCTCGTGCGACATAGAGAATCGAGCTTATTTTAAAAAAATGTTTTTTTTCTCGGCAAGAGAAAAATAAAGATGCTAAAAATTTTACGGAATATCGTACTCCATGTTGCCGATTATCTCAATTTTTTCAATACATGTCCATGATATTTCCGACATTTAACCGTAAGAAAAAAAGCATGACGTTTCCGTGTATAACAGAAAAAGAGAAATAGCTTATCAAAAATATCGGGTGACAAAAGATAGGTAATTTTAATCTCTTTCAAATGCATTATCACTAAATCGATTATATTGTTTTAGGGTAATTAAAAAATGTAAAAACTAATACTCAAAAATCAAATCACCGATAAAAACAACAACTCATCGAAAACAAAAAAAAATATTTTTGAGCTGCCTTCCTTCAAGAAAAACAAAAAAAATTGAACCCTGAAACATTAAATTTAACCATGAATTACTCAAGATATAGAACGACACGCACACATGCGTTCACATATCCACACACACATACACACGTACGCGCGCACGCACGCACACACACACACACAAACCATACAGACTTTTTTTAAAAATAGTGTATTTTGACTCCTAATATCTCAAGTCATGTTTCTAACATGTTTTTAGCAAAACTTTCTTTTTACCATCACAAAGCTTCCTCTATAAGGTAGCAACAATTATATTGAATTTTCAATGTTAAAATAACCTAAAAGAATACATTTTTAGTTCTATTCACGGACAACACTTTCTTAATATATTTTTTTAGACAAATCTGAGTTTATGGTTGTGACGAGAATAAGTCAACTAAGATATCCTCAAAGTTTGAGGTTGCTTAATTGTAAACATAAACGCATAACTTGCTGAACATTGGAAAACCATAAACGTAGAAACGTCACTTGTGTAATAATTAGAAATAATTTTATGATGATTCTTTAAATAATTACTATGTTTTAAAAAGTTTGTTTGAGTAGCATAGGGTAGGTCCATTTAGGAATGCGTTGGATTGTATGCAATTAAGGGTAGGAAAAAAATACGTGTAAATAACTAACAAATTAATTAAAATAATTTCTATGGCCAATATCATCAAATAAAATTAAAAAAAAAACGATTTTTTCATCAAATTTTACTATACGGGACCACTTTAAGAATTAACTAACGAAATTGAACATTAACTAGTGAACTGACCATTCTAACTCCTAAATTTTCTACCAAGGTGGACAGATAGCAGAGAAAATTTACCTTCTCATAATTAAATCTTTACATAATCTGAATGACTGTAACATCGCTCGTTAATTGACATACTGCAACCTTTAAAGGGGACGTAACTACCTTAAAATTTAAAATAAATTGATTATATATTTTTAGGTGAGTAAATTTGAATATTTTATAAAGATATAACGGAATTATTTTTTGGTCGTTAGTTCCCCTTGATTGGCCATAATACATACTTGTATGTTTCATCTACCGCATGGTTTTGAGAGCCAAACTGATCGAATTGGAATATTTGAGATTTTATTGTATTCAAAATACATATAATTAGACTGCCAATGTGGGACTGTGAAAAACAAAAGTATTAACTACAATTATAGCTTATTTAAACCATATTTTATGATAAAAATTTTAAAAAATTGAAGAAGGACTCGGCTTGGGCGGCATGTGTGTGCGTGGGTAGAACGGTCCGATGGAATGAAACGTTTCTTGGTAAAGAAAAGGCAATAAAAATACATAAAAGTGTGAATAAATCATCAAATTTGGAAAGAGATAATAGCCAAATTAGTAATCTTGGAAAAACTTTAAGGAGTTTGACAATACAGTGGAAAAGAACGTCAGAGGCGAAAAGTTAGGTTAGGAGGTTATTGAAAAATTCTTGAAATATAGCCGCTATTTTAAGTCCGCCATACTGAATTTCATAATAACACCAATTGAAGTTTAAAGTAGAGGCCTGTATTCCACCCGATCCTAAGTTTCAAGAGAATCAGTCCATAAATTCAATACTTTAACTAAGATTTACGAAAACAAAAATTTTAAAATTTGCAATTTTTTGTTAATTAATCCGCCATATTGGAAAATTCCACAAATTTTTTTAAAAAATAATAACGTATTTGAAAAGATTAGGTAATTTTACATAGGAATATAAATCTGCAAATTTTTTTGTCAATGTTTTATTTGTTTTTCAACACGATGAAAACAAAGTAATATTTAGGGCATTACCGGATGAATCGGGTTAACTATGATTTATTTGTCTTATCCCACTGGCTCTGCCATCCTTCTTCCTTCTCCTAACCTAACTTTAGCCCTCTCGCTTCTTAGGTCGGTGCGCAATTTTACACGCGCCCTGCTGACGCGTTTATGCACGAATATGCCTGTATTTGTGCAAAGCAATGTGCTCTGTCACAAATTATATACAAAAAATGAATATATTTACGTCAACAGTTCATAATATTGATACTTGAATTTATAACAATAGTTTTTGATGTTATTAAATATATTTAGATATTAATTTAAAGCAAGCAACAAAGCCTCTATTTGATTAAAATGTTGACCAATAAAAATGGTCAATTTTCTACCAGAGGAGTATTCACCGTTGTCGTCGTGAAATAAATTCGATTACTCTTCTCCTGTCTTTTTTGCTCATATTCGACAGCTTGTCTATATTGCATTGTGAAATAAAATTTTTCATAGTACTTTTGTCTTGTAAATTTTTCAATAAAGAATATGCATATGTGTATCACGTAATATAAAAGGGAACGGTATTCGTACTATGTTCATAAACATCAAAATCAAAATCAAAAGTGTACTAAAAGCATAGAAAGCCACTGCCAATTCATTGGCACTTAACTTTCTCGAACTAAATGAATTGTTCCAATATGGAATTTTTTGTTCTATAAAATTAATTTTATTATATCTCTTTGTTATTAATAGCTCAAAATAAGGTGTGCTTTTGTATCATTTATTGTTTTTTCAAAAAGTAATTCAACAACATTTTTTCAACTTAAATGTAATATTTATTGTAATTACATTTTTTCATATCACGTTATAGGTATGTAGACCTTTAAGCTTAGACGGTTATTTTTGTTCTAAGATAAAATTTTGAAAGTTATATTGAATAATTTTTACCAAATTTACGTTAATTTTTCCACACCTTTTCTATATTTATACAGTTTTCTACGCAAGCAAATTAATAATAATTTATATTGATTGAAGCATTAAAATTATAATTAAATTCAATAATAATAGAAACAAATTTTTAAGGGTTCGTGGTTATGCAAAATTGAATTTATGGTTATTTACATGCGTTAAACTGTATAAATATATAAAATTGTGTTTACGATAAAAGCATTATACATATAAATATATTTGTCAAAATCCACAGCCGATAAATGATTAACGGTGAAAAACAATAAAAAAAATAAAATAACCGCGACATTTTCTAGGCATAAACAAACAAAATTAAATAAAAATATAACCTCAAATATCTTAAAAAATAAAAGATCTTATAGTTTGGACAAAGAGCTCAGCCAAGAGATAATAGAAAGCTATCTTTTCAGCTCAATTTATTTTAAACATTTTCCATCATATGTTTCCGAGATATCGCCATTTACACAAAACATGATGTTTTCGTGTATAACAAAAGCAGAAAGATAGCTTATAGAAGATTTCGCGTCGGAGACAATAAATAATTTAATAATCATTCAAATGAACTACACTGGAGTGATCATATTATTTATAAAAATACCAAGATAATTTACCTTATCTATTTCAGAATGTCGTAAAATAGAGAAATTGTTGTAAAACAATAACTAGTCTATGAATCTCAAAATTTATTTTCTATTCCTAATCTTCCTTAAAAAACGAATAGGATCACCGCGCCGTTCTCGAGATATAAAAGATGAAAAAACAACCTAAAATAATTCAAAATGTAAAGGTTGTTCTGAAAATTTTTTAAAATACTGAAAATTTTTATAAATACTGAAAATTTATGTAAATTCTGATAATTTTCGTAAAATCTGAAAATTCTTGAAAATTCTGAAAATATTTAAAAATTCTGAAAATTTTTGAAAATTTTGAAAATATAAAAAATTTTATTGGTAAAAAACTGCATCTTTTTGAAAATTCTGTAAATTTTTGAAAATTCTGAAATTTTTTTAAAAGTTCTAAAAATGTTTAAAAATTCTGAAAATTTTTGAAATTTCTGATAATTTTTGAAATTTCTGATAATTTTTGAAAATTTTGAAAAATTCTAGAAATTCTGAAAATATAAAAAAATTTTGAAAATTTTTAAAAGTTCTGAAAAGTTATAAATATTCTGAAAATTTTTGACAATTCGGAATATTCTGAAAATTTTTTGAAAATTCTGAAAAATGATAAAAATTCGGAAAAATTTTGAAAATGTTGAAAATTTTTGGAAATTCTGAAAATTCTGTGTGCGAAAGTGCGGTTAATTTCGCCTATCAGTTGCTTAGGCAAGGACGTCGATAGTAGGCTAGAATATCTCAGCCGTAACATTATGGCAGCCATCGATGAACTTGCTCCTTTGAAAGAGTTTGGGCCTAGAAAGAAAGAAAGATCACCCTCCATGGGTAGACGCTGATGCATCTATATAATCAGAGTGACGCCGTTCTGCGGCGGTATAAGCGGACTGGAGAAAATTGGTTATGGCAAGAATTTGAGACTCTGGCTGCTCAAGCGGAACAGCGCACAATGGAAGCGCGAGAGGCTTTTATTCAGTGTAGAATTACTGATGATCTACATAATAATAAAAGTATCTGGAACGAACTACGTTGACTTGGGTTGCCGCCAAAAGCTAAAGAAGAACTGCATGGTTTCAATCCAGACGAATTAAACAATTATTTTGCAGGGGTATCCATCCCCCAGACTGAGCATGATGCGGATTTGGAAGACATTTTATTAAAGGCCAATGATGATGGCTTCACTTTTTATGAAGTCACTTTTTCGGACGTAGTCCTGACTGTTGCCCATTTCTTATCACAAGCAAAGGGGGAGGATGGAATACCCCAAAACATCACTGTAAAGTCCCTTCCAGTAATAGGCCAACATTTGGCTGATATCTTTAATACCTCTCTATCTAGTGGAATCTTTCCTGGGGCTTGGAAGAGAGCTAATCTGGTGCCACTTAAGGGGTCACTCTACGATCTCAGCAATTATTTTCAATATTTTTCTCTTCATAGAAAAATTTATTTAAAATATTCAAACTTTTTTTTTTCTTTTCTTGGATTAAACTCAAAAACTATTACGTTTCGTAGGCCACTGCCACGAATACATATACATAGAATGTAAGAAACATTTCTTTAGGTCGGAGGACTGAAACTTTGATAAATATCCTGCGGTTACTGTGATAGTGTCAATTTTTTAAGTCAGCGATGAAGACTGGGTATGTAACATCCCATGTCACTAGCTCCTCCTTTCATATAAGTCTATTGTAATAACTAAATATACGTGCGCAACGTGTACATGTATATATATCACAGCGGTCCTCAATCAACTTTAATTAGAAAAAAATGACCATCTCAGATTTTTTCACGATATTATACCTTGACCATTTACTAACAATTTAAGCCGAAAATGAATATTTCGTCGTTATTATAGAATATAGTTTATTATTTTGTTAAAGATAAAATCCTCGCGTTCTCAATTACACCCACGACCCGCCCGATTCATGCTCGAGTTAGGTTGGCAGTGAAGCTGCATTATTACACGCCTTGCGGTAATATAACTTTTGCGATTTCGCGCGCCTTTCAGGTCGCGAAATCTCGTGCGTCGAGGCAGATGCTGGAGATCCACACGGAGATGAACCTGCCGGGGTTATTATATACCAGCACGCGTAGCGTGTAGTACACGCTGCAGCAGCAGCCCTGTCGACGGATTATTAGCCAACAATAATTGTTATAAACAATTATTCACCCTGTTATAATAAATATATATATATAGAGCGAGAAATGGAATTAAAAGTATTATATTTGAAGTATACAATATATTTATTGTTTTGTTATCGCAAAATGCTAATTACTTTAATAAAATTAAAATGTTTTTTTCTAACGAGGGGCTCGACGAAATATTTTCTTTTTTGGCTTAAATTGTTAGTAAATGGACAAGGTATGATATCCTTAAAAAATCCGAGCTGGTAATTTTTTTTTAATTATAGTTGATCGAGGACCGCCGTCATATATATATATGGTCCTCGATCAACTATAATTAAAAATATATATATTAAAAAAAGAATATATATATATATATATATATATATATGGGCAATTCTAATTTTAACATGTATACAAGGTTCTTATAAGTGTCTGTGAATTTTTTCAGATGTTTTTGACCAAGTATGTTCGAGTTACACTGGGTCAAAGAAGGTAATTTTAGCATTTTTTGCTTTTTCGAGCTGTTTTGAATGATTTCTAGCTGAATAGGAGTGCATTTTACGCAAAAATTGAATGTGTACTTTTTTAAGCAAATTTTCTGAATTCTTCAAAAAAAATATTTTCAAGGTCATATGACCCTTCATTACATGGATTTAGTCCATTTCAAAACTCAAAAGTTGAATAGAAGAGAGTTCGACCAATCGGTCGACTACCAAAAAATTCATGAAGATGTCTTTTTTTAGTACAAAAGTACCTGTACAAGTCCTAGATTGGCAATCGAGCTGTATTTCTTGCTAAAAATAAAAATAACAGTCAAATTGTGCAAAAATATGATTAAAATGCCTATTTAGCACCATTAATAATGAATTCGGCTTAACACCAAAAATTTCATGGAGATGCCTTTTTTAGTACAAAACTACTTGCATAACTCCCAGAATGATAATCACAAATTTTTGTTTAAAACGCACTCATATTGAGCTAAAAATCATTCTAAACAGCTCCAAAATGGAAAAAAATGCTAAAAATTACCGCCTTTGACCCATTGTAACTCGAACATATTTGGTAAAAAAAATAAAAAAAAAATCAGACATTTATAAAGAATCCTATATATATGTTAAAATTGGTTAGAGAAAATAATTTTTTTTGTCTTCAATTTCACAGAGAATCTCCCATATATATAATCAATTCTAACATGTATATAGGATTTTTTATAAGTGTTCTATAATTTTATATATATATATATATAATATATATATATATATATATATATATATATATATATATATATATATATATATATATATATATATATATATATATATATTTAAATATTAATCGAAATAAGCTCTCAGACATTTTTTTATCACCAGGGTCCCCTGTGCGACCTAATAGAGTGTTCTGAACTTTCAAAAATGGCCAAAACATGGCTATTTTCGAAAAATTTGTGGGGTCTTTCATTAATACCATTTTGAACGTATAAAAAAAACTTTTCTTTTTTTACGTACTTTAAGAAAAAGAATATTAGACCCCCTTGTAAGTTCAATGGGTCACCCCTATAGAGCTAAATATAAATGTAAAATTTTGCGTTATTTAGGTTTTTTTTTGGTCACTTGCCATTTTACGAAATCAAAACGAATTCAGATCTTCCGCATTTTAAATTCTTCTTCTTTAAAAAACCTTTAATTCCTATTTTGAAACGTTCAGTTTGATTTCTTGTAGCTAAAGATACAGTCTCCAGAAAATAGGTACTTTTTAAAATCGTTAACTTGGTACGCCTGTAACTTTTTTCTCTCTGCCCCTTTTGAGCTCTAACCTTTAGAAAACGTAGTTAAAACACCCTAGAAAAGAATGCTTTTGGTTTGGTGTTGAGTGTTGAACTTATTAGCATAACTGTGAATTTTTTTCACAGCTTACTTTTTTCACCTAAAGTAAATGTCATACTATTGAAGTCTGTAGTAATTTATGTGACATATACTTCACGGACACTTATACGTACGGTAAAAAGAAAGCTGACACTAAAACTTTTAATTTGAGTGGCATCATTAAGGACAATTGCATAAAAAGTTACAATAGATTCAAAATTGCGAAAAAATTTAGGTGGTAAAATGGGAGGCCGCAAAATGCCGGTCAGTTAGGGGAGCAAGTCGTTGAGATCTTGCGGCCTCCCATTTTGCCACCTAAATTCTTTCACAATTTTGAATTTATCCTAACTTTTCATCCAATATCTTTAATGATGCTCCGACCACTCAAATTAATGGTTTTAATGTCAGCTTTCTTTGTACCGTATGTATAATAGTCCGTAATGTATAATACGTTACGTAAATTACGTCATACTTCAATAGTATGACGTTTATTTCATTACAATTATTTTTTTTAATCGCGAGATACGAGTAATTAAATAACGGGCAGTCAATCACGACCGAGCCACCGTCGTTACCAGAGTTGAGAAACTAATTGCTTATATACTCGTACAATGTTTATTAACGGAGGGAATTTATTATGATTTGTTCAAGGAAACAGAGAGATGAGATATCGCAACCGAGGAAAATACGCGAATAGTCACATGCACAGACCCCACCAAACAGCCACAGCTGACTCCGTGCAGCCCACACGGCTCGGCTGGTAGCGAGCAGACGAGCGAAGACCCGCACACATACATACTGAATGACCCCCGAAGCGATGAAAAATATCATAATAAAAAACATAATAAATATCATAATAAATATCACAATAAAAAACGGTATAAAACAAAACAAATCGATCAAACGTCCGCAAAATACACAAGAAAAAAAAATATTAAAAATTTTTTGAAGAAAAAAGTGAATGTCATCAAAATGACAAAAAATTCGATAAATCTTAAAAATTATTCTTTCAAATCTTAATAAAAAACATAAAAAATAAGTTTTGGTTAGTCAAACTTGACCGCGTAATACGCAAGGAATCTACGCTCAAAATTTTTTTGAAAAAGAAAATATAAAAAATAAAAAAAGTTATAAAACAAAAACGATTTGATAAATCTTCAAAAATTCTTTTTCATTTTAAATCTTGATTAAAAGACAAAAAAAAATAAGCGGTCATTGAGAAAAAAATACCGTGTAATTACCAAGAAATAAGCATTCAAAATCTTTAGCTTTTAAAAAAATGTAACTTCAAATATCTCGAAAAATAAAAGTTCTCATGATCTGGACAAAGAACTTAGCCGAGAGATAATAAAAAACTACCTTTTTGGAAATTTTCATAAGGAATAATGACGTTTTACTCAAGTTATCGTTTGACCTAGGAAATCGATTTTTTTTTACAAAATGATTTTTTTTGCAAACATAGAAAAATAAAATGTCTCAAACATTTTACAGAATAAGTTTGTCCATTGTCATAATCACCTCAATTTTAAAAAAAATTTCTATCTTATATTCTAGAGAAATCATTGCTCAAACAAAAAATGATTTTACATACGTAAATATTAATATATAACAATCAACGATAATACAAATAAATTAATCGATTACGTTCATTAATCCCTGCTTCATAATTTTCGTCTTTACCTATTTCATAATTGTTTTCTTCGTGAAATGGGTTTATTTCGTCCATTATCCTGCATAGATAATTTCAAAGGAATTAAAATATAAAGAAAATTACAATTGTATCCTAATATTCATCACGGCTTTTTAATACTCACCCATTAAGTCTACGCAAATTGTGTAGTACAGCGCAAGCAGTTATTTTAGCTACTTTATCTGGAGGATAATACAATTTTCGCGATCTACTGATTACTTTCCAAACGCTTGTTATGATGCCAAAACATTGTTGGATTTTACATCGGGTATGAACATGTTCAGTTGTATATCGTGCTGCCGGTGAATTTTCTAATGCTCCAACAACAGGAGTCAACATAACAGGCGACGTATTATAACCATTATCACCTGCAATATATAATAAATAAATATTATTTATATACTTATGATATAATAATAAATAATATCTGTGAGTTAGCGGAAAAATGACTTAAGACCTTTTTTTTAATTTAGTTTCGGCAACATTTTGGTATCCTTACATAGTGTATTTTCAGATAAAAATGCACAAAATAAAGCAAGTAATAATTACAGACTATATCTACTATTTATGAATTCTTTTAACATTAGTTTAAATGGAATATTCAAATTTTAAACCTTAATATCGCAAAAAATATAAACAATGGACTTAGGTCGTTTTTCCAGGAACCCACATATATTCATATTTCAAAATTCTCTATGTACTTAATCTTTGTTCTCATTATGGGTAATAAATTAATTTGACGTAAATTACCTAGTAAGTAATAATTTCCTTCATCTCGAACTATATTTTCGCTTGCTCTAAGTGACTCCATTCTTTCTTTTATATCGCTATGTCGCCATATGAATTGATCTGTGTTACTTCATGGACAAATTCGAATATCCATAATTATGTAGTTTGCATCTGACACCTACAAGTAGAAGAACAGATAGTACGAATAATTATAATAATACAAATAAAATTAATATGGTGCATCTTCGCAAAACTGGTAAATTTTGCATTACGGGCTTTTTACGTGAAGTGGGCCACTAAAAACAAAAATTTTCCCAAATTCGTTTCTAGTCTGTTCATTCGTTCAAATATGTGCTAAATATGAGATATTTGCCGTTAAAAAAGTGTTGATAAATTATATTTGGCAAGATTTATGCAGTTTTATAATTTCACTATTTGTGATCACAGGGTTTTTCTAAATTGTACCTTAATGAGAGAATGGCTTACAAAAATTTTGGCGTACATGAATTTTTTGTACTTTTTTCTGAATATTCACATAAAAATATTGGTTTTCATGAAAAACAACAGTTAAGTCATGAAAATCATCTTAAAAGATTTCAACATCAATTTTCGCTCGATAAGACCCGATTTAAAATTTTATAAAAATTATAAAAATATGTGGTTTTATCATATTTTATAAATCATCAATATTGTAGAATGGGCCTCTTCAATTTTCGATATCAAAAACCGCCTTGAAAAAATCAATAAATAAAAAAATCCCCTGGATTGTATGCTTTAATATAGCATTTAAGGGACTTATCGTTTTCATATTCGATAGATTATATCGCATGAACGATTTCACAAAAACAAACGATTTTTTATAAGTTTTGCATAATTCATAGTACTCACAACTTGTACATTCATGGCAGTACCAACAGTGTAATTATAAAATGCCTCTTCATTTTCTGTGGGTCTCCAAAAAGATACTTTGAAACAATCAATCAAATCGATTATTCCGCGGATTCTATTATATCTGTGAAAACTAAAAATACTTTGTAAACATAAAACATAATTTCCAATCAATTAATTGTATTTGTTACAATTAATACAACTATACCCATTTGATACACGCTGTCTTTCTTCTTTAGAATCGGGAAATTCAATAAATTGGTCTGCAAATGATACGATGGCATTTACAACTCTTTCTATGCATCGGCTCATTGTCGCTTGGCTCACCGGATGATTAAAATCACTTGTAGTACAGTCAAATTAGACTCAAAACGATAAATTTTTATCAATAATCTCAACTACATCGGTTAAGGGCTTAAATTGTTCGGAAGAGTGTCTAGAATGATAATCTGAAGACGTGAACAATGGATCCCGTAAGCTTTATAAACAATTAACAATTAAAGTTGGATTTCTGCACTTTTTTTCTTATTTCGCTCTGTATCTTGGAAAGTATTGATTTTAGAGGAAAAAGTTATTAAAAAAAGTTGTTCGTTATTAAATTTTCTATAAAAAAGTCACGGAGGGCATATTTCTATCTATTATAGTTTCTTTGCAAATTGCAAAAGAACGCTAAATTCGTGAAAATTGAAAATTGTTTATAACTTTTGAGAAAATTAATATTTTTCAATCATATTTCAGAAAAATATAGTACTCAAGTAATAGAAATAGCATGCAAAAAATAACATTGGTGTCATTACTTTTAGTCAGTTAATTTATTTAAACCTTTAAAATGTAATAAATTTCATTTTATCATTTTTTCCTGCATCAGAATCGCTTTTTACATTATATTAAGAAAGTTTCGTTACTACTTACACATTCTTTTAATTATATTATTCATTTGCTTTTGAAGATTCCTATTTTTACTTTTATTCTCTGGAAAAAATTCAACTCAATCGTATTTCAAGTAGCGACGGTGACGATTCAAATTTAAAGGTTCAGAAGCATTGATGATCTCGACAACAATATAACTGTGTGGGACAACGTAGACGTCATAAAATTTTATTATGTCTCCTAAAATCTGGAAACTTCGAAATAATTAGTCTAGGCGACGCGCTGGCGGGCTCCACCCATAAATTTCCCTATAGTAGTATGGGGGTATTTATAGGTGGAGCCCGTCGCCGTAGTACTACGTACGTACCTGAAAGGTGATTGATCGCGTTCGAACGTTCAATGAACATAACAACTTCGCAAGAGACTTTTTTGTCAAATGAAAAAAATAAAAATAGATTAGTCACTATGCTACAAGAAGATTTATCTGCAGCGGGATATCGTACTTTACAAGCGGAAGAAGATGCTGATACGTTAATTGTACAAACGGCACTTGAAGTGTGTAATAGCGTTACAAATTCTGTGATAGTTGGCGAAGACGTAGATCTACTCGTTATTTTAACTCAGTTGGCTCCTGATAATAAATAAATTTATTTGTTAAAACCTGGAAAAGGTCAAATTCACGAAAAGCTTTATAGCAACAATAGTTTTAAATATTCAAAACTAAAAAATATAGTTGCGTTTTTACATGCATTTAGTGGCTGTGATACCACATCGGCTTTCTACAGGCTAGGTAAAAATAAATTGACTAAATTACTTGACAAAAGCGACGAACTTGTAAAAATTGCGCAAAAATTTTATGATTTTAATGCCGATCATGCTAGCATTGCTGAGGCTGGTAATACAATAATCAAACGATTATATTCAAATCAAAATAAAGACATGTCTTTGAATGCGTTGCGATATTTACTGTTTAAGAAATCATCGATCAAATCGTTTTTTAAGCTTGACACTTTACTTCCAACTGAAGGGGCAAGTGTCGAACATTCCAATAGAACGCACTTACAAATCCAGCAGTGGCTTGGTAATTCGAAAGATCCGTTAAAGTGGGGCTGGAAAGTTACTACTGGAGGCTTAAGGCCTACATATACAACTGCAAGTCTGATTCCTACAAATTTATTGGAATATATATCATGCAAGTGCGAAACGGACTGTAAGAGCATGACTTGTAGTTGTAGAAAACATGGCCTTCCTTGCTCTGATATTTGCCACAATTGTCATGGACAATCTTGCTCCAACATAGAGGAAGTAACTGTAGAGATAGAAGATGAAACAGTAAGCAACGATATTAATGATGAAAATGAAGAAAACGAAAATGAATCTACGCAAGAGAACAAAAGACAGCGATTAGATTGATTATTTTATTTACTGTAATTATTTTTAATGTACGATTATTATTTTTAATGTAAAATATGAAAAATGTTTGTAAAAATAAATGATAACGATACTTTGATGACATCAATCTTATTTAATGGATACTCCTGACCCTTTATATATTTGAATTTATTCCGTCGCTACTTGAAATACGAATATTCAAAAGCAAATGAATAATATAATTAAAAGAATGTGTAAATAGTAACGAAACTTTCTTAATGTAATGTAAAAAGCGATTCTGATGCAGGAAAAAATGATAAAATGAAATTTATTACATTTTAAAGGTTTAAATAAATTAACTGACTAAAAGTAATGACACCAATGTTATTTTTTACTCGCGCTACCCCAAATTAAAAGAAAAAAGCAAGATACGATAAAAATTGACCGATTTACGGCGATTTTTTCCGAGCGCTACGATTTGAAGTAAGTTTGTCAGCTTTGAGACTCGAGCGCGCGGCGGTGCCCCCACTCCGTCTCCCGCGCTGCTGATCGGCCGCCGTTGAGCGGTCATTGCTTTCCGACATTGAATTTGTAGTTAAAAATTGATTTTAGAGTTACGAGTGGCAGATATCCTAAAGGTATAAGTTTTCAACTGTAGCAGCAAATTTGAAAATTTGCAATATCTCATTTGTGTACTGAGCAATGGCTTATTATAAAAAAAATGTATCTTGGCTCCTAATGCTCGTAGAAAAACGATTTTTTTTCAAAATTAAGATAAAAATCGCCGTTTGCAATGAATTTTGTTTGATTAAAATCGGACTAAAATATTGTCTCCTACATAAAAAGTTAATTAAGCGTTTTATAAACATTTACATCCCAGAGAGCCCCTAATTAAAATTTTGCAGTTCTCGAAAAAGTTTATTAAAATATAACTCTTCTAGATTGCGTATGAACAAGGGCGACTAAATGATTGATTTTTTAACATTTGCCAGTACCGTGAAAAAAAAAATTTCGAAATATAGCTATTATTTTAGATAAAATTATAATGAATAGAGACTTGAAAATTTGTATGCTATTTCTATTACTTGAGTACTATATTTTTCTGAAATATGATTGAAAAATATTAATTTTCTCAAAAGTTATAAACAATTTTCAATTTTCACGAATTTAGCGTTCTTTTGCAATTTGCAAAGAAACTATAATAGATAGAAATGTGCCCTTCCTGACTTTTTTATAGAAAATTTAATAACGAACAACTTTTTTTAATAACTTTTTCCTCTAAAATCAATACTTTCCAAGATACAGAGCGAAATAAGAAAAAAAGTGCAGAAATCCAACTTTAATGGTTAATTGTTTATAAAGCTTACGGGATCCATTGTTCACGTCTTCAGATTATCATTCTAGACACTCTTCCGAACAATTTAAGCTCTTAATCGATGTAATTGTGATTATTGATACCTCAAAAACTAATTTGACTGGACTATTGATACACCTTTCTGAAAGCTTCCCTCGCTTAAAAATCGTAATACTGCGAGTATTTGCAGATCCACCGGAATAGCAGAGGCTCTTTCCCCTTCAATTTGGTCTCGTATAAGATTTATAAGTATCTGTGCTAGTCCTTTAGACAATCTAAAATTTATATAAATATTTTCTTCATTTCCGTCATTACAAAAAACTGTTTAGTTAACATAATAATATTTTAATGACATATTCGCATTAAATCCAATTTTTCGCCTACGAAATGATTCTATATATGGGTAATTATGAGTATAGCGTACAATTTGATGTTCCAGGCAATTTTATAAAAAATGAAAACAAATTTTTTTATTTAAATTTTAGATAATTGGATACTTAATTATTTTTAAAAGCTGGTATTTTTTAGATTTAGTTTTTTTTCATTAAATAACGTAAGAAGAGTTAAAAGTGTAAGTATTACTTGTCTCCGGTATAATTTTCGTAGACAAAATTAATTATTTTTATTTATAAATTACGCTATCTTAAACAATGATTAAGGAAATATAATTAATAATAGTATATTTCTTTGTTATATATAGATTATTTATATATTTATAAAACATATTTATATCGTTTGTTTTAACCAAATAGAAGTAAGTCCGCCGACTCACCAAATACTAATAAAAAACACGTTAAATATAAACATTATTTCTGGCTCGACGTTTTTCTTGAGATACTATAGTATGTAATTATTTGATTAAAAAATGTTAAAAAAATTTTATAATTTTTTTGGAAGCAATATTGTACGCTATTAAACGATAGATGACATATGTACGTGGAAAAAGAAAAGTTGGTTTAGTAAATAAGGTTTGAATGTTATTGACACTTATTATGTATCAAAAAGAGACAAATTTTAAATAAAAAGTAGTAAATGAAGGCAGTTATTAACTTTTTTAATATAATAATACACTGCATAGATACAAAAATTACTAAAAACTCAATTTTCACAAAAGTGGACTTGAAGCTGCAGATATGTGTTTTGATAAAAACATGGATTGGTGTTATTGCAGCCCATCATGATAATTATTGACCCACTTTAATCAATTTCAAAATTATTATACAGAAAATGTTTTTTAGAAATTTAATATTACAATTTTTAATGTTTTTATTAAAAAAGATTATATATAGTAAGAAAAATTATTATAATAAAATTTTAATCAGTTGATTTACCTGTAATGTTTTCTAAAATACTCTGGCGGTAAAGAAAATGGACGTGATGTGTCATGTAGTACTTTTTTCTTTATTCGAAGTTGGCGAGTGGCATCTCTTTGTCGTTCTTGTTCTTCTTCATTAACTAAAAAAGCACCAATAGCAGCACCCATATTTCCTGTTCAATCGTTGGCACAAGTAACGCATTGACTATATAAAAGCAAGTAGTGCAGAGTTTATTAAAAATTCCGAAATTCTACAAACGACGCGTGCGCGTGTTTTTGTGTCGTCTGTTCTCGCTATTCAAGGCTTCATCACCGTCAGTAATACGACTGTTACTCGTCAACGAAAGGTTGCTCGGAGTATCGAATAAATAAGTCTTTCGCGTAGGTCCTTCATTGTTTAGAATATATACGAGCGATTTGTAAACGTTAGATTTCTTCATTTTTAGAAGAGTCTTATGACAATGGTGTTACGTAAACAAAAAAGGTATGTACTATGATAATTACTAAGCATTAAAACCTTGTTATTATGTATTCAATTTTATAATTTACTTTGTGTTATTCTAATTTAAATGAAAACCATAAATATTTTTATTTGCTATTACAACCAGTTTTTCTGTGTAAACAAGAAACGCTGCTTTTAAAATATTTATTTATTTATATATTTCCATTTACACTAATGTACTTTTTTAACAAAAAAAATATTTTTAAAATATAGGAAACGATCACATCAACATCAGCTCCAAATTATGTTGGAATACATGGAGAATCACAACTTTTTTGCTAGGAAGCAAATACCTAAACTTGGGCCGAGGGGTTACGAAACTTATCAAAAAATGTGGGAAAATCTAAAAAACATCCGGAATAAAGTTGGACCTACGAAAAAAGATGTTTGTGGTTGGAAGAACGTACGTACATATCTGTATTGAATTAAATACTTTAAAAAAAGATAAGTTTATAAATGTAACCAAACATTATCTATTTATCATGACATTTTAATTTTAAACGTACATTATTATTTAAAAAAATTGTTTATAATTTTGAATTCAGCTAAAAAGAATTTATATTTTATATTTTAAAAAGAATGTATATTATGTGTTTTCAATAGTGATTTTTATATTTTTTACATAACTTTATATTTCAAAACTAAAACAATTTGATTTTAAATTTAATGTTGTACAGCTTTTTGTACAAAATAGAAATCTGTACAGTAATCAATGAAATGTGTATATATATATATATATATATATATATATATATATATATATATATATATATATATATATATATATATATATATTTACAGACATGGAAAAATATAAGACTGAAATGCAAAGAAAGAAAAGCAAAATATGTAAGTCAACGGCGCACAACTGGAAATTTGATACCGACAATAAAATCACTTACAAATTTTGAAGTAAGAGTCTCCGCGATATTTGGAAAATACGGAAGAGGACTACCTGTAATGCCCGAAATAGGAGTCAAAAAATTTCTGCCTTTTGGGACGGAAGAATGGTACTTAATACCAATCAATCCATGCATTATAATTAATATTAAAATCTCGGTAAATCTTAAACTTACCATAAAAAATTTAATTTCTAAATGAACTACTTGCCTTTAAATAATAATCATGAATAATTATTAAGGATGAATATAATATTTGAATATTTGGTAAGATGAAAAAGTATTCTTAAGTATATAAATTTGTTGGCATTGTGTAATTTGAGGCCTTCTACGATTGGATCATCCTGCAATACATACGCAAATTAAATAATTAAGGTTATATTGCTGCATGTAGGTGATTCCGCCGTAATTTATTATCAGTTTTATGTAGTTTTGTCATAGAATAAAATAAATAATACTTTTTATTACGCACGCACACGCACACGCACACGCACACGCACACGCACACGCACACACACACGCACACACACACACACACACACACACACACACACACACACACACACACGAGTGTATTAATACGAATTTTACTTCTGCGTGGACTACCGTTTTCGGAATTTTTTTTATGAATGTATAAGTATCTTAGAAGCATGGGCGCAAGTTACCTCCGAATCACCCATATGTATACGCATCAGCGGGAGTATAAGTCTTGCACGACAACACGTCAAGCATTTCGGAGTTTTCTTCCCCTCTCCGGTGCTATCGCGACTCAGCCTGTCCTTTACATTATACAGAGATTTACGGACAAACCGGTTAAATTTGTCAGTTTGCCTTCAGCTCTTGTAACATTTAGACTAATATTTGATACATAGTCTCTGAAATAATTTTCAATATGGCAAAGGAAGGGTAGGCTTTCATATATTTTTTTAAACATTTATACAGCGTATATTAATTACACAATACTATATAATTATACAATTTTGTCATGTTTTTTTCAGCTCAACGAGGCAAAGGGCATCAGACGAGCAAACAGAGTATCTATATCAATTTATGGAGAGAAACAAAGATTTCGCCAAAGGCAATCTAGATGCCTCACTTGTGAAGAGTATGTGGACTCAATTGACCGTAAAATTGAATAAAATTGTTGGAGGTGAAAAGAGGAATGCCGAAGCTTGGAGAAAGGTATTTTTATTGTTTTATTAAGACACATTTTCCTATGCCTATATACGTGTATATAGTGTCCTGCCGTGAAAATGAAGAAAGTAGGTATCTATTATGTGCATATAGATTAAAACCATGTAAGAATTTCGTATAAAAATTATTAGAACGATTATTTTTCTTTTGCACAAATGAAATAGATACAGTGTGTTTTCAAAGAAAACGATAATTATTTTTTTATTAAACATCTTACGTAAACAGGTCCAAAAAAGAATGAATTTGTTCAAATATCTGGAATTTACTTACTTTAAATGCAGATACCCACTTTTCTCATTTGCAAGGCATTATTTTCTTACTTAGACGCGGAGCATATGAAGTCTGAACCCCACTTGACTGAACATGTGAGAAATGAGAGAGAGAGAGAGAGAGAGAGAGACTTTAGTGAGTAGTTTTTTTAAGAATAAAAAGTTGTTTTTTGTGTGTGTGTGTGTGTGTGTGAGAGAGAGAGAGAGAGAGAGAGAGAGAGAGAGAGAGAGGTCCAGATAATTATAGATTATATGTGCATCGGACATTCACGCACAACAGTACAGAGAAGGAATAAAATTTGATTTAAATATTTTAATTTTGTCATCGAATCAGTCGTTTACATATCGCCACGCTCAGCCAAAATTTTTTCCTTAAAGGCCATATTTTGTAGCGAACTAAGTGAGCATCTCTTTCTCCCTCTCCTTCAGTTTATAATATATTTAACCCAACTCGTGGGCAATGTGCCGTGAATTTTTCTATACCGCCGTGTATTGTCACTCGCTCATACATGGCGTGTCTCTCTCTCTCTCTCTCACACACACACACACACACACACAAAAAACAACTTTTTATTCTTAAAAAAACTATTCACTAAAGTTCACTTTATATGCTAGAAAGCTCCAAGTGGTTTTTTAAAGCATCCCATAATTTTTTTTTAATATTTTAATAGTATTTCATTACATTGCTTTCTTTAAAGTCGTTTTTCTCAGAATTTCATTTTTGTCTTTAAAAATACTCCTTGCGCAAATGCGCGCGTGGAAATAATTTGAAACTCCACAAGATTATTGTTTTTTACATAATAAACATATTTACAGAGCGATTTTTCATATAACTCCGGTATACCAATTTTCCACATATAAATAAAAAAATAATACATAAGTATATTTCATAAGTTCATGTGGAAAATGAGTATTCGATGGTTATATGAAAAATCACTCTATAAATATGTTTATTATGTAAAAAACAATAATCTTGTGGAGTTTCAAATTATTTTACCTCGCGTATTTCCGCAAGGTAAACGGTAAGGAGCCTTTTTAAGGCCAAAATAAAGTGCTGAGAAAAACGACTTTAAAAATTGCGAATTGCATACAAATCAATGTAATTAAATACTATAAAAATATTCAAAAAAACTTATAGGATGCTTTAAGAAACTGTTTGGAGCTTTCTAGCAGAAAGTGAGCTTTAATAAATAGTTTTTTAAGAAAAAAAAAGTTGATTTTTTCCCCTTCTTGAGTATACTGTAGCGTTAACAACTTAAGTCTATTTTTTTTGCAAATTATTTTTTATTGATTTTGGTATCTATTCAAGGCATACTTTTATATAAAAAAGTCAAAGCTTGAAAAATTAAATTTATAACCTTTTTTTTGAATAGCAATTTCAAAATTAAAGCCGAAATACGTGAATATTACAAAAATGAACTTACGTCGTTTTACCTTTTCACAACGGAATTATACTAGTACTAATCCTGTGGTGAAAAGGCATAACGACATAAGTCCATTTTTTGTATTGTCAAGATATTAAGGTTTGAAATTTTGAATTGTCATTGAAACATATGTATAAGAAAAGCATAAATTAGAAAAAGGAAAGTAATCAATGAACTTTTGCAACGTTTAAATTTTCTATATGGAAGTATACAATGCATAGATACCAAACTTACTAAACACTAAGTTTTCAAAAACGTGAACTTGAGTTCTTATGTCTCAAAGACACATATTTAATTATACCAGTATTTAGTTTTATTTGAAATCTTGATATCTGTTAAAATTTTAAAGAGTTGGACTGAAACAAAGGGAAGGACAGTACAGCGGTATGAGTTTATTTTGGATGGAACAATGTGCCGCCCCCTAAATGCTAAGGAAAAGCGACTTTTAGCTATTATAGATAAAATTAGTACCCCTTCTAGTGAAGTACTGCTAGAGGAAGATGATGAAGAAGAATATGAAGTGGAAAATGATGTAGAAAAACCTTCTACTTCTCATGGCGGAAATTCTCTGTCCATCAGTGATATGGGCTTTCTCCTGGGTGTGTCCGTTAAGGAGAAAACTGTTAAAAGAAAAAGAAAGACAGTCGCTGCAAATGTAAAGAATATTTCTCGAGCTGTGGTGGATTTGACGGACGACCAGGCAAATGTGCCTCCAATAAAACGGTCGAAACAAAATACTGATGGTAAGATTTACTTTTAAAATACTTATACAACTGTATCGGTATACCTATTTATATAACTATAATATCCAAAAGTAGTGTTGATAAATGAGGTTAGACAGAGGAGGATTAATATTAATAACTATGTGGTTTATTGTACAACTATATACATTGCATGCCTAGCATGCGTCTGCTCTGCAAGAGCGTGCAGCAACGAGCTGCCCGAGTCGTAGTCTCGCAGCGTCGGCTCTCGCGCGACTCTCACACACATACCGCAGGGAGGGGAGGTTTACATGTCTGCGTCCCCTCACACACTCATTAGCGCGCTCACTCATTCTAGCGCGCAGTGTATACAGTACAAATGTACACTATATCTCAATACGCCTCCTTACATTTGTCTGTATACTTTTAAACAATTATGTCAAATTACATTTAATTGTTTTCTAAATTTATCAAACTTCTCTCTACACAGAGCTTTGGTAAAAATATCCGCAACATTTTCATTCGAATCGATTTTAATTACGTCTATCAATTTTTCTTTCACACTCTCATGTACAAAATGATAATGTATTTCAATGTGTTTTGAATTTTTCGTAAAATTGCCATTGTTTGCAATATTTATTGCTCCTGAATTATCTTCATAAATTTTTATAGGTTCACTAACATTTATGTCGAATATTTTTACTAATTCTCTTATATATTTTATCTCACTTACTACTTCAGATAATGCTACATACTCTGCGTATGTCGAAGCTTTGGTTATACATTTTTGTTTTCTCGATTTTCAATCAATTACATTTCCAAACATTTTAATTACATAACCTGACGTAGATTTTCGATCAATATTATCGCCTGCCCAATCAGCATCAACATAACAATTTATAATATCGCAATTTTCATTCTTTCTATAATGTAAATTTAAGTTTTTCGTTAAATACAGATATTTCAAGATTCGCAGTGCATATTTCCAATGTGTTTCACTATAACTATTTTGATATCTACTAAGATAATTAACGCTATAACTTATATCGGGCCTTGTGCTTGAACTTATATATAATAAAGCACCTATCAAGTTTCTATACTTTATATTTGACTCACAATTTTCAGCTTTTTCAAGTTTCAAATTTGTCTCCATAGGAGTACTATACAATCTACTATCTATTATTTTATACTTATCAGCTAAAGACTCTATGTATTTCGTTTGGCTTAAAGTGAGTTTATTTTCTAAATAATTGTAATTTATATTTATTCCAATATACTCTTTGATTTCTCCTAAATCTTTCATTTTAAATTTATCTGACAAGAGTTTCTTAATACTTTGAATTTTTTCCTTACTTTTACTACAAATTAACAAATCGTCTACGTAAATTAAAATATAAATTTCATCATTTTCTTTTTCTTTTTTATATAAACAGAGATCTACATTGCTTCTCTTAAAACCTAATTTTGTAATGCACTCGTCAAAACATTCATACCAGTCTCTAGGACTTTCTCTCAATCCAGACAAAGCTTTTGACAATTTGTATACCTTATTTGGAGGCATCGATTCTAAAACGTCCTTAGCGCTCGGCTCGGGTTGCCGCTATATACAAATTGACGTCATGGTGACCAATTTTTAAATTTGCGGAAATGAATTTTTAAAAATAGCATCGTATAGAGGATAAAAAATGGCAACATTTTATATATATACTTTGTTTGTACAATGTTTAGTATTTGAAAAAAGAAAAATAAAAACGGCAAAATTTTAAATCTTATTTGCACCACGTTTTTTAAACTTAACTCGCTGCAGCTCCAACATATATGAACGGATCTTGCTTATTTTTTGCATAGACTCGTAAAATAGTCTAGCGGTGCTAATAAGCTCATAGATAGTTAAATATTAAATATTTTTCATTCAACAATTTAATTGCAAACCAGTGAGTTACCTTTTATATGGTTAAGTATATTCAACGAAAAAAAGTATCGAGGGAAGTTGAAGACTCAGTGAACTTTCAACAAGACATTTGTTTGTTAACATTTGAAGAAGTTTCTCAGAAAATTACAGATCAATTGGATGAAAAGTGGCAAAGATAGAGCGATTTTGCCAAACTTGCACGCTCCGCGCGAACTTTAGCGGGTCTGCGCGATACATGACGCTCGCAGCGTATGTCAGTCATATAATGCCGTTTACTTGAAGATTTGCTGTCCTTTTTTTTAAAAAATACATACTTAATCAAATCATACTATTTAATACTGTCGATTTATAGTGTAGAAGTTAAGAAAAATAAGTATCTGATGAAACAATAAAAAATTAAATAAACAAAGCAAAGGCAAAATCAAACGGCAGTTATTCATAAAGTTGTTGAATTTTTAAATCTTTGTACAATAGTTTTAGAAATTATTGTTAATTCTAAATGTTATATATACTAGATAATAAATGGTTATAATAAAGCGTTCAAATGAAATTCACACACATTAAAAAGAATATTGCAGCGTAAATGAATTGAATAGTAAATTACAATCTTTAAAAATATAAATTTCTCGGAAACATATAAATTTCACAGATTTTTGACATTGTTCAGTAAATTAGAAACTTCAAATAACTAATACTTATATTTATTTATATTTCTACATTAAGATTTATTTACAATTTAGTCGCAATACATACAACGCGTTTCAAAAACATATTACTTTTTTTTTCCTTTTATTGTTTTTGTTTTCTTTTCTTTTTTATTAATTTTTAATTCTAATTTTTGCATTTGTTCGTCGCTTACTTTTCTTCTTTTTGTTGAGACAACTTCCGTTTTTCGAACTTTTTTGTTACCATGTTCTTCTTTCACATTCTTTGTTTTACTGACAACAGTTTTAATAGAAGTTGTTTTTAAAAATTTTTCACCAAAATGTTGCCCATTAGTAGTACAAAATTGCAATAAATGTTTAAAATCCTTTTCTTTTTCTTTCGTTATTCCTACCTTTTTAGCTAATGATACTTTCGACAAATCTACTTCACTGCTGTTTCTTAGTTTAATTGTAATTGGATTGCCATCATAATCGTAATACAAATCAATTTGTCCGTTAGGAAAATATACAATTCTAACAGCTTTGCTTATTTTAATTACATTTTTCTGCAAGTCTTCGTCTTTTGCAAACAGTTTTTCATAATCTTTTACTTCGCACTGTGAAATAGCAACCATTTCGAATGGAGGATTTCTAGAATTTTTTATTAGTTGCACATAATCATTTTCTGTTTCAATTCTTTCTTGCTTTTTTTTCTTACTACCATACAAACCGAAATTTCTGTCACACTGGCAGTAGGAATGCCCTCTAACAGGAAATAAATGTTGGATTTCTAATTGCAATCTGTAAGATAAAAATGAAAAGAATTTCAAATTAATGTAATTTCGATTTTGACCTCCTGCAGCATCAGAAAATAAAAATATTTTATCGAAGACGTTTAGTTGTAGTTCTTTCCTTATCGCATACTCAACCATATTACATACGCTGTTGGCGCCTTTTTTTAAAATCCCTTTAAGGAAATGGAACATGTAACTTCGATCACTATCGAAAATGTGTACATTAAACAAATACATCCAAACTAAACACGAAAAAATTGAGAATTAACTGGTAGTTTTGGCAATGGCAAGTTTTGACCAAAGTCAAATTCACATTTTAGTACATTTACAGTGGACAACATTGAATTTTTTAAGTTTTTATACTTTTCAACTTGCACGATATGTTCAAAATACTCATTTTCTCGTCCTTTGTTAGTTTCATAAGTAAAACAAAGATCACATACATCAGTACATGGCAGACCAATAGAGAAATTCACAAAATGATTAAAATAATTAAAATATGTTGTTTTATCAATAGGAATAGCTTCACTCCCTGTTACAGCTGCATAAAAATCCAAAAAGGAAAAATAGAGTGAATGTAATGTTAACGATGTATCAAGAAAATAGTAAAGCTTTGAGCTTTCTCTAGTATAATGTGACTCAGAATGCGGAAGGCTTTTACAATGTTCCAGAATTAAAGTTTTGACATCTTCAGTTAGCTTTACCTTGTGATTATCTTGTTTTCCTCTATTATCAGACATCGTTTTGCCACTTACTATTTTTTCTTGAACCGTTTTTATTCTTCGTTCTCCAATTTTGAAAATACTGCAAACAAACTTTCGACAAATATCGATACTAGTGCTTTTGTAGTAACAATGAAATTGCCACTGTAAACGTTTTAATTCTTGTGTCGATTCTTTTCATACAATCATATTTTCTAATATTGTATTCTGTACTTGAAAATCTCCACTGCGCCAAAATTTATGAAACATACTTTTTTGCCATTCAAGATCTACTTTTAAAAAACACTTTTTAGGACAACAATTTTTTATTTCTGTGAACGTCTTTTCAAGCACTTTCTTTCCACTAACTGATTCATATTCTAATCCCTATATAAAAGACGTTTGGAAATCATCATTTTATATATACGTATTAATGAAAAAATTTATTTTACAAAATTGATTACAGCTTCATTTTAAATGATTTGAAAATAGTGCATTTTGACACGGTTGTGGAAGTTGATTAACGCATGGGATGCATAAGTAATTAAAATAATTAACCTCAAATTGTTTATTTACGTAATATTTCACAACAGCATAAAAATTTAGAGAGTTCTTCGTTTTAATTAATTTCGAGTTTTATATACATGTCATTCAATCATATTTGCAACAGAAATTCTTTTTTATAACACGTCTTACGATATTTTACTTACCTTATTTTTACAACTTTTATTAATAGTTTTTTTCCATGCATGCTCATTTCTAATTCTTTTACGTCCTATATTGATCGACATTATGCTTATAATTTATTTAGCAAGTAAAACGTTTTTTGAAAAGATTAAAGAAATTAACAAATTTGTGAATAAATGCAGCTTGTAAACGAACAAGAAAAGCAGTGTGATTTCAATGCGAAATGAGTTCGACTTTGTTTTGTTTATTTCAGGATAACTTTTATCATGTTTCTTAAATTATTTCTTATTCTATGACTGACATACACTGAGCGTCATGTATCGCGCAGACCCGCTAATGTTCGCGCGCATCGTGCAAGTTTGGCAAAATCACTCTATCTTTGCCACTTTTCATCCAATTCATCTGAAATTTTCTGAGAAACTTCTTCAAATGTTAACAAACAAATGTCTCGTTGAAAGTTCACTGAGTCTTAAACTTCCCTCGATACTTTTTTTCGTTGAATATACTTAACCATATAAAAGGTAACTCACTGGTTTGCAATTAAATTGTTGAATGAAAAATATTTAATATTTAACTATCTATGAGCTTATTAGCACCGCTAGACTATTTTACGAGTCTATGCAAAAAATAAGCAAGATCCGTTCATATATGTTGGAGCTGCAGCGAGTTAAGTTTAAAAAACGTGGTGCAAATAAGATTTAAAATTTTGCCGTTTTTATTTTTTTTTTTTCAAATACTAAACATTGTACAAACAAAGTATATATATATATATAAAAAGTTGCCATTTTTGATCCTCTGCACGATACTATTTTTTAAAATTCATTTCCGTAAAATTGCAAATTTTGGTCACCATGACGTCAATTTTGATATAACGGCAGCCGGGCCGAGCGCTAAGGACGTTTTAGAATCGATGCCTTCATTTGTTCCATCCTCATAACCTTTTGGTTGATAGACATATACCTCCGAGTTTATTTTTCCATTTAAGAATGCAGTCTCTACATCCATTTGTTCAATTTTTAAACCATTTTGGCAACAATAAGAAAATAGTATTTTTAAAGTTTGATTCTTTGCTACTGGAGCGTATATGTCATCAATTACATTAGCTTGTTGAAAGCCTCGTACTACTAACCTAGCCTTATATCTATCGTCCGATTTTCTTGTATAAACCCATTTAACATCTAGTATCTTTTTATCTTTTAGTCTATCTACTAATTGCCAAGTTTTATTTTTATTTATTCAATCTATCTCTTGATCCATGGCTTTTTCCCAATTTTTACTATCTATGTTATTCAACGCCTCCTCAAAAGTACAAGGTGTATCTGCTCTACAATAATTTACGGATACTTTATGAGCGCTATTTTCCGGATATCTTATCGGACTCTTTCTGTCACGTGTCGATCTACGTGGAGTATTTGGCTTCAACCTACCTTTATCGATATTCTTTACATTTGTTTGTCTTTTCTCGGTTACGTTTTCATTCTCCTCTGCGCTATCAAATACATCATCATCAATTTGATTTTCAAAGTCAAATTCATCTCCTCTACTTGACTCGAGAGTCGGAGTAGAAGGAGAAATATTTTCATCATCGTAATCAATACCAATACATTTTTCTTCTCTTTCGATAACATCGACGTGTCTCGCAACTATCATTCTACCGTTTAATAAGACTCTATATCCTACTTCACTATAACCTAACAAAATTCCCATTTCAGCTTTTTTATCCCATTTTGAACTTCTCTTTTGTTCTGGTTTTCTAACAAAAACTTTACTCCCGTACAATTTTAAATTTTCAACATTAGGCCTTTCTTTAAAGAATATTTCATACGGAGTTTTCTTTTCAATTGTGTGTTGCTAGTGTGCGATTTTTTAAATACGTTGCTGCGCATATAATTTCGGGCCAATATTTTTTATCTACTTGTGCCTCTTCTAATAAACAACGCGCCATGTCCATTATTGTTCTATTAAATCTCTCCGCTGTACCATTTAATTCATGTACATACGCTGGACAATTATTTAGAAAAATACCCTTTTCTTTGGCTAATTTATAAAAACGATTATTTAAATATTCTTTACCATTGTCACATCGAATTCTTTTTACTCTTTTTCCTGTTAAATTTTCAGATTCATTAATATACTGGACCATGCAATCAAGAACCTCATCTTTTGTTTTGATACAGTAAACTCTAGCTATTTTACTATAATCATCAATGAAAGAAACAAAATATTTTTCTCCATTTAAACCTGCTGTTTTGAATGGTTCGCACACATCAGTGTGTATAATTTCTAAAAGATCAGTTGCCCGTTTTCTTGTATTTTTAAAAGGCAAGTTACACATTTTATTCTCTATACAGATTTTACATTTCATTAATTCAGTTTCAAATTTATTTGGAATACCCTCTAGCAACTGTTTTGTACACAATATATTTAAATAGCCAAAGTTTACGTGTCCTAATATTCTGTGCCATTTTTCTTTCAAACTCATATTATTATTATTACTCTCGGCACTGTTTACAATCTTTTCTTCGAAATTTAATTTACTTGACATCTTATACGTTTGATTTTCTTTGTATGCAACAGCTATTAATTTATTATTTTTATCTATAATTTTCGCAATATTATTTTTCGAGATAATTGTATTATTATCAGTTATTTTTCCAAAACTAATCAAATTCATATTCATATCTTTTGCATAAAAAACATTACTCATATTAACTTTATTTTGTTTACCAAATGCATCAAAATAACTTATTACATTTCCAATTTTTGTTGCTTTTATATATCTATTATCCCCCAAATAAATATTTACCGGTTCTTTAAGTACAATACATTTTTCAAAATAGTTTTCATTGTTAATAATATGATCGGAGCACCCGCTATCTAATATCCAATTTATTTAATTTTCTAATACTCTGTTACCTATTACACCGTGTGCTGCGTGCGCTGTTGCTATTCAGGCTCTGGCTTCTGAGCTCCTCTGCTCGTGTGTAGTGCTGGTGCCTTGCTGCTGTTGCTGGTGATGGCGGAAATTTCCACGACCTCTGGTGATGTTGCTTCTTCCGCCTCTGCCTCTGCTGTTGCCGCGGCTACGTGTTGAGCCTCGCCATGTTCCGCCGCTGTGTGCTGCTTGGCCGCCATCTTGGCATTCTCTTGCGAAATGCCCGGTTTTTCCACACTTGTAACAAATTTCTTTCTTTGTTACAAAGACATTCGATCTTCTTTCAACATGATCGTTTTGATTTTTCATTTCGGCTATTTGAATTTTATTCTTCACGTAGTCTGCTGTTTGATCTTCTTCTTTAAGAGTATCTATTAAGTCACCAATATAACTATATTGATTTGGTAGCGTGTTCAGCATGTAATTTAATTTTTCCTTTTCGCTGATTTTAGCTCCAGCGCTTTTCAAGTCATTCACTGCTTTTTCAAAATCACTGAAAAACACTGCTGAATCACTATATTTTTCTAACCTCAACTTTTCTAATTTATTTCTACACACTATTTGCAGTGCTGTAGATTCTTTTAAATATATCTCATCTAGTTTCTTAATTATTCCATACGCTGTTGTTTCTTCACATACAAACTCTAATTGTTTATTCGATATTGTACAATAAATAATGTTTATTGCTTTCAGATCGTTGTCATCCCATGTAGTGCCTGTCTCTGTTGCAGGTTTTTCCTTCTCTATTACGTTATGACACTTTATCAATTTTAAAAACATTATTATTCTTTGTTTCACATGTTATAATCCTCTCCGTCAAATACCGGTATAGAAAACTCTTTCTTCTCCATTTCGTCTACTTGAATCTCAATCTTCTCTTCTATTTCAGATTTTTCTTTAACTTCTACTTTATTCTCGAACGTTCCTTCGTGTTCGGAATCTTTTTCTTCCTTAACTTCCGGCGTTATCGCATCTGCCATACAAACACGTATTTCACTACAAATTTCTAATCCGTTTGCATCACTCTTTTTTCGACACTTTTTTTCAAAACATTTACTTTTAATCAATAATCCTTTACTTCTGGTTTTTATTCTTGCCTATATTTTTCTTTCTTTGATACTTAATCACTTTGATTTATCACTTGAAACTTCTTTTACACACGTGGCTTTTAACCTCACTTATTATCTCTACACGACTCGAGGTCCATGTAGAAGATAAAAAAGGAAAACCATGCTCTGCTACCATGTTGATAAATGAGGTTAGACAGAGGAGGATTAATATTAATAACTATGTGGTTTATTGTACAACTATATACATTGCATGCCTAGCATGTGTCTGCTCTCCAAGAGCGTGCAGCAACGAGCTGCCCGAGTCGTAGTATCGCAGCGTCGGCTCTCGCGCGACTCTCACACACATACCGCAGGGAGGGGAGGCTTACATGTCTGCGTCCCCTCACACACTCATTAGCGCGCTCACTCATTCTAACGCGCAGTGTATACAGTACAAATGTACACTATATCTCAATAAGTAGTTTTACTTCTTCCTAGAGGAAGCTTTGTAATAGTAAAAAAAGAGTTTTTCTAAAAACATGCTAGAAACATGTTTTAAGGGATTGTGAAAGGGAAGGGAAGATTCCTACCTTTCCGACTCCCTGTTTTTATTTTTTTAATAACTTTGAAATATGTTTTTGGAAAAAAACTTTCCATCAGGGCCTCCCTCTATCAATAAAGAATAAATACAAACTTTTTTAAGCAATCCCTTTAATTTTATCACTCTAAACTTTTTGTTCTCGTTTTAAACAACTGTATTCGGCACTTTGAATAAAAAGTTTAGAGTAATAATAATAATGGAATTGCTTATAAAAATTTGTAGTTAATACAAAATTTGTAGTAGAGTAAGTAACATTACTATCTTCGCTTTTAAAATACGCTATTTTTACAAGATGTCCGTATGGTTGTGAGTATGTGTGTGCGTGCGTGTGCGCGCGTATGTGTGTACCCCTCTATATCTCGCGTAATCCACGGTAAAATTTAATGTTTCAGGGTTGGGTTGGGTTGGGTTGGGGACTCATTATTTTTTGAGATTTTCGATGTTTTTTTATGTTTCAAATACTATTATCTTTTTAGTTTAAATGCATTTTAGAAATTTAAAAAAAAAGCCATTACCTTTTTTCCGTTACACACAGAATTATATATTATTAAATTATATATTATTAAAATTGAAATATGTTTTTTAGATGACATTGAAAATATAGATATTTTTCAAATTTTCGTGGAAAGTCAAAATGACGTTATGCAAAAAGATGCCTCCCTGATTGTGAAATGCTTACACGAATTAAGGGATACCATCCAACAAGGATTTGAACGTTTATTAAATGAAAAAAATGTTGTTTTAAAGAAACAGGTTAAAATCGAAGAAAAGTCAGATGAAGAATTCCCTGTCATTGACGTAAATGGATTAGTAACTAAGGAGGATGGTTTACTTGAATTCGTATGGCAAGAATAAGGTATAGCATTTTGTTTTAGTATAAAAATACAGTTTATATTATAACATAGATGTTGCTATTCAGTTTTATTTCGTTGCATTTAAGGTTACTACCTAATATAATCATATACTTTAATTGTCGTGAAAAGATAATTTCAGTATAAACTGTATTTTTAGTATTAATCAAAATTCTTCATTTTGCTGAATTATGTGAGTGCATACAAGTTTGTACATACATCAAATATATAGATATTGAGTTAGAGTACAAGACTGATATTGTTATTGAATGTTACAAAAGTTGTAATTATATTTTTTTTAATAATTTGATATAATTGAAGGGCTGGACTCAATAAATGGACTAGCACTTTATCTCACATATTAATGATTAGGTAAAGAAACAAAAAATATAGTGTTGAAGAATCAAGTGAATTTAACGACACTATATTTTTATATTTTTTACTTGCACATTATTTTTTTAGATAAAAATCATCAAAAAAAGTGCTAGTCGCCTTATTCAATCTGGTACTTCAATTGTTAATGCGTTTATGAAAATACTTTTTTATTACTGCTTTGCATAAAATAAAATTATTGTTCAAAAAGGAAGAGGGTGTCAAATAACATCTTTTCAGTATAAAAGTGCAGTTCATACTACATAAAGAATTTCATTATTCAGTTTCATTTTTGTCATATCTACGGTATTATACTATCAAGAAGTATTTTCAGTTGTGAAACTGTATTTTTATTGCTGCACAGATAGTTTTGCTTATAAATCGTAAAAAATGGCCCTCTTTCTTTTCTCAATTCATAAATATAAAGAAATGTGTATTTACTCACAGATAATATAATTGTTCGAAAAAATTGCACTTGTACACGTCTTAAGTATATAATATGGAATGTTGTAATATAATATATACATAGTAGAGTATACGTAGGAATCATACTAGAAGTATATGCCGCAAAACGTGAAATTAATATTTGTTTCATTTTTTAATTCATACGACTTAAATTAGAAATATAATTTATTTTTATTAAAAATTAACTTTATCATTGCGTTATGAAAAATTAACTTAAAACAGGCAGAATGTGTCTAAAAATATTTGTATACTATTAAAGTGCAGTTTATAATAGAAAACGATTTTTCTCATTCAGTTTATTTTGTGATTCTCTGGTATTACATTATCCAAAAAGTACTTTCTGTTGTGTGCTGTACTTTTATTAATGGACAATTCTCCTGCTTTTTCGAATTATGCGAGTACAAATATATGTATACTTAGTATATAAGTAAATTATTATTGTTATAAAACGTATTGTTAGAAAACAGATACTCGAAAGTATAAAAGTGCAGTTTTAATTACACAATGAATTTATTTGCTTTTTCGATTTTTTTTTTGTTTTTATATGTTTTTCGATTTTTCTGTTTGAATTTTTTTTTTATGTTTAAAATAATATTATCGATTCAGTTTAAATGTATTTGAAAGACCACGAAATGCCTATCTTTTCTGACTCCAATTTTTATAAAGCCATTTCCCTTTCTCTATTTTACACAGAAACGTCGTTTTTTGTTTAAACGGTGATATCTGGGAAATATAAGATGGAAAATAACCAAAGACAAATATTCATTTTTGAGTCTTAATACTTTTCTGCTTGCGAAAAAAAAATCTTTTGTCAAAAAATTTATATTCTGTCATACGATAACTTGAATAAAACAGCTTTATTCCATTTTAAAATTTCCGGAAAGGTAGCTTTTAACTATATAGTATCTCGGCTGATCAATTTCAAACCTCATTTTATTTTTTTCATTTTAATGACGATTCGGAGTTAGAAACAATTTTATGATTCATCGATTCATTTTTGTTTGATAATAATTTTTCAATTGTACAATATTCTGAAATTAATTAGTTAAATTATTTTGTTATGCCAGAAATAATATGCTCGGTTCAGCGTAAATGTATTAAATTACCTATCTTCGCCGACACGAAATTTTTTATATGCTATCTTCCTTCTTTCGTTCTACATGAAAACGTTATTTTTTTAAAACGGTGATAGTTTGAAAACATGTGATGGAAAATCATTCAAATAAATTCATCTGGAAAAAGTAGCTTTCCACTAACTTTTGTCTTACCTCTTTGCTCAGACCATAAGGTCATTTATCTTTCAAAATATTTAAAGTTCTATATTTTTTTTAATTTTGATTGCTTATATCTCGAGAATATCGCGATCATTTTTTTTAAACAAAAGAATTTTTATTTTTTTTTCGCGAACATACGAAATCAGTTTTTGACGTAAATATTTATAACACTTATTTATTTTTATAGAACCAATGTCCTAATTCGTATCGTTCAGATTAACGCTATCGATCGAAAAATTAACGAATTTACCAAGCGCAGCGTTATTCTGCATATATCGCGCGCTATACTTAGTGAATAAGCCCCCTGCTATAACACACTCGTAATTAAGAATTTATATTACGCGCGCGCCGCGTGCAGGGTGCGTGGACCAATCACCGATAGCGACTCAAACAATAGTAGACCTAGCCTTGATTTCCTAATTGAATGGAAACCAAGGCCAATCAACGGGGAGATAAGAAAAGGTGTGACAAGTGTGTGCAGGGTGAATATAGGAGAGTAAAGACAAAATTTTGGAAGAGATTTCCGGCTAGCCGGACATTCGTCATTGACTGCCCGCACGTCGAAGCGACCTGTAGTGAACTTTCTTAGCTTAGAGTATTATTGAGATTTTCGTTATTAATTGTTGAGTTGGTTGATAGAGTTTGTTGCGGAAAGTTGATCTTGGTGTTAAATATTAAAGTTAGTTGAGGGTTGTTAAAGTTAGAGTAGCGACGGGTGGGCGAAATTCACGGAATTAAGATCGACCACGAGGACGTCGTGCTAGACCGCAAGCGACTTCGCACCGACTTGTTATTCTAAGTTTTACGGTGAGTGGACAGTGTTTAAATTTGTATATAAATTCATTTTGGCATCTTGGTGTTGTGACAGGCCCAAATAAAATTAGTGCGCGACGGGGGAAGACCATAGTATTACAATCGAGTGATTCAGAAGTATAGCTCTATCGGGGTAGGAATTGGGGTAGAACATTCATGAAACTCGACTAATTAAGTGGTATAATTTTTGTGAATAAATTGTTATATGAGGGAAAGTATGGAGTTTAATTCTGGGGACACGTGGTGGTTCGGCCATTGAGAGCGACGCGTACGCGGGCGTGTGTAGCCATATTGAGAAAACGATCGAAGTTGCGAAATCGTATAAATTGCGACCTTGCGATTTGTAGACGGAAGATGATAGGTAATGTATTATAATTCTAGAGTTACAGAAATAAATTGTTTTAATTCTAGAGTCGTTATTTACAATCTATTATTATATTAAGCAGCTAACGGTGTGTCGTGTGTCGTGTGACTTAAATAAGTTAACCTACGTCCCCTGCAATGGGACTTATAATTAGGGCCTTATAATTTTTGGGCCTTACAATTTTTGGGCCTCATAATTTTTGGGCCTTATAAATTGTTGGGGCTTATAATTTTTGGGCCTTATAATTTTAATAACATATCTATTATTTTTTTTATTATATTAAGCAGCTAACGGTGTGTCGTGTGGCTTAAATAAGTTAACCTACGTCCCCTGCAATGGGACTTATAATTAGGGCCTTATAATTTTTGGGCCTTACAATTTTGGGCCTTACAATTTTTTGGGCCTTACAATTTTTGGGCCTCATAATTTTTGGGCCTTATAAATTTTTGGAGCTTATAATTTTTGGGCCTTATAATTTTTAATAACATATCTATTTTTTTTATTATATTAAGCAGCTAACGGTGTGTCGTGTGTCGTGTGGCTTAAATAAGTTAACCTACGTCCCCTGCAATGGGACTTATAATTAGGGCCTTATAATTTTTGGGTCTTACAATTTTGGGCCTTACAATTTTTGGGCCTTGCGATTTGGGCCTTACAATTTTTTGGGCCTCATAATTTTTGGGCCTTATAAATTTTTGGGGCTTATAATTTGTGGGCCTTATAATTTTAATAACATATTTTAATTAACATATTTTAACTACTATCGAAAACTGATCTTTAAAACACCGTATTGGTTTGTCAATTTCACCGTGTTGGACAAATATAGCGTTTCGTGCCAGATCTGTTTATTTGGACTCTTCAGTAAGACTTTTATTTTAGACACAGATCCTGTCTTAGACGCTTCTCGTATTGCTGCCGCAAGTGTTTCAACTTACAGCGCATTTTATTGCTGCCGCAAGATTTTCAACATACAGCGCATTTTACTGCTGCCGCAAGTGTTTCAACATACAGAGCATTTTATTGCTGCCGCAAGGTTTTCAACATACAGCGCATTTTATTGATGCCGCAAGGTTTTCAATGTTTACAGCGCATTTTATTGCTGCCGCAAGTGTTTCAACTTACAGCGCATTTTATTTGTGCCACAAGATTTTTTTTTTTATGTTATAAAATTTCGTGATAAACAATATTTTTTGTGTAGAGACTTTTTGATTTACTATTTTGATTATTATAAATTATTAAATTCTCTTTGAGCTTGATCCTTAAATTTTTTTTGAAATTACCCTTGAAAATGCTACATATAATTGGCCGTGGCTAAAAACTGGATTTGGTAAGTATATTCCAACTTTATTAAAAGTTTGACCTTGAGACTTATTAATTAATCGTCATTGCGTATCCTAATCTTAGTGGAAATTGTCGTCTTTTCATTTCAAAAGGTATTTCGTCTTTGGAGGACGTTAGATCTAAAAGTGGTATTAAAACAGTACTTCCTGCTTTATAACCACTAATTATTTCAACACTAATACAAAAATTCATTAATTTTTGTACGATTAATCGAGTACCGTTGCAAAGACCGTCATTCAAATTAATATTACGAAGAAGAATTACAACAGCACCTACTTTTAATTGCAGTTTATGAGCCGGTAAGCCATTCGGCGTCAGAGAGTTTAAAACTTCTACTGGATATAAATCTACTAAATTATTGTTATTTTCATTTGTACATGAGTCTACACTAATATACTCTTTCATATCGCCTTCAATTTTATATAATATTTCATTGTTAATATTATGTACATCTACATTTTTTGGTGCTAGAATAACTTTTTTGTGAATCTCTTCATTATTTACAATTAAATTGTCGCCAAATATTTCTGCAATTATATCGTAGTTTGATAATAATTCGTGTGGAATTTCTATAGCTTCTGACTCTTTTTCAAAACTACTTAAATATTTGCCTTCTCCAATATTTTTGCTTGAATTCCATTTCATTTTCACATACTCTTAAATTATCTTTTAAAGACATGTGCTGAAAATTAACCCATATATTACTATTTTTTACACAATTTTCAATGATTGTAGTTCTATTTCCATGTTTAACTACTGGCAAGGTTTGCCTAAAATTACCTGAAACAATCATTACTTTATTTCCAAAAACGATATTATTTTTACTTAAATCTCTAAATAATCTGTCCACTGCTTCAAATGCATGGTTTGATGTCATTGTTATTTCATACCATATAATAACTCGAACATTTTGGAGTTTTTTGCCATATTCTGAATTAGCTGTTATATTGTAAGTCGTTTCTTCGGTAACATTTAATGGTAATTTAAATGTTACATGACAAGTTTTCTCATTAATTAACCCTTTCGTGCACATAAGAGTTACAGCTATGGTGCGGGGAAACTGTTTACATTTCATAGGGTCCCGAGCCGCGCTGAATCCGAATCCGAGGTCAGATTTTGAAAATTCAAGATGGCGGATCCAATATGGCGGACGAAAAAGTAAAAAAATCGAGATTTTGAAACACAAAAAAATTTTTCGTATTCTACGTGAAAACACAAATAGAAACTGTTCTTGTTGTTTTTTCGATATCTCTCTTAGTTTTTGGGTAAAAAATTCATAAACTTCGAGCCGCGCTGAACCCGAATCCGAGGTCAGATTTTGAAAATGAATTTTTTACTCAAGAACTAAGAGAGATATCGAAAAAACAACAAGAACAGTTTCACGTAGAATACAAAAAATTTTTTGTTTTTCAAAATCTCGATTTTTTTACTTTCCCGTCCGCCATATTGGATCCGCCATCTTGAATTTTCAAAATCTGACTTCGGATTCGGATTCAGCGCGGCTCGGGACCCTATGAAATGTAAACAGTTTCCCCGCACCATAGCTGTAACTCTTATGTGCACGAAAGGGTTAATAAATTTGCTGCTATTCCAGTCCATGCGACTGGTAACACATTAATTGTCTCGTTATTTAAATAGGTAATTAATGTGTTTAATAAATAACTTTTTCCACTACCTCCAGGCCCGTCAATAAAGAAACATTTTTTATTGTTATAATTGTTATCATTTATACTTAGTAATATTGCATTAAAAATGTCGCGCTGTTTATCAGATAATGATGTTATGTTATATGCATTGTTTTGCTCAAAATTATCTGCTTCAACTTTTTCAAACATTTCATTGTCTCGTTAATTAATATTAATTTCTGGTAAATTAAAATCTTGCAAGGAATATCCGTTTGTTGATAGAACCACTTAATTTATTTTAGTTCGTGAATTATCCACCTTAGTTTAATTCACTGGCAATTGAAAAATTTAATTTATATAAATTTGTGTATAAATTATACAACTTAATTTTGTTTTGCTGATAACTTTTTGTTCTTAATACAATGTTATTAATCATGTTTTAAAAAAATTCGATATTTAGGTAAAATTGAGTAAACAAAGTTATTTCAAGAACTTGGGTCAATCCTATATTACTGCTAAACATTTACTAGAGGCTAACAAAATTTTTATAACGCAGTCCTTAATATCATAAAGCTTAATAAAAATAATCTAATTTCATCAATGAAATGAGCAGCTTAATTTAATTCACTGGCAATTCGATAAGTTTAATTTATCACAATTTGTATATAAATTATATAACTTACGTTTGTTTTTCTGTTATTAACTAGATATATGACTGATAGTTATAATTTATGTAAATAAAATTGCAATATTTACGTAAAATTTTAAATACAAAAATTGAAAACTTTGATTTGATTTATGTATCGGCTTTCTTCAACTATTCTTCAATACTCAATATTGCTGGAATAATTATAAGAAAACTATTGTGACTGTGTCAAGCACTACATTCAATTTATTTACTAATAAGTAGCGTATATAAGTAGAACTATTGGGACGATTTGAATAATAAGAGTAAGCAAATAAGCAAAGGGAGTGAGGGACAGGAGAAGAAGGGGAAGAATGGGATACGCAGTCTTACTCACACATACACGCTCTCACAGAGTTCAATCCTGTATTACAATAACTATATGATACTCGTATCATAATTAACCATTACGTGAAGAATATTAAGTTTTTTTCTTGATCCATATTATGCTATTTTAGCTATATTTCTAAGCTCTACGGTACAGACATACCTTTCCAAATAGAAGTTATAATTAGATCCAAATAGAAGTTATAATTAGATCCAAATAGAAGTTATAATTAGATCCAAATAGAAGTTATAATTAATCCAAATAGAAGTTAAAACAGTATAATTATGGTCAATAGTAAATACAAATTGACAGATTCAAATACTTTTTACTCTTATTAAAAAGCAAAGCTATTGAAAAAGCGAAAATTTAGTTAATTTTTAATTTTTTCAAATAACAATCAAAAGAATATTAAGCTTAGTCATAAACTTTATGTAAAAATATATTTTTAAGGCTATGAATAAAGGAATACAATTTTATTTAAATTATTAGATTCTTTATAGAATAAACAATGAAAATGTACAGTTATACTCTATTTTTACAAATACAATAATTAGTTACATTAATTAGTATTACAATAATTAGACCGGCTTCAGCAAGGACGGCCGTACTCGTTACAACGTATATATGTATCGAATCGTTTGTCAGTCATCGATTTTCCTTTGGAGGTATTCTTGTAATCTGTAATATAAAAATAAAAAAATTAATTACAATAACGTAATGAAAAAAGTTAAATCAATTTACGATTTAAAAAATTACCGTTTTCCTTTTACAACATCAGAAACATCATCTTTTACTATTGTCGTATTTACAATAGATAATTTAATTAAATTATTGAATTCATTAAATTTTCCACCTTTTATTATCAATATGGAATTCAATTTTTTACAAAAATCAACTGCGGCTGACCTCCAAAATATAAGAGTTATCTATGAAAGAGAAAGAAATGAAATCACTAATTACAAAAAGAAATTGATACTTAACAAAATTTTACTAACCTTATTTTCGAGTTAATCAGACAACTCCACTTCTCGTTTTATGAATTTTACTCCTTTATTATTTAAAATTTCCTCAACCGAGCCAATATTAGAAATTATTCCAATGACATATAAATTATTAAAAAATAAGTTTTTATCAAATTTTGATAATTATTAATCAAAGACTTCGACTTACCAATGACATCATTTCTTTTGTAATTAGATATGTTTATTAAATTAATAAAGTTGTAAAAATTTAAAGGTATGTCAGAGTCATTTTCCGTGTATTTAGTTATAGTTGAAGCCTCGTGCAAGTTTAACTCAAAAAGATTATCTAAGTGATTGTAAGTTTTATTTGAAGCTTTTATTAAAACGTCACTGAATAAATAAACATTGTTCACCTAAAAAGAAATGATTTGAATTAAAATATCACAATATAGTGTGATAAGTTACAAACTATGGTGAGGAAATATAAACTTGAATGAAATTTTTTTCGTACGGGTAAAAATTAATTTTCAAAGTATAGATTAAAAGAAAAGTAAATTTTACTTACAACAATTTTATCAACAAATATTTCTACGAATGGATGGTAAACAGTGCAGCGCATTTCTCCAGAAGAATCAATTAAATCGAAAGAAAATAAATTTCCATTTGCGTAAGTTTTAATCTCGGTTTTATTAGTAACTCGAGCTTTGAAGGTTCAACTGAAAAATTTTATAAAATGGAATAAGTAACGTATTTTTTTAAATAATCACTATTATTGCTAATCTAATACTAAAACTTTTATACAAACAAGACTAATATGTATACGTGACAATACTGTATACCTTTACGGACACGTAGTTTACTTGACTACAACAAAAACAAACACATTATAAACTTTGTAATCACGCGTTAGTACCCTGTATACTGTGTACCGCGTTACTCGTATACCGGTTTCTAAATAAACAATTACACATCAATTAAATTACTCATGTTACTAATGTTTCAATACCAACAATGTAAACATTACATAAAAAATATTGAATACGTACTAATTTATATGACAATTATAATTATAATGTACGCACACTTATTTACATTAATTTTTATCAAATATATGTATAGTTTGTATTCATAATGTAGTTAGCATGAGAAACTTTATTGAGAACTAAATTAAAAAATCTTCTGTATTTAAACTGTTTTATGAATGTGTGTAATAATGCGTGAATACAGTAATCTAATGGGTCTTGTAATATTGGTCTTATTTGTATAAAAGTTTGATAGAAAATAATGTGTATAAATGTACGTACAAGAAATATATATATATATATATATATATATATATATTAAACTTACTGAGTAATCATTTGTTCAGCTTCTTTGAACGTTATAATACTAGAATCTTCTTTAAATTTTTTAGCTTTATTACATAATACCTCTTCAGAAGACCTTTTATTAACGTTCTTTTTCATGATTACACTAAAAAGTAGAAATTTTAGAGTAGCAAGCTTTAACTTGTAACACGAACCGTATTATAGCAAGATCCTTCGACGAATGAATCTGAACCGAGCAATCGATGAACATAAAAACCGATAGAACTGTAGCAATCTATCCCCTCTTCCTTCTTTCCTTCCTTAATTAGATGACGAAAATATGACAAATCAGGTTATATTTAAAAATATAAATTTATAAAGCTTTTAACATAAACAATTCTGTAATAGTAAGAGTTATAGCGAATATTGATAAACAGTACCTACTATAATAGTATTGGTAAATATGAGTTACGAACGTATACGTCAGTGTATGCGAAAACTGTGCTATCAAAAATAAACAACTTTCTTAAAAATACTTGTTTTATTACATTTATAAATCTTGCATTAAATTCTCAAATGAATCCTTAACTGTAAATAAAAAAGTGCAAAGTTTAGGTAAACGTCAGTTAGTTATGTAGAGAAACTTTGACTATGACTTACTATTATGAAAGCTATATTTATTAGAATTAAATCCAATTTGAAAATCATATTTCATAGAAAAAATAATTTCATTCATATCTACGGTAACAATTAAAATTAGTTAATTATAGTTATTATAACAATTAATTAATAATTATAAATCATTTATTACCTAATAAATGTTTACGAATATTACGGTTTACGATTTTGTTTTTTCGGTATTTTTTAATAATTTTTCCGTACTTCGTTCCGCGATACTTATTGAGAAAAACTTTTACAAATTTACTCATTTTTATGAGTTAATAAATACTTAAATGAAAACTATATAACTGTTCAATGATTACTGATCGACTTTCCACAGTCTACTTTAACATTCCCTAAACTTATTCCTATCTTCAATACTCATATATATATATATATATATATACAGTGTGCAGTGATGTTGGTGCTGTGCCTGTGTGTGTAGACTCGTCGCCGTTGCTCGCTCCGAGCAGTCGTCGCTGCGGCGATCAGCTGGTGCCGCTGGTATGGGTGTGTGCGTGTGTGTGCCGGTCTGCGGCCTTCCTCGCTCGCGACTCCTTATCCTCATTCCCTCAACAAATAATAACAATACCCCCATTAATAACAATACTAATTAAATGTGAGAAATGCTCGGCTCTGGTGACGGGTGACTGGGTCGCGATTGACTGCCCGTATTTAATATTATTGGGACGTGAAATACACGTCACAATATATATATATATATATATATATATATGTTTTAGAATAGTTTACCACTTTATTATGAGTTCAGTATTATCAGTTGCCGCAGCTTTTTGTAGCACTCGGGGCATCATTTGAGGTCTATCTGGGCTTAAATTGCTCCTTAAATGTGTACTCACAGACCCATTGGGACAGATTTCTGAAAAAAGTCAATTTATAACAATTAGTTACATACTTATAGAAAATATTAGTAATTTTTAAGAAAACATTACTAATATTTTCTATAAGTATGTAACTAATAATTATAAATTGACTTCTTTCAGAAATCTGTATCAATGGGTAGTAGAAAATTTATGTTCTAAAACATAAGAAAATTATTAACGAAGTTAGTTATTAAGTTTATTAACAAACTTTATTTCAAATAATACAAAAATGTTTCCACTTATATTTTCAAAATCATTAATGAATAGAAACATTATTTTTGATAATTTATTTAGATTAATTAAATGCCAAAATTCAAGCTACTTACGAAACAAAATTCTGCAAATCAATTAATTTAAGTACTATACTTTTAATACATACTGACCTATTTCAAAAGACTAATTTAAAATAAGCCAATAGCTACTCATCTATGTATTTGGAGTTTTAAAGAATAAGTAACAACACTAATAAAATAAAGTTAGTTATTACCATTTTGTTGTTGTTGATTATTGTTATTTTGCGATGATCTCATTCTAAAACTTTAACGACGATCTTTCCAGTTGGTCCGGTTGACTGTTGAGAATGTTTTATCTGAAATATATTATTATTATAATTATACAAATAAGGCTCAGAATAACTTGCGACAGAAAGAACTCTAATATATTCGAACAAAAACCTCTATAATAAAATAATTTAAAATAAGCCAATGGCTACATAAGTATATATTTAGAGATTTAAAGTGTTTATTAAGAATAATAAAGAAGTGTGCAATATTACCTAACAAAGACCATAGATAAAAAAACATATATAATATTATCTAACAAAGATAACTAATAAAGAACCGTCCCTGGTAGAAACGTTCCCCATATGTTCGCCAGATTTTACTCTATTTTATAGGGAATGGCCAATTTCTGCTTAAAAGTCTGGCCAGAAACCCCGCTACCTGTCGACGTTTTCTCGTCAGAAACCTGACCAACTTATGGTTAATGAATAAATAAATAAAAAATAACGTTTAACGAATTTTTATAAGTTAATAATGATTATTATGTCATGGATTTAATAGCTTATTGTTAATAGAATGCTAAGATATATTTGGGATAGATTCGAAATAAAAACTAAAAACTTATTTCATTAAAAGTTTTTTTAAGGTTAGAGTTTTATAATTAAATAAGACATACAAAAATCAAATAAATAATCGAATAAAAATTTGCATGCTGTTTTAACGTAGAAGTACTATAATGGGATTTACATTTTCAATAATTTTGAGGGTTATGTAAGCTATTTAGATTTTCTATAAATTTCTGGTCAGATGCTGGTTTATTTCTGGCGAACTATTAGGAAACGGATCTGCCCAATAGATCGTGAACCGACCATCTAATATGCTCAATTTTCTACCAGGGGTATAATAATACCATTTCGTTGTTGTAGATATTCCTTATTATGCGATGTTCTTAATCCAAAATTTTGACGACGATCATGTAAGTTTATAGTCTGGTTGGCAGTAGAAAAAGTTTGATCTAAAAAATAAGAAGTTTTATAACTACAAAATATTATTTTTATACATAATGTAGAAAAAATTTAATATTATACTCACCTCTGCACTTAGACTCGTCGGAAAGTCCAGAATGTCGATAAGTATTGCGTCTTCGAAAATAATTGTTGTTAATGTTGCTATTATTATCTGGAACATATATTAAACACACACACACACACACACACACACACACACATATATATATATATATATATATATATATATATATATATATATATATATATATATATATATATATATATATATATATATATAACAGTGTTCAGATTGATTTTTTTTTATTTTTAAAGGATTTTACAAGAAATGTACTAAGTTTAGAAAGTTTAACATGAAATTATAATTTTATTCTTCGACATAATTTATAGGTGTTCAGCGAACTGTTATTTAATGCCAATTATCAAATTCACAGTTATGTATTATACGTTTACTTTTGAAAAAAAGATACAAAAATTTGATATAACAAATATTTTTCATATACATACGTGGCAATTTCATTTTCGTCATTTTTTCCATGTAACTAGATAGCTTTTTTGTTACCTCCGACAGTTTCTTAGAATAATCTAATGAATCTATTACAAAAAGTGAACTAATATAAACAAATTCAATATAAGAACATTTAAATATAACCATACTTATTTCATTATTTATAAGATTGTCCACCGCCAAACTTTCAACACTTTCACATAATTCTTCAAAATCAGACATACTAAATAATAGTTAAATAATCAAAGCAAACTTGAATTGTCCTAACTAAAATAGAAATTTACAATAGAAAGACAACTTGTAGCCTGGTCTATTTACAAAAGCACAATAGTACTGTTGATACATTTAAAAGTATTGCTGAGGTAAAAGTATACAGGAAATTCGGCCAAATGAAATTCATGTACAGGTGAGTGCGTGAGAGAGAGAGAGAGAGAGAGAGAGAGAAACAGAGAGAAACAGAGAGAGAGAGAGAGAGAGAGAAACAGAGACAAACAGAGAGAGAGAGAAAGAGAGGTAAAGAGCGAGAAGGGACTTGTATGTGTGCGTGTAAGTATGTACCTAAGTAAGAGTTTGTGCGTATTTGTATACTTATAGACACTATTTCTAGACTTTTCTTTTAATAATCCAATGGCATAGATTCTGGAAGAAAGTTTAAATATTTAAAAATCATATATATATATATATATATATATATATATATATATATATATATATATATATATATATATATATATATATACGAGGGTAGTTCAATAAGTCTTTACTTCTCACGCACTTTTAATCTTCTATCCTTCAACACCATATCGTGGATTTTATTGATGATTTCGGGAGTAGTTGCTTCTACGGGCCTTCCTGAACGTGGTTCGTCACTTATTGATGTACGACAACGCTTAAATTCATTTACCCAGTTATAAACCGTTGCTAAGGCAGGGGCAGATGTGCCATGAACTGAGTCCAATTCATTTTTTATCTCATATAGAGTTAAACCCTTTAAATGAAAATGTTTAATTACCGCTCTGAACTCGTTTTTTTCCATTTTTCTTAACAAGCAATTTTTTTTTCAATTGGTTATAAAAACACGTAAACTCAGAAGATGTGGACTGTGACTGCACCATATATCTAGTCGGGAGTGGTGCTGACTGAAAACAGATGATTTGGAGCGATTCGCGCGCCATCTGTTGGTCATTCTAAAGACTTATTGAACTACCCTCGTACTAACAATGCGAGGATTTCGGCTGCACGATAGTTTAGAGTGCTATGGTCGCTAATTCTTCTAATACTCGTATTTAAATTTTTATTTTTATCTAAATAAGACAGAAAATTCTAATTTATATAGCTTTATTCTAATATTAATTATCAAAAAAGTCAGTATGAATTGTAAAGTATATAACCTACACTGTATATAGTAGGACAATTTATTAATAATATGAATATTTATTTAATATTTTTTTATTATGTATAAATAAATAATAATAATATTAATAATTAAATATTATAAATATATTAATATATTATTATTGGTAAGGTGGAGTTCATACACATAAGAATTATACACAATTTAATTTTACACTAATATAACAAGATATAAAGATATAGATATATATATATATCTATATCTGAGAGCTTGTTTTCATAGATACTTTCATATAAAAAATCGGCGACAAGTAGCAAAGACTCGAGAGCACACGAATTTTTAAAATTGGTCTTAAATTATATATATATAGTTTGTAACGAAATGAGTGCCATGTACCGGCGTTCGCACTATAGGCGACGCGCGCGCAGCAGGGTAGTTACCCAAAGAGAACGCAACTGGGGGCGTGGCGCTGGCCGCGCTGACGCCTCGAGCGCGTCACTATCGATTCAGAGTTCGATCCGCACGCGTCAACGCCGTTTGAGTCTCGCCAACATTTTCCCGCGTAGAAGCTAGTGCACGCGGAGCGACCTGTTGCCGTGACGCCGTATTTGGAGTGAAGTGCGCACGGAGATATCTCCCCACTGTGCTGCGAGTGTGGAGGCGCGTCCCACGAGTAGCCAGAAGAGAGTGGAGGAGAGAGAAGCGAAGCGGAGAAAGAGAGAGAGAGAGAGACAGAGACAGAGACAGAGATAGAGTGATCGTTCTCGAGGAACGTATAATTAAGGTAAAGGCTAGCCCGCGCGTTTAAATATAATATAAACCGCGAGCGGTGTACAGGGCTGCTCACCGTGGGCACCGAGCCCTAGAGTACACCGAGGTGCCGTGACACCAGGCGCACGTACGGCCCATCGTGAGGGCAACGCGTCCAGCGGCGTAGAACACCGGCATAGAACACCGGAGCATACGAACTGTAGTTATAATACACGCGAGTTGCAGCGTAGAAAACCGAAGCAAACGAACGCAAAATTATTACACGCGTGTTCAGGCTTAGAACCCCGGAGCGAGTTAAACATATTTAACATTAACAAGCGGCATAAGTGTATAACTGGAAACTGTAAACTTAACTGAAATATAGATTCTAAAATAAATCAAAATTAAATAAAAAGATTTCTATTGAAATAATACATTACCTCTTTATCACCAATATATCTTTAATATACAAACTTTCCTAAATATCTTTCGTTTGAAACTCCATAATCAAGAAAAAAAATGTATATATGGGTAAACCCAGCCAACCTTTAAAAAATGCTGCGCTGAGTGGTTCCCGAAAAAGGTTGCAAGTTTTTTATATAAAAATATGTAAACCCAGCCAACCTTTAAAAAATGCTGCGCTGAGTGGTTCCCGAAAAAGGTTGCAAGTTTTTTATATAAAAATATGTGAAAAAATTTTTTTTTAAAAATTCTACAGACTACTTTTAACCACTTTGAACGTTTCAAAAAAGAATTTCTTTGCTTTTTTACGAACATTATGAGAAAAAAATATTAGACCCCCTTGACGGCTTAATGGATCACCTCTACAGAGCTGAATGTAAACTTACAATGTTGTGTTATTTACATTATGTATGGTTGCTTGCCATTTTGCACAATCGACACGAATTGAACTCTTCGACATCTCAAAATTTTCGTCTTGAAAATACCTTTAATATCTTGTTTAAAAAGTTAAAATTCGTCATTTATAACCAAAGTTACAGTCTTTAAAAGTGAGGTATTTTTTCGAAAATCACTAAGTTGGCACCACTACCACCAATTTCTACATGTTCCATACTTGATGTTTCATGTCTTAAAAGTATATTTAATCCTTTGCGGTGCACATTTTTCAGATGAACGGTCTTCCATGAAAATTGGTATACAAGGGGTTTCGGGGTCGCTGATTACGAATCTGAACTCAGATTTTGAAAATTCAAAATGGCGGATCCAAGATGGCGGCCAAAATTGTAATATCGCTGTATTTTGCTAAGAAATCGTATACAGGGGTTCTCAGGTTGCTGATTACGAATCTGAACTCAGATTTTGAAAATTCAAAATGTCGGATTCAAGATGGCCAAAAATTTAAAGATTATAAATTTTAGCTTTTTGTAGTATGAACCGCTCTCAGTTGACTCTAGAGACCCGCACATGGACGTGGCGGTCATTGTCTCCATCTTTTTTTTATTTAATTTTTTTATTTTATTTTTCAAGTTTTTGTTTTTATTCGAACTTGTTCAAAGCTTATAATTAATTAAATAAATAAATAAATAATTTAGAATAATGGCATGAGTGAGGAGAGGTTCGATAAATAAAACACAATTTATTTCGCGGTAAATAGACAACTTGCCTAGGCATAAAAACTCTCACGGACTAGAGAGGAAAGCCGGGACAAGCGAATACATTTTTACGAACAAATGAGGAAATTATAGAATTAAAAGAGACTGTAATAGACCAAAAGGAGAAAGAGAAGTTAAAAGCGCTTAATCTTAGAAGACGCCGCGAGGATCCTGTATCCGCACGCTTGAGAGCTCTCTTACCTTAATCACGAGCACGGGTAACGACGTGGACGGCGCGACGCAAGGCCCTGGCCGCACGCTGACTGGGATCACCTTCCTAAGCCGCAGGGCGCCTCGACGTCTCGAGGTAACCAACACCAGGGCCACGGGCAGAACACAGAGATCTGCCGCATAGGTGAACGCCCTGGGAGACGGCACGTTGAGAAAGCTCGCTCGTAGCCAAACTCCCCAAATCACACGAAACAAACTCACGCTTTACACACACACACACACACACACACACACACACACACTCACACACACACAACCCGACGCAATAATCACGTTCGCTCGCGACTTATAATAACGCGAGATGACCGTTCTGATAAGAACGTACGTGTCGTCTCGATATCGCAACGTAAATTCGTTTTAGAGAAAACGTCGAACGATGACGGGTGCAAGCACTAAAACTCGACCGGTCCTTTCTAGCGCGCTGTCAAAACTACTTCATCCGTGCGAGAGGCCCGCGAGGGCGCGCGCGAACTTCGGCCCTAGTGGCGCGCGCATCCGTTCAGCTTATAGCGTCGCGGCAGCCTGCGAATTACGGCGCGAGAATTCAAATTCATTTTAGAAGTACTAATATTCTGAACAGAACTTATTCGGAAAAATTCTATTTTATTTGTATAATATGCACATTGCAAGTACTGCAAAACAATTTAGTTCTGCAAGGTTTAGTTTTGGTACTGCACAGACGTCCCAAAGTAGTTAAAACTGGGGGATGTAAGCAGATTGAGAGCGCATTTTTTCAATAGATATTTGAGGTTTACTGTTTACATTAGGAGGAGATTTTTCTTGGCAGTTCCTATATTTCGGTGTTGGAAAACGATCGTCTGCTAGTTGATCAACCAAAAGTAATCTGAAGTGTATTGATTTCATACTATGTTCCAAATTTTTTGTATTGTGAATAATCAACGCATTTATTGTACTTAAATTAACAAAATGCCAGAATATGCGATGCCACCATTTTTTAGACTTTCTATCAATTTTGTAAGTTGATACAAGGTGGTCCGATCTATCAACATACCCCATATCTTTATGATAATCCGAGCAAATAACTGGGCAATTTATAGTTTTAGCTGAACCATCGTTTTGTGTCATATTTATAACAGTAACTTCGCAAGGATCATGATAGTTGGATAAAAAGAAAACAGCTTTTTTATCCATCCATTTAATTCCATCACCACATGTACGGTATTCGTATTGTCTACGATCCATTTTTTTTATAAGGAATCCTACTTTTTGGTAAATATTTACTTTGCTGCAAACTGCTCCAAAAGCGAAAATTTTATCTTTTTTCAAATCTTTCATAAGCTCAAGACCAGTAAAGTAATTGTCAAAAAATACATAGTGATTTTTCCGCATTAAGTTACGCGTCAAATCCTGTACAACACATACACCTAATTGTCTTTCAACTTTACCCGTATACATCTGAAACTCACATACGTATTGCGATGAGTCTTCGCGCGCCCAAATTTTATATCCGCGTTTTATGGGCTTGTTTGGCATGTATTGTTTCATGCTACTGCGGCCTTTGAACTTGATCATAGACTCGTCAACAGATTGATTTTCACTCGGGTTCTAGCAGTTTTTGCAAGTTTCCGTTAGTTTATCTAATGATGGTCTTAGTTTGTATATCATAGTTATTATCTCCTTTTTCCGCTTCCTGACTGTTGTCGGACAAGTATAAATGGTTCAGAATAAAAACCAAACCGATTTACCGTCATCCGTTTGCTTATCTTATCTGATGACCAAATATTACGATAAGAGGGGGATTTTTTAACACCCATCAAAATAGTAATAGCAAAAAATGTTAATAATTCTAATAGATCATTAGGAAATAAACATACAAATATATTCAATTGTGTGGTTACATTGTCCGGAATATTTGGACCGAAAGTTTCAGTTAATGGAATATTATCTCTGGTTTTTCGACTCTTCTTCCACTTATCAATATTAATAAACTCTCTAGAATCATTCTCATCAGAGCATTCCGAGTCGGAATCACCTTCACCTTCTACACTTTCAGAATCAGCTTCAACATCAGAATCACATAATCCATCAATAGATTCAGAGTCCCTAGAAATATCAGCGAAATCATCCATACTTGAAAAATTTATTACACGATTGTTTCTTTTGTACCAAGGTATAAATGAAAAGTGAATATTAGTCGTGAGAACGTTTATATTTCTTCATTTATTTATCTTACCTAAATAAATTACGGTTTAGGTAATCTGAAAAAGCTACCAGTAAGACAAACTGACCACACATCTACATCTTATATAATATTATTTTTGACTGTCTGAACGAAAATGGCCACTTTGTTCCCTGAAAAGGGACAACAAAACGTAAATAATTTAAAATCCAGTAATATTTAAATTCTTGACCGCCATCTTGGATCCGCCATTTAGAATTTTCAAACTCTGAGTTCAGCTTCGTAATCAGCCATCCCGAAAACCCGTATATAAAATTTTAGAGAAATCAAGTAATATTTCAATTTTGGCCGCCATCTTGGGTCCACCGATTAGAATTTTCAAAATCTGAGTTTAGATTCGCAATCAGCGACCCCAAAAACCCCCTATATTCAATTTGTAGCGAAATCCAGTAATCTTTAAATTTTTGGCCGTTATCTTAGATCCGCTATTATGCATTTTCAAAATCTGAAATCAGATTCGTAATCCGCGACCCCGAAAACCCCTATAGACGAATTTTGAGCGAAATACGGTGATATTGTAACGATCGATGATAATAAATGAGACAATTAATTATAATCGAACTGGAACGTATTTATTCAGAAATATAAACACAACGTCAACAGAATTGTATTCACGAAAAAAAAGGTTAAGTACATAATCAGTATCAAACTCTTATTTTTAATCAACTAAACTAATATCGAATCGAAAAACAACTAACTGACTGCCTAGCAACGCTTCTGTTCCTTTTATTCTTGATGGCGACATGCTAACATATAACAATATTGCAATTTTTGGTCGCCATCTTGGATCCGTCATTTTGAATTTTCAAAATCTGAGTTAAGATTCGTAATTAGCGACTCTGAGAACCCCAGTATACATATTCTTAGGCCAATTCAATTAACTGTTTTCCTACGACTGCTTTGTTTTTCATATAAATGACGATTTGTTTGTTTATTTATACAACAAATATTAAATAAATATTGACTCAAATTCAATGTTAAACGGTTCTTCAATTTCCACTTAAATTGGATTTAAAACAAAGGGCGAAAATGCATTATTTAATCTTCAAAAAACTCAAAATTTCAAGTGCATTCCGGTGGTCACTATAGTAGCAAAGTATCTCAAAGTTTCGTTTATCCCTAGGCCTTATTCCGGCACTATGATATTTTTTCAACTTCATTTTGTTGCTTGAAATAGGTATATTTTTAATGAGTTTGGTTATAGTTTGATATAATTTGCGTTAGGTAATTTACGTCATAGGTAACTGTACGCAATTTCAAATAAAACCATGACATCAAGTCCTATACTTTGCATGGTGGGAGCACTTCTAAGGACGTTTTGTTAAAAAATTGTGGCACAATTGAAATATATAGAAAAATTACGGTGATAAATGGGAGATGGCTTTTTAAAATATGCAAATACAAGTAAAACTGGACCAATCACAATCAATCTATGATTACAACTGTTAAATACTGTTAATGTAACTTCTTATTACATTTTCAGAAATAATACGAAAGTTCGAGTTGTTCAACGTTTTGGCCGCCAAACTTTTCCAATGTGCATTCTTAAACTACTGTAATTTTGGCCACCAATAATACACTTCCGGTAAAGTTATTCAAACGTTTTCGTTTTATTGCTCACTTTGTTCATATCATCCTCCATATTGGATTTTCTGATTAGTGAAATTAAATTTTTACACCGGGATCTTAAAGAGCGACCCCAAAAACCCTAGATTACATAGTTTTATTAAGATATTCAATGTTTTAGGGTGTGCCACTCTGTCTCGAAATTAATAGAAAAATTTAGGCATTTGGGCGTTAATGGGTGATAGATCTGGTTTTTACGCCGATGAAAATATCCAGTTATTTAGTTGTTTGTTCCTTCCTTTTTCTTTCACTATAAGTATAAGAATTAAAATATAAAAATGTGAATGTCTCGCGAAAGGGATCAGCTCCGATTTTAATGTTTGTAAATTTTGAACCTACATATGATAAAGAAGCTTTCTTTCAAACCCGATTGCGGACGAATAACATTAATATAAAATATAAGTGAAGTATTTTACAATTGTCTTTAAGGTGAGTTTATATAAGAAAATAAAAATATTTTATAGTTTTGCTGTGCTGCATTGGCTAATACACTACTTAATACAATTTAAGTATATTTGGAATCATCGTGGACAAGTTAGACGGAGCGAAATAAAAAATTAATATTTTGAAACGCACATTGGCTTTACTTAAAGTAAAATTGTGTGCAAGTTACAGCAACTTAAAAAAAATAGCTACTCCTTCTTTATACTACTATCTGTATAATATTATATAAGATCTTATAATGTCTAACATAAGTCTGCAAGTTATGAGAGCAGTTTTAAAGCGAAATGTCACTTCTGAAACTGGTTAGTTTCGTAACACAACTATGGAAACTATTATCAAAATAAAATCTATTTTCAACTATATTTATGAAAAAATAGTTACACCACGTAATTTTGCTGTCAAAATGCCAGTGAAAGTCTTACGAAGTTAATCTAGTAAATTAGCCAAATCGATTTGGTCGAATCATTGGGAATAAGTAGCTATTTGTAGTAAAAACACTCTGTTTTTATTAACATCTAAATTCAATTTTCTCCATAAAACAGTTCCTAAAATGTATAAAATTTTGACAGAACGATTCTACTAAAGGTACCGTCACATTCCCGTAGTTTCAACTAAACCTGTCTTTAATTAGTGCAGTTTTGAATATTCCAAAACGAACTAGAATTAATTATATTTAATCAGCTTTGGTGAGACTCAAAATAATTTGTTCGTAGCGATAATTTAAGTATGGAACGAGATCATACGAAAGAATTAAATTAAAATTGTTACAGGCTGTGGCTATGGTTGAGGAGGAAACTAGACGTTATAGACCGACGAAAAATTATTTAGAAAGTTTGCCATCATCAAATGTTATTAGCTTTGAAACTGAATTAATAAAACATGAATTTGAAAGATTACAAAATCGTCTTCCCATGGAAGTGTTAAGTATGAAGAGATATGAATTACCTCCCCCTCTACCAGGTAAAATGAATGATCTTTCAGCTTGGAATGAAAGTGTAGAAAATAGTTGTGCGCAGTTGGAACACCAATCAACAAGGTAAATATTCATATATGAATGATTATATATAAATAACTGAATAAATAAATACCGTCATGGACCTGACTCTTTCTCAGAATCCAATTTTTATCAACGATATGCAAGTTTACGTTATTTGTGAAAGTTCGGAACCGAGCCTTCCAAACAGTGTTAGAAACCCAACCTAGTCTTAGCAAGCAATCAGATTATAGCATCAGTCTCGCCAGCAACATGTATTTCCTACCTAATGGACCTCGGTAAATCCTCTATTATATTAAAATCACATTCGTCGTTCTGAGACTTTTTGATTCTTCTTATAAAAGTTCTTTTTTTCTTAAGAAAAAGTTCATTTTAAAGATACTGGGTATAGAGGTTTACCTAAAGATGTTGATCGGAAGTTGATCGGAAGGCAGCTGAAAATCAATCTGTGTTTATGGTTTTTAGGGTTTACGAGTTATTGATGTTTATGGGGCTTACATTTTTTCTGATTTTTATGCGTTTCATAGGGTTGATTTCATAAACCCCAATAACTCATAACCCCAATGACTCATACCGATAAACATCGTAAATCCCATGTACCCCATAAACCCTATAAAAATCAAAACATTGTAAATTCATAAGCTCCATATACCCGTAGAAATCATATACGCCATAAATCACATAAAACCCATAAAAAAAATTTCAATAATTTTAAAAATTTTCAACATATTAAAAATTTTTGAAAATGTTGCAAATTTTGAAAATTTTTGAAAATTTTTGAAAATTTATAAATTTTTGAAAACTTAAAAAAAGTGCAATTACATACAATTATTTCGTTTTATGTACAATACAAATTAATTATTGTTAAAGTTATTTATGAAAAAAAAAATTTTTTAACGATCAGCAATGCCCGTGCCTGTTGTGCCCCCACCCGGTGCACTTTTTGACCCATTTTGAGCTTTTACCTTTATTGAATTTTAATTATCTTAGTAAAAAAAAAATTAAATTGAAACCTGTGCAAACCTAAAGTAGTATATATTTGGGAATCGTTCCCAGGAAAGGTGAGAGAAAAGACGACGATTGAAGTAGACTAGGCTTTATTGGAACTTCGTTCGTCGGGTACAATACCGATGCATCCGATCGGCACGAGAGACAAGCTGGTTCAGACTCGCTTCTCGCCACCTCGAGGTGGGGGAGAAGCAAGCACAAGATGGCCGCCTCTGCCGAGCTAGTACAGCTCCCGTGGACAGAGGCGCTGCTTGCGGCGATGAACCGGGGGCGCCACATATATAAGCTTTATGATACATATTTTTTCGAAGGCATTAATACTTCCTTTCTTACTTTCACACGTGTTTGAAATTGTGCAAATATTTAATTATAGGAAAAACGAGACAGGAGATCGAGAGGTGACCGATGAAAGGTGAGAGAGAAAGAGAGAGAGAGTATAGGTAGACCGCGGGGGGGGGGGGGGTGAACCGCGACCACTACCGGGCAGAGTCGTTTTGGCTACGGTGCGAGAGGACGAAGCAGAGTTCGGGACTGTGCGAAGCGGCAGCGTTTACCGTTTGTGGGCGACAAGTGCGAGCTTCGCCGAGGACGGGGCAACCTAGCTGGCAGCTTCCTCGAGAGCGAGCGCGACCCGACACCAAGGAATTAATGTAAGTGTGTTTTTTCGGCATCACGGCTCTCCTACTTCTTTCTGTCTCGTTCACTCGGGATCTTCTCGCTCCCTTTCGAACCTGCGAGAACGCACACGCTGCGTGCGCAGTGTGCATCTGTACACTCTTCCTGTTTATTAGAATATACGATTATTTTACATATGTACAATGTGATATCTCTGATTCTCTCTTCTTCTCATGTTATCCTCATGCTCACATCACATTAAATATATCGCGGGTTTTTATGCGAGGTAAAAACCCTTTTATATAATTAGCGTCCTCCGGAAATACTCATAGAGTCGTGGGGATTAGCGCATAAATAGCGGAAAAAAGCATAGTGCGGATCGCGCGTTAAAATATCGCGAGCGTGCACACAACGGAAAATACTTTCAACGGCAATAGAATCGGCCTAGTCCAACACACGCGCAGGCTTTGTTGACGTTCGGCGCGTGAGTAAACAAGCCTTTGCTGGCTCGCGAAAATACGAGCCAGACTGGAGCGAAATAATATTTCGGCTTTATTTTGCGCGACCGCTTGAATTATTTGTCCGATATATACTTTACATAGGAGCAAATAAAAATTTTAGATAGATTTTAGATAACACTCGTATAGGTAGGGTGGATATACTGTTTTTGGTCAGTGCTCCTGTTTTGGTCAAGTAACATAATTTTAATCATTTTAAAAGTTTTAACTGCAAAATTCCATACAACTTCGGCATTAGCATGATTCGTAATTACTTTGGAACATTGTATTATACTGCAGGTACAGTTAGCTCAGTATATTTTGTCAGAAGAAATACTTTTAGTTTGAGGTGTGTCGAAAATGGCATTTTCTTACGCAAATCGACAAGAGAAGCAGATGACCAAAATGTTCATATTACTTAGTAATATCATTTGCGGTAAAAAATAACTATATAGGTACGATTAATTAGGTTAAAATATTCAGAATAGATTCAAAAATTGCAAAGAAAACTGTAATTTTATAGAAACTAAAGAGGTGGCCAGAAGTGGTACAACAAAAACGTTAATATACTATTTTTGGCCATAGAATTTTAGTCATAAAAATACATCAGGTTTACTTTTTATATGATTCTTTTAAGGTTTGTAAGTCTTCGAAATAGATAATATGATTGCAAACGACGTTTTTTGGTCAGTAAAAATGTTAGTTTAAGTAAAATACTAAAGGTATCAAAAGCATGTTATAGGTTATAGTATAAGTTATATTTCATTCATCAAAATGTCTTCGAATTGAATCTATTTTAATGTAGAAACGCATTTGTAGCATTGTGAAGAAAGGAAAAACTGCTCTAAGAAAGAAAAATGATCATTTTATCGATTTTTAGATTAATAAATTACTTTTACGTATATTTGTACTTTAGCATACAGAATATATTGTAACAGGTGGGACAATTGTTTATAACAATTGCCCCTGGCTAATAAGCTTTCGGCCGAGCTGGTAGCGTGCAAAGTTGGCATAGCACGCAATGCGTGCTGGCGTACGCCTTTGCCCCTACCTGGAGTAAGCCAGCGGCGCAACGCCGCTGACCTTCTGCCTGGCTGCCGCTGCTCTGGCTGTCCTGCTGCAAAATTCGCTGAATCCCGGTGGATTCAGCTCCGTGCGGAGTCACCTCGACGCACGGATTTTCGCGACCTATAAGGAGCGTGAAAGCACGGGAAGTTACTTGTCGCAACGCGCCAATATACTTACTTTCCGCGTTTGCCTAACTCGGTCGGGGAGCAGGCGGGTCGTGGGGAAAATTGATTTACGCGGGTCAATCTTTTAATAACAGAATAGACTATATTTGACAATTAATAAATTAGCAACAGTAGTACACTGAATATATATAATGGAATAAACAACGGTGAATTTAACGGTAAACATCAACTGGGGTATGAAAGTCGCGCAGGCCAAGCGACGATGCGCGCCCAGCTCGTTCGCTGCTGGACGCGTTGCCCTCGCGATGGGCCGCACGCCTGTCCGGTGTCACGGCACCTCGGCGTACTCTAGGGCGCGGTGCCCGCGATGGGCAGCCCTGTACGCCGATCGCGGCTCGTAATATGTATATGAATGTACCCGTGCAGGCTAACCTTTACCTCGAGTCCGGCGGTGACGAACGCTCGTCTTCTGTCTCACTCACTCTCTCGTTCGCTTTCTCTCTCTCGCTGTCTCCTTCTCCGCCTTCTTTCCTTTCTCTTTTCAGACGTGCCTTCGCACTGTCGGCACAACGGGGAGATGCCGCCGTCACTTTATCCTCGTATTATGTCGTCGCGGCAACAGGTCGCTCCGCGTGCTAAATGTCCTGCGAGGGAAGAATGTCGGCGGAAGACTCTTGTGATTGACGCGCGCGGGTCGAACACTCGATCAATTGTGTCGCGCTCGAGGCGTCAGCGCGGCCAGCGCCGCGCCCCCAGGCGCGTTCTCTTTGGGTAACTACCCTCGGCGCGCGCGCGTTGCCTATAGTGCGAACGCTGGTATCTGGCGCTCATTTCGTTACAATATATAATTGAACATTTTAAAAGAGATTAAATCCAAACATTTACAATAAATAACTGCTTTATTGTTTAATGTATGCATGTAAAAATTTTTTTTTTAAAAGCATGCTTTTCTTAAAAATGGTACAAACAGTTGAATTAAAAAGTAGAAAATAATTTTACAATCAAATGTACAACGAAAATTAACTACAATTTTCAAATGAAACAAGCGTAAATTAACTACAATTTTCAAATGAAACAAACGAAAATTAACTACAATTTTAAATAATGTTAAACATATTTAATTTTTTACTAAAAAGAGAAGCGTGGGCCCTATACAACAAAGTCCCTGGTAAATTTATCAGATGTAATTTCAGATAACATTATATATTTTCAGTTTTTTTGTAATATTTAAATTTGGTTCAATATTATTCTTATTAATTTTTTTATCATAATTTGAATGATACATACATTTTACCATACTTAAATTAATCAATTTGTATAACTTGAAATGTGTAGCTTATTTAAATTCGATAACCTTAATTTAACCCTCTACAAGACTTCGTTTTGTGCTACATAATTATACAGATTCTCATTTAATGTGACGATACAACGTTGAATATTATCTTTTATCCTGGATATTCAGGTCGCCGATGAAGGAGGTATATGTGGAAGTTATCTGAGGTAAATCAAATTTAATTATTCAGAGGTGTCTTTAGTATATGCAATTCATATTCCATGATGTTATTTTTACATTCTTTTCTTTTGTTTTACCATAAGACAGGTTTAACCATAGGCCATCATTATGAATATTAAAATATTATCAGATAAATTATCTGATAAATTTATCAGGGACTTTGTTGTACAGGGCCCACGCTTTTCTTTTTAGTCAAAAATTAAATATGTTTAACGTTATTTAAAATTGTAGTTAATTTTCGTTTGTTTTTAAAGTATTTAACGTTTTAAAACATGTAGTACAATTGATTGTTAAATTGTTCTTTGAAAAAAATTATTTTTTACTTCTTGTTCAACTGTTTGTATCATTTAAAAAAAAAAAGAATTTTTTTGTAGAACTTTTTGTACAAAATTTTCAAAATTTATCAAAACTATCAAAAGTTTTCAAAATATTTGTTTATTATTACGTTAAATTGTAGATGGATAATAATGAAGATAACAATCAAATATGCTGTGACTAGAATTTATTGTAAGACTATGCCTAAATAGGTGTGCCTCGCTCGCAATCCTCGTGGCGACTGCCGAAAAGGCAATAGAATGGAAGTGACATATATACGATATAGTCAAATTGATATTCAAATTTTGATTACAGTAGTCCGAAACGTTACATTATATCATATAGTTAAATGAATTTCAGACATTCCGCCCACCTATCTTCGCAGAAGATACTAATTAACAATAGTACAATGGCACTCATTCGTTTTTTTTTACTAATTTAAGAGTAGATTCTAGTCTATAAATAATCAACAATTCATAACTTTAACAATTGAAAGAATAAAATTAAGCGAATTTAAACAATTAAAGTATTAAATTCTAATCTTCTTGTCGCAAAATAATTAACTTAGTAACTGGTCTTCTCAATGTTGCACCAGCAGTGCGAACTGTGACGACTCTAGGCAAGCCATCGTCACCTGTATATACTTGTAAAATCCTCCCTAGTGGCCATTGTGCTGGTGGAGTAGTTTCACTGCGCAGGATGACCAGATCACCAACTTGAACTGGTTTTTTAGAATTTCTCCATTTATCTCGTTTCTGTAGAGCTTGCAGGTACTCCTGAGACCAGCGTCGCCAGTAATTCTGCGTCATTTGTTGAATGATTTGCCAGCGTTTAGAGGCAGGAATGTTGACCTGTGGACAATCAGACTCTGGAACAATATAAGAGGAGGAGTGAATAAGAAAATGTGCACGAGTAAGTGGTTGTAGGTCAGCGGGATCATCAGACATAGGCACAAGAGGACGAGAATTTAGGCACGATTCAATTTGACAGAGTAATGTGGCAAATTCTTCATACGTTAATTTATTCTCGCCAATAACACGACGTATGTGATACTTAGTGGATTTTACAGCCGCTTCCCAAATGCCTCCAAAGTGAGGCGCAGCTGGAGGGTTAAAGCGCCATGCAGTCCCGTCTTTAGCCAATGTAGACGACAATTCTTGACAGTGCGTAGTTCCTTGCTTGTACATATCCTTGAGTTCCGAGTCGGCTCCCACAAACGTAGTTCCCTGGTCACTGAGTAGTAAGCTACAATGGCCTCGTCTACCAGTGAAACGTCGAAAGGCGGCCAGGAACGCTGCAGCTGTATAATCAGAGACTACTTCCAAATGAACAGCTCGAGACAAAAACACAAATATATCCTTTATATGATTTATAACCTCTTCCTGGAGAGGTGCGAATATGAAATGGGCCAGCATAATCAACTCCCGCTTGGCTAAACGGTCGACTAGGCACAACTCTTGGTGATGGCAAATTGCCCATTTGTTGATAATTCTGCGTAGCTCTGTAACGAGTACAAGTAAGGTAATTGTGTATAGTCGACTTGACTCGCTGGCTTCCCTTAATGAACCAGTACTGATTCCTAAGTGTACATAATGTGAGTTGTACGCCTCCATGAAGAGTACGCGCATGACAATCTTGAATTACAAGTTCCGTAAATTTACCTTCATAAGGCAAGATAACAGGGTGTTTTTTATCAAAAGACAACAATGAATGTTTCAACCGTCCACCTCCTAACAACAAACCTTGTTGTATAAATGGATTCAAACTTACTAGGCACGAAGTGTTTGGAAGTGGCTTTTGCTGCCTTAATAAATGAAATTCCCTTGAAAAATGCAAATGTTGCACTAGATAAATCCAAGTATAACGAGCTCTAGAAATTTCTGTGGCAGACAAAACTCCTTTATAGTCGGCAATTTCAATTTTATACCACTTTTGTTCAAGTATTGATGACTGGCTATTAAGTTGATTAATCTTACTTCTAGCGATATCTATGAATCTTAAAATGTAAGCCATAACTCTCAATAATTTAGATAAAGAAGAACAATCATTTAACAATTTCCAAATAAATTGATCTTTCATTTTAGCAAAATCCAAACCTACTGTAGTACTATCAGCTAAATCTGATTTTCCTACCACCGAGGAAACGAAAGAACATTGTACATTGGTAGAAAAACTTACGTTTGAGAAAGTCTGCAATAAAGAATGAGGCCAAGAGTCTTGCTCTTGGGACAACCAATTAGGTCCTTACCACCAAATCTGTGTCTCCTTTAACTCAGACGGTTTAATTCCTCGAGAAACAAGATCCGCCGGGTTGTCTTCAGAGCGGACATGCGACCATCGGGCTTCAGGCACAAGATTGTGGATATCTGCGCAGCGATTGGCAACAAAAGTAGGCCATTTCGATGGAATTTCCTTCAACCAATGCAAGGTATCTAAAGAATCTGACCATAAAAATATTTGAGGTTTGTTAGCTGCAAATAAGGGCACAATTCGATTAACTAGTTTGGCAAGTAAATGCGCAGCCGATAATTCCAATCGTGGTATACTTAGAGTATTTAATGGAGCTACTTTAGATTTAGATTGAAGCAAGGCAATCGAAATTGATGAATCTGTAATTGTTCTCAAGTAAAGCACGGCCCCATAAGCAGATTTAGAGGCATCTGCAAATCCATGAAGTTGAAGTGATATGAAACTGGGCATGAAACCTACCCATCGAGGAATTTCTATTTTACTAAGACAAGGCAACTGATAATACCAATCTCTCGATTGGTCGGCTTCACTATCAGGCAAAGAATCATTCTAATCTAGCTTTAAGAGCCATAGCTTCTGCAAAAATATCTTAGCTGTAACTATGACAGGAGCTAGCAATCCCAGTGGATCAAATAATCTAGCAACTTTAGAAAGCACAAGTTTCTTTGTCCAATCAACCACATTGCTATCAATATTTATATCGAAATGAAACGAATCTTCTACTGGATGCCATTTAAGCCCTAATATTGCAAATGATAAATCATTTTTTAATAAGATACTTGGTTCTGCAGCAAGAACATTACTAGGCAAGCAAGTTAATAACGATGAATCATTTGAGAGCCATTTGCGCAGGGTGAAACCGCCCACCTTGCACAATTCTATCACTTCATTTTGTTTAAACCTAGCATCTTCTAGGCAATGACTTCCTGACAAAACATCATCCATATAAATTTCATTTTTCAAAATTTCCGCGCCTAAAGGATACCTCTCCTTATCATCATCAGCTAGCTGTTTCATTGTCCTGTTTGCTAAAAATGGGCTACAACCTACTCCATACGTTACAGTTGATAACCTATAAATTTGAACTGGTTCAGAAGTATCAAAACGCCACAATATTAATTGCCAATGTTGGTCATCATCATGTACAATAATCTGTCTAAACATTTTTTCAACATCAGCAACGAAAGTATATTTGTATTTATGCCAGGATTGAACGAGATAAGCTAAATCAGGTAATAAATTAGTACCGATATGAAGGCAATCATTTAAACTAGAACCATTTTTAGTTTTCAAGGAACCATTAAATACTGTGCGCAGTTTTGTAGTTGCGCTGCTCTCTTTCAACACACCATGGTGAGGCAAAAAACAACAACGAAATATATCCAGAGGTTCATCTGGATCCTTATCTGAAACAAGATACATGTGTCCAAGCTCTATATACTCAAGCATAAAGGCATGATAAGCTTCCTTAAATGCTTGATCCCTTGCAGCTTGATAAGTATCACCTAAAGAAGGCACATTAACAATTTTAAAAGGTAATCTTAATATATACCTTCCATTAGCTGATCTCGAATGAGTGTGTAGAAAGTGTTCCTCACATTCCTGGTCGTCTGGTGAAACGGGTTGTTTGCAAGAAACCTCCTCTTGGAGCCAAAATCTCTGCAGCAATTCGTTTACATCCAACTCTACAGTACTATGCAAGACTGTTGGGGTTGTCAAACTTAGTGGACCCTGTTTGGTCGTCTCTCCAGAAATTAACCATCCTAAATGGGTTTGAGTAGCGATGGGCTCTTCCCCTTCGCCTTTGATCACTTGACCGTCCACAACTTGGGCGTATACAGCATTACCCAACAGGACATCAATAACACCAGTCTTATTGAAGTTCGGATCAGCCAGTGTAAGCCCCTGCAGATGACTCCAGCTGAACTCTTTGCCTTTTGTGATTGGCTTATAGCTGCTTGGTTTTTTTATCAATCTAAGTCTTTGACATAATGACTCCGAAATGAATGAAGACTGAGCACACTGATCTACCAGCGTTCGAACGAGAATCTGTTCTCCTACATCGTTAGAGACATACACCCAGGCAGTAGGTAACAGAACAGTTTCGGGATTTGAGTGTATTACCTTGACAAAGTGATTAGCAGAAGAACTAGTATCAAGCACGCCTGAACTAACAGATTTCAACTCATTTGAAGCATTATTTTGATCAATATGGATAGGTACTCTATTAGATTCTAAATTAGTTTTTGGTTCAAAATGCAAAAAGGTATGGTGTTTGTTATTACATTTTTTACAACGACTAGTGGAATTACAATTCTCAATAAGATGGTTTCTTAGGCAATTATAGCAAAGTTTCCTGCTCTTGACAAAGGAGTGTCTTTGAGTTACTGTTTGGGCCTTAAATTTCTCACATTGTAAAATGAAATGCGATTTAGAACAAAGGGCACATTTAGTATTATTATTAGAACTTTCAGTTACATGAAAATTCTTTGAAACAGTCTAAGGCTTATTCGACTGACCTTTAGATGGATTATATGAATTAATTTTCAAGGAATTGTAAGAAGTGAAGGATTTACTTTTATCGCTCGACTCGATAGTTTCTAACGCCATAATTTTTGTTTCCAAGAACGTTATCAATTCCTGAAATTTAGCAGGTTCAAGAGATGACCCCATAGAAGTTTCCCATTCCTTGCGGGTCTGAGTATCTAACCGACTGGCGGTCAAATATACGATAATATAACCCTATGTATCCGTTGAACGACCGATTGGTTTCAAAGCCATAAGTGGCCCATTGGTACCGCTTAAAATTCTCTTTATTTCTGCTGAAGACTCAGAAGCCATACCTTTGAGCGAGATGAAAGAGGCAAGATGCAAATTAACTATTCTCCTTTTATTTTCAAAATGTTTTTTCACCTTATCCCAGGCAGTATCAAAATTACCTTCCTCAATAGGCATCTTTTTAATCAATTCAAATGCTTCTCCCTCAAGGCTCATTTGTAAATAATGTAGCTTAGCAATATCAGATAAATTAGTGCGAGAGGCAACTAAAGTATCAAAATAACTTTTAAATGAAGACCACTTTTTAAAATCACCTGAAAATTTAGGTAGGTCGATCTTCGGTAGCTTTGCTTCCAAAGTATCATTTTGAGTAGTATCGTTGAGAGTTCGCGATGATGAAGCAGGCAATGAAGGCATAATTAAATTATTATAATGTTCAAGATATTCTCCTTTTCTTTCTAAATAAACATCCTCAGCACTATCAATGAAATTTTCTAAGAAATACTTATGTTTTAAATCCGTTTTACTTAGTTCCATAATACTATCATGAGCATCCAACAATTTTTTCCAATAATTTTCAATACTTCCAATCTGTGCAGGTGTTGCTCCTCTGGTCATTTTTGGTTGACCCTTTTTCTTAAAATTCGTAAAGGAACGATCGATTTTACTTAATAATTCCTTTTGCGATTTTTCAAATTTATCCATAATACCTTTTATTTATTTAATGCGTTGCAATAATTAATTAAGTTGTAATTAAGAGTGCTGGAATAAATTGTAGAGTATAACAATCAATCCAAAGAACGATAATCAATTCAAAAATACAACGATCAATTCAAAATGCGACGATCAATCCAAAGTACGATAATCAATTCAATGTACGACAATTAATTCAAATGCTAAACAATAATAGCAATCAATTGTCAAATGAAAGCGAGCTAATTCTCAAAGTAAATAGTACATCAATATAAGCATGTAGCACTCAAACACAATTCAAATAAATATTCAACTCTAATACGCATGCTAGCAAGGCAAGAAGAAGCACTGTACACATGTAGGCAATGTACATGTGAAAGAAAACAAACTGTACTACAGTAAGTCTTAGCGTTCACAAGCTGTTATGTAAATAAAGCGACAATGTCAACTCTCAAAACAAGTCAAGCAATAAGCAATAAATAAGTAATTGGAACGAACTTACTGTAATGAAGATTTTTTGCTAGTTTGCGATAAATGCATTCCAATGGAAAAGGCACTCAAACAAGTAAACTGCGTGAGCAGTCCAAACCATGTTGTTTTAAGCCAATATTATTCAGATGTAGAAAACGCAGCGCCGATGCAGCTCCAAAACGCTGTAATTTTGGCGTTGTTTTTCCGTCGGTCCGTGAGGCAAGCACGAAGATGGTACGAAAGGTAGACACCAATATGTGTCCCCCACTCAGCCGCGAGTCCGTATTATACTCGCAGCTAGGCAAAGCGAATGAGGTGTGAGGAGGAGAGGACGATAGCTGGATTCTCCGCTATCCCTACTCCTCGACGGCTTCCCACGAAGTTAGGCGGCTTAATACGACACCTTCCGAAGACGACGTAATTTTCGTCGCGCAACAATTGACCCAATATGGCCGAAAAACTATTGTCTTCTCTCTTGCTCTCCTTTGTCACGGAGATTTAGAAAGATGGTTAGATAACGCTTGGATTAACTTGCACTATCAAGCAGCGTAGAGGCAAGTATGAATTTATACCTCTCACTGATGGGGATGCGATATAGGCACTGACAAAGCTTCAAATCACTTGTCTTTACTGATTTAGTAAAGGCACTTTTCCACGCTCAATAACAATTAATATGCTAATGGCGGCACGTGATTCCACTGTAGCGTCTTCTTAATTTTCCACTCAGCACAGCACACTTTTCCAATTTCCACAATCCGGCTCGAAGGACTAATGTTTATTATTACGTTAAATTGTAGATGGATAATAACGAAGATAACAATCAATATGCTGTGACTAGAATTTATTGTAAGACTATGGCTAAATAGGTGTGCCTCGCTCGCAATCCTCGTGGCGACTGCCGAAAAGGCAATAGAACGGAAGTGACATATACACGATATAGTCAAATTGATATTCAAATTTTGATTACAGTAGTCCGAAACGTTACATTATATCATATAGTTAAATGATTTTCCGACAATATTTCAAATTTTTGAAAATTTACGGAATTTTTTAAATATTTCAAATTTTCAAAATTTATTAAATTTTCAAAAATTTCCAAGTTTTACATAATTTTTAAAATTTCTAAAATTCCAAAATTTTTCTAAATTTCCAAAATTTTTCAAAATTTCCAAAATTTTTCAAAATTTCCAAAATTTTTCAAAATTTTCAAAATTTTTCTAAATTTCCAAAATTTTTCTAAATTTCCAAAATTTTTCTAAATTTCCAAAATTTTTCTAAATTTCCAAAATTTTTCTAAATTTCCAAAATTTTGAAATTTTTAAAAATTTTATGAAATTTTTGAAATTATTTGGAAATTTTTACATTTTTTAAATTTTTTGAAATTTTTTACATTTTTTGAAATTTTTGAAATTTTTTGAAATTATTGAAATTTTTTGAAATTTTTGAAATTTTTTGAAATTTTGGAAATTTTGAAAAATTTTTGAAATTATGAAAAATTTTGGAAATTTTGAAAAATTTTGGAAATTTTGAAAAATTTTGGAAATTTTGAAAAATTTTGGAAATTTTGAAAAATTTTGGAAATTTTGAAAAATTTTGGAAATTGTGAAAAATTTTGGAAATTTTGAAAAATTTTGGAAATTTTGAAAAATTTTGGAAATTTTGAAAAATTTTGGAAATTTTGAAAAATTTTGGAAATTTTGAAAAATTTTGGATATTTTTTGAAATTTTTAAAATTTTTTGAAATTTTTGAAATTTTTGAAATTTTTTGAAATTTTTGAAATGTTTTGAAATTTTTGACGATATGACGATGATGACCAGCTGACTGATAACCCAACGGCACAAGAAGAGGTTGTTGCAAGAGGGGGTAGATCGCGATTTAACGTGAATGCACCAAGTTTTATCTCAATGCTACAACAACCAAGAGAGAAAGTACCAGCGACGGCTCATCAAAGATGAGCAACGGAGGGAGAACCTATAGTTCACGATGGTAGCTCACGATGTCAAAGACGCTTCTGAGGAATCAGATCCTTATATCGAGAGAGACAGCTCTCGCTGGTGGATGCAAGTGGGAGTTGGTGGATTCCAAGCGCGTGCACTGCATGATAGAGCTGCTGGACATACATGTATGGGAACACTTGGCTTGCAGATTGCTGCAGCGTGGAATAAGAAGATTGCACCAAGTAAAGGACCCGGCATACGAATGGCTAACGGTCATATTTCGCCCGTTATCGGATATGTCGATTTACTATTCGATATAGTTAATGTACGACGTCGTTTAGAAGTCTTTATTCTACCCGAGTTACCAGAAGATTGTCTTCTCGGTGTAGATTTTAAGCCAGCGCTTAACGCGTATATCCTACTTCGTGAAAATAAATTAAAGATAGAATTGATTCAGGAACTTCTCCCTTTCGAGGTAGCGGCAATAGGGGTCATTAGGGGGATGTGCAATGGTTGCAATTGAAAGAAATGCTGGATCGAGTATTGCCAAAGGGCAAAGTGCATTTAGGTCGCACCAATCTAATAAAACATAAGATAGATGTGGGGTCTGCGCGGTCTGTAAAGCAACGATACTATCCAGTACCAAAGAAACTTGAGGATATGATGCATGAACAGGTGCATAAAATGATGGATGCAGGGGTCATTCGAAGAACCAATAGCGAATGGTCGAACCCAGTGGTAATGGTGCAGAAATTTGATGGCTCTTACCGCTTTTGCGTCGACTATACGAAGTTGAACGGAGTGACTAGAGTGCCTGCGTATCCTTTTCGAATTCTATTCTCTTCCGTATGACGTATCTTGTAGACCCGCAACGTTCCAAGAATTAAGCGACAAAATTATCGGACCTGAGCTTGAGCCAGCCGCCTACTCATATATGGACGATATGATAATAACAACAGAAACTTTCTAAGAGTACTTAATATGGCTTGAGTATGTTCTCCGCAGAATTGTCGATGTGGGTCTTGCCATCAATTTTAGTAAAAGCGAGTTCTGTCGCAGCGAAGTTAGATTTTTAGGGGTCCTCGTAAACCGACATGGATTCCGGCCGGATCCTGAAAAGATCGCCCCAGTATTGGAGTTTCTTGCCCCGAAAAATCTTAAACCGCTTCCACGATTTCTAGGAATGACGTCGTTTTACCGGAAATTATTGAATGATTGCGCCGCGATTGCAGACCCGCTTATCCATCTTACGAGATCAAATCTCAAGTATGTATGGGGTGATGAGCAGCAGATGGCGTTCGAACAGATTGAAACGCTCATCGCATCTGCTCCTTCGTTGCATAGTCTCTACTTTGACCATCAGTTTGTTATACAAACCGATGCTAGCGCCACTGGTGTGGGAGAGGTGCTCACGCAAGCCATTGATGGAGTTCAACACGTGTTGTGCTTTACTAGCCGCACGTTGGCATCCGCTGAAAAGAACTACGCACCAAACGAGCGAGAGTGTCTCGCAGTACTGTTAGCCATAAGAAAGTCCCGATCTTATATAGAAGGTTATCACTTCAAAGTCATTACAAACTGTCGTAGTCTGTAATGGTTGCAAAGTATTCAGAACTCCACAGGACGTTTGGTACGCTGGGCTCTTGAAATGCTTGTCTATGACTTCGAGGTAGAGTATAGGAAAGGCAAGGTAAACTTGGTGCCAGACGCATTATCTCGCATATACAAGGATGAGTCTGACGTACCAGTTTCATCAGTCAGTTGCCCAGAAGAGGATACTAGTGATGCCTGGAATCTGGTAATGAAAGCGAAAGTTCACGCCAATCCTACAGAGCATCCATCATCGAAAATATTTGGCAACAAACTGTATAATTATCGATCAGATTCTTCCATTAACGATCTTTTAGAGGGCGGGCATGACAAGCCCATAGCTGGACATTTGGGACGCGCCAAAACATATGAGCGTATCGCATTGCTATATTATTTTCCGTCAATTTATAAGGATATAGCAAATTACGTGCGTCGCTACGCAGTATGCCAGTAATGCAAAGCTGTCCAATTAGCACCCGGTGGACTTGTGGGCCGGCGTATAGTAACGAGGCCGTGGGACTTAGGTAGTAGCTGGAGATATTATGGACTCCAACTCTCGTACACCGCGCGGTCATGAATACCTGTCAGTATTAATGGAACGTTTCACACGCTGGGTGGAGTGTATCCCCATTCGCAAGGCCAATGTAAAAACGATTAAAAGGGACCTCAGAGAGAAAATCTTCCTAAGCTTCGAATTGCCTAAGATGTTCCATTCTGATAATAAAACAAGATAGTGCACCGATTCCTAGATGAACATGGATTTGTCCGTATAACAATACCACCGTATTATGCGCAAACAAATCCCGTAGAGCGAGTAAACCTCACTTTCAAGACCATGATAACGTCGTATATAGAGAAAAACCAAAGTACTTGGGATTTACATATACCCGAGCTAGTGTTTACCGATAATACGGCAGTACAAGAATCTACGAAATTGACACTAGCTTTTCTACATATCGGACACAACCCTATGCCTCCAAGTTCGATGCGGCGGCAAGAAGAACTCGCCGCAGTGCATGAAGCAGAGATAGCGGCATTAGAGAATTGGAAGGAGCGCATGAATAAACCGCGTGAAGTGCGAGATTTAGCAGTAGAAAATTCAAAAAAACGCAAGCTAAATATTACAACAGCAAGCGGCGAGATGTGCAGTATGCTGTTTGCGAGAAAGTATTGCGACGTAATCGCATTCTTTCTGTTAAATGGGCCCCTAAATACACTGGGTTATACGTAATTTCGAAGAAACAAAGTTACAACACCTACCAATTAACTGACCAATCCGGAAACAAGATAGAACAAATCTTTGTAAAAGATTTGAGACCGTATTTTGACGACGATGCTATGCCTTCCGACTCCAAAGATGAGGCTGTAGAAGATGCTTCGAAGGACGGCGAGGGACCAAGCAACCTCGAGCTTCAACCGGACGAGTCGCGAGCGATCAATGCAACTTTAATGGTAAGGAAAAAGCGTGGTGGACAGTGTCAAACGCGGGTAGTAGTTAGATATAAGACTAGGATTGTCGGTAATCGCGTAGGAAATCCACATGATTAAACAGTCATAAACATCTTTTTTCTATAATTAATTATGTTTATATGCGCTTTAATTTCGCGTTTTAGTTTAGCAAAAAAATCTTTTATTTATTTTTTGATAAAGTAGATATTTCAAGCTTTCAATTTGCCACTTATAAAGTTTCATAAACTTAACTGTAATCAATGTTATTAACGTTTGAAGTTAGATGTTTAATAGCTAAGTATGATTTTTTTGAAAAAACACTATTTTTGATAGCCTGTATTTTGATAACAAGATTTTTCAAAATTTTTTGAGATTATGTCCGTTTATAATAACTGTTTTAAGAATATAACCCCATATTTTAAATTAGATTTTTATCAAATGAAAAAGAAAAATGAAAGTCGTCAAACCATTTTATCGAAAAAAAAAATGATTTGCATAAACTCTGTTTTAAAAAGTGAATAATTAAAAACCGTTTTCTCTAAAGTAAATACATGTAATAGTTGAGTTTTAGTATCTTCTTTAAAAGCCATTTTGATTTTTTGATTTCGTTTTGCCAGTAAAAGTTATAGACATTTCGTGTGTCGCGCGCCCACTCATTCTTACGATTTGCGCGTCAGTCGCTTGTCGTGACGCTCTGGTCTAGAGCGTTAATTAACAAATTCCAGTGCACGCAAGTTTGTATAAATAAATACATATGATACATGTTTTCTATGTAAAATTTCTCCTCTTTCGATTGGTGAATTTGATAAAAATACTAATTTTGCATTTAATTTATTCAATAGGCAATGAAGCGGAAGGTGTAGAGCGGTAAACTTTTGGTATTATATTTTTGAAACCTTAAAAAACACCTTTCAGCTTAGTTTGCACAGTAATAATTTTTTTTAAACAAATACCTAACTTGATTCCACTAATGGGTTTTGCTGAGTTTATGCGTTTATTGGGTTTACGATGTGTATGGACTTTATGGGGGTTACGGGGTTAACGATGTTTATGGGTTTTATGGGGTTTTATATGGTTAATGGGTTTATGATGTTCATGATTGTTATAGACTTTATGGAGTTTACGATGTTTATTGGTTTTATGGGATTTATGCGATGTATGGGGTTTACGGGGTTTACGTTATTTATGGGATTTATAGAGGTTCATGATTACTATGGATTTTATGGGTTTTATGGGGTATACGTTTTTAATGGGTTTTATAGAGGTTGATGATTACTATGGATTTTATGGGTTTTATGGGGTATACGTTTTTAATGGGTTTTATAGAATTTGATGATTACTATGGATCGTATGGCTTTATGGGTATATGGTGTTTATGATTCTTATGAGTTGTACGGAGTTTGTGGGGTTTACTATGTTTGTGTGTTTTATGGGATTTATGTGTTATTGGGGTTTATGGGTATTATGAAATTTACGTTTTTATGGGTTTTGTTACGTATGAAAGAAAGTGGCGAGACTCGGGCTCGAACTGTGAGCCTCTGGATCTGGATGCAGATACGCTCGGCACTATACCGATGCTGCCACCTCAGTTGCAGTTTCTTATCGTCTTCATATGCGGTATTGCATCACGCTCCGTGACAGTTTTATGGGCCTATGTGTGTATGAATTTTGAGGTTATTGTGGTTTATGAGTTTTATGGGGTTCCCGTTTTTATGAGCTATATGGGGTTCCCGTTTTAAAGATTTTTATGAAGACAGTTTTTTTTAGATTTATGAGGTTCCCGTTTTTATGAGTTTTATGGGGTTCCGTTTTATATGAGTTTTATGGGGTTTACGACGTGTATAAGGTTTATGGGGTTTATGATTGTTATGTTCCTACTTTTTACGCCGTGATGCCCCTCAAAAAGTAAGGAAGAAACTGAGTAATATTTAAATTTCGTGGTTCGCGTACTAGCCCGAGTTCGTCGTAGTTGCGAGTGTCGACCCCTTTCACCGTAAAGCATAGGGTGTGATCACACCGTGCCGCGGGTGAATTTTCTTGCACTGTGCCGATGATGATCTTCAGGTATCCCATTGAATAATCTGTCGAGCATCATTGAAAAAACGAGAGGTGAATAACTTATGTTTTTCTATATTATTTTTTACGTCGATGCATCCGGCTGTGGAATTACAACCAGGCTCAGTGACGTTGGAGAGATTGCTGAGCGCGCTTGCCTACGCAGCGCGATCACGTACGTGAGAGTGCGCCTGCGTGAACCCCTGAGGTGTCCGTGGATTGATCGCTCGGTGGCTGATGATCGGAGCCTCAAACTGAATTATAAAACTTCGGCGACTCGACACGTGAAGGTCACTCGCTTTGCTCGGCTCCACTTATTTCTTTGTTTCGGAAAGGGATTGGGAGTGGTTTTACGCATTTGAAAAGGACGGACAAAACCAGATCAAAAATGTGTAAATTTTAATGTGGTAATTTTATTTTTATTTTCCATCTTACATTAAACGCCAAAAAGAGAATGTCATTTCATCCCTTAAACTCTACGCCCCCTGCCGAGTATAAAATGAGAGAGATGGAAAGATTTCGCCACACTAAAGCTGGGCTTGTGTGTTGTACGGGATAGCGGATAGGAAAAAACAAAAGAAGAGTGTCTCTGTTTCGCCAGGTAACAAGCAGCTAGTTCACGATTGCTCCGGGACTGTCGAGAGACGACTCTCCTGAGCCCACGTTCGGCCAGCAATTTATAGCGGTGAGTCGTCTATCCTTCTCTCTTACACCTTGAACCTCGTCATCGAGCGCCCGTGTGATCGCTTCGATTTCGCACTAACAACCTTTACTCGCGCGCGCTTCGATTTCGCACAAATCGACCTTTATCCGATTTTTTATCGGACTTTATTTTACTTTATAAATCATTGTTTTCAATACCATATTTATTAAAGGAACTTTGATCCTCAAACAATTCGAGGTGATACGGTGAACAAAAGGTTTTTTTTACGGTTATTCGACTCCTTTTCACATGTATTACAAAGAGAGAGGAGCACTTTTTCGTTAAAATTTTTTTTATTATTATTTTTTGGAAATCAAATAGATTTTTTGAAAAAATTTTTTTAATACTTAAAAAAATTGATTGGATTCCCGAAAAAAAAATAATAAAAATTTTAACAAAAAAGTGCTTTGCTCTTTTTGTAATACACGTCAAAAGGAGTCGAAAAAACCGTCGAAAAAAAAATTTTGTCACCATGTCTCCTCGAATCGTGTGAGGATCGAAGTTCCTTTAAAGGGTAACACCACTGTAGAAATTTCAAAAAATCGATTTTTTTATTGGCTTTAAATATGCTTTGAACATTCTAAAATATGGTACAAAAAGTCCCATCCCGAAAAAAATTATCGATTTTTCTCGAATCGAGTTTTTCTTAACGGGCACGCAGCATAACTTGAACAGTTTTCATCCGATGCATTTGAAATTTTAACAATATCTTAATTATTATATTTCGAAGTGAATCACGTAGTGGATTTTTAATAAATTGATTTAAACCATTTTTATAAACAAAAACGAGCCTTTTTTTCATGAAATTTTTTTATTTATTTTCAATTACTGCGAAATTTGCAAAAATCAATATTTTCAAAATCCCCTACGTGATTCACTATCTATTAACATCAAGAATAAGTGGATATTTTTTAGTTCAACGTTGAAATGTGCGATTGGTACACGGCGTGCCGCAGAGCGCTTCTGATGCAAGAGGCCTCAAGAGATCGGATATAAATCAGCCATTTTGTATTTTTTTTACTCAATTTTTTTTTAAATATACTATAATATTAGACTAATAATATATCCAAATATCATTTTTTATAACCTTTCTTTCCATTAAAAAAAATACCCAAAAAACGTTTTTTTTTTTCGCTATTACAGTTACCCCTTAAAAGTTTGGTATTGAAAATACTGATTTATTGTGACGTGTAGGATAAAAATTTTGAGGGTTAACAACAGTAACATTTAAGATATTATTGTGTTTTGATAGCATACAAATTTTCAGAACGAATGCTTTTAAACATAAAAAGTTTTCTGGATTCGTAAAACAAAAGTCTTTTTTTTGGGTTTAACTCAGGCCTGACCCGTTAAAGCCTATTTTCTCACAACATCCTTTTTGGCCTTAAAAATGCTCCTTGCATAACAGCGCTCTATGAAATTACTTTAAACTACAGAATTATGGCTTTTACAATTTAAACACATTGTTACAGCGATTTTTTACATAAATACTGTATACAACATTTGCGTATGAATTGATGAAAAAAATTATGTATCACTTTATGATTTTTGTTAGGAAATGTTGTATATAGTGGTCACATAAAAATTTCTCTGATTCAGGTGGTAAGATGTTTGCTTCCTAAGATGAGGCCGTTCTGAGGTCACGGGTTTGAATCCATGTCAGTCCGATTTTTTCGTCGACAGAAATCCCTTGTCGATTCGGATTTATCGGTGACCAAGATATAACACGATCCCGATCTATGTTTGTATCGTTGATAAATCAAAGTGAAACGATAGCAATTCCCGTATAAAATAAATAAACAAATAAATAATGTAAGAAACAATAAATCTGTAAAGTTTCTGTAATTAAATACTATAAAAATATTCAAATAACAGGATACTTGAAAATGAAATGTTAAGCATGTTAACGTATAAAATAAGCTTCCAGGAACATGAATTTTCATTTCATTAAATGGAGAAATGCATGTATCAATCCGAGCGATGTTAGGTGCGAAGAGTATTTGGCTCGTAATGTAATGAAATGGAAATACCTGTTAAATGTATGTATTTATGACATAATATTAAGCTACTGTAATATATTTAAAGTTCCAAAATAATCTTACACATATTTTTTAATAAAAATATAACCTATCTTTTTCTAATAAAGAATACGACACTAGCAGAAAGAACAGTGTCTAGAATGTTGCCATTATCAGTGTTTAGGTATTCACAGTATCTGGGGTTTTACTGTAATCTCAATCACTATAGAGCACGTTGTGGTACCAGGATTGCAAATAATTGATTAGATTTGTAATTCAATTTAATTAGATATGTATTAAGAATTAGCTGATAGTTGTCTATTAAATTTTAATTGTTAATTACAAAAAAGATTTATTGACAATTATAAATTATTTTTATTAAATATAATTTTGAATAATTTTAAAAATAATTTTTTTATTGAATTAGCTTTTTCAAAGGGAAAATAGGTATTACTGGTACGATCAGAATTATAAGCTGACAAGATATTGAAGCTGATTCAAGACTGTTAAGTACTTCTTTTTGGAATAATAAATTTTTAAAATTTTTTTTATAAAAATTAGAAAAAACTTTCTTTGTTAAATTTGTGTTTGCAAAGAGATAATAGGCATTATTGGTATGATAAACATTATAAATAGATGCAATATTACAGTAAATAGATGAAATTAACAGCTAGTGTGAATTACCTATTTAAAGGTCTGCTCAAGGCCAAGTTCAGCAGCAATATAGTAAGCTGATACAAATTGTCAAAGATGTTCAACATTTGAGTGTAATGATGGTGGGGAGTAAAAATCGATAATTGCCAATATCTCATTATCCTTTAGAGGGCCGGAAAGCCAGTATACTGGCTCAATCCATGATCGATACTTCACACATGGTCAACCCATGATATAAGATATCTTTTTATGTATTTTCTTAGAACTATTACGTGAAAAAATGTCGGCCCTCTAAAGGTTAAGGGGAGGCCTGGGCGAATTTTCAGTCTACTTGGGTGGGTGCGTGCGTGCGTGCATGTGTGCGTGTGTGCTTGTGTGCGTGCGTGCGTGCGTGTACGTGTGTGTATGTGTGTGTATATATGTGTGTGTATGTGTGCGTGCGTGCGTGTGTGTGTGCGTATGTATGAAACCAAAATTAGTATCCACCATAACTCTTCAAAGGAAGCATATCACGCGCTGAAATTTTGCAGGCATATTACATATATGTGAACTTAAGACTGATTAGACTTTGAAGCTAAATGGATAATAATATTAAACTCATTTCACGTTAAACTTATCAAAAATATGTGGGTTTTCATGCAGTAGGCATCATTTCCTTTTGATTGATATATCTATCAATAACTTCGAAGTTAGTTTTGTGATATAGTTAAAAAGTGTTTGTTTTAAAAAGTTGTAATAATAGAAAAATCATTTCTGTCATTTTAAATCTTGAACTCATCAAAATATGTACGTTTGCATAAAGCAAGCGTAATTTCTTTTCAATTGATGTATCTAACCATAACTTTAAAGTTATTTTTGTAAAATAATAACAAAATATTAGTTTACATTGTTAAAATCGAAACAAATTTTTTGTTATTTTATCCGTTGAACATATCAAAAATATGTACCTTTACATAAAGTAAGCATAATTTTTTTTCGATTGATATAGTTAAAAATAACTCTACAGTTTTTTGCGTTCAATGGTACAAAATATCAGCTTTAAAAAATTGTAAAAACGAATTCTTAATCAAAACATTTTTTTTATAACTTCTTAAGGGATTATATCACGCGTGGAAATTTTGTGTTGAAAAACTCATTTTTCAAGTAAAAATATTAATATTTAAAATTTGTAAAAATCAAATAAAATTTTTTGTAATCTGTTTTATTATCTATATAAATAGTTTTTTCAGGCAGAGAATCTAATATACATTTAATGTGTTTGGGTATATTTATTTTGTAATAAACACTTTCTTTGCATATTTTAGTTATTTTTACAAATCCTTCAAAAATAATTTTAAATCTTAAATGGTCTTTTATAATCTTCAAATTATTTATTTCGTCTAAAATTTCCTGCATATTATTGTAGTTGCCAAGCGAAATCATAAGTTTATTAATGGTTTCCGTTACAGTTTCTTCTGTAACATAGAAGTATATAATATAGAATATATTTATTGGCATTGGATCACTAACATGCCCACCATCACTCGATCACAGACACGAGCGCAACTTGCATTCAATCAGCCAGTTCATCGACCCTCGATTTCTCCGAGCAATCACAATAACATCTTGCCACCGGTCAACAAACTTCTTGCTGTTTCTTCATCGATAATTCCGTTAACTGCATAATTTCATTACATTATGTGATCGCTACGAAAACCTTTTTTTATTTATATTAATTGCCCTTGAGAAGGGATGTTACTAATACATCCAAAACGTGGGATTTACAATAAAAATTGATTCGTAGCGATCAATCAACTCTTCTCTACTTTTTACAAGTTTAGCTTTCTTTACACGTAACGACATCATTATGTGGTGTTCCTCGAATACTGTCAAATTCAATGGTAAGAGAATTTTCGTCTCCACTGGTCACAAATTTTCGTATCCACCCATAATTCACTAATTTCTTAGTTTTGTAATTGAGCGTTATGCCTTTAACTTGGCAAATTTCGATTTCACTACCATCTGATTGTTTTTCAATGTATGCGTAAAACGTAGGACCTCCTAAGGCAAAACATTTAATAAAGCTTTTTTCTCCGTAACACTCTAGTTTGTTTGTAAGATAACCCAGTAAAGTGCCTGTAGGAGACTCGTATTCGCTTGATTGTTCATTTGTTACATATATAGTTCGTTACAGCTATTAGTATCATCATAGAGCACACGCTGATCTATCCTTTCCAAAAAGGAGTACAATTTGAGACGTGCTTGTGCTGTATACGCAGCTATAACGACGTTACGTATATCCGATGAATAAAAAGAATCGTCACTATGAAGCCAAGAAGCATAGATATTCGAGTTATTAACACGTAGTACCCCTACTATGTCCATTTTCGCACTGGCCATTAATTCTATGAAACGAGCTTGAGTCTTAACAACTTCAGTTTTTGTAAGATTCCCTCGTTGTCCGAATTTACTCCAAAACGAATTTAACATCAATTTAGCTACAGAACGTAAATCAGGATTTTGTCTATATTTGGAAACTCTAATAAAACATTTCTACTTTATAAAATTCATCATCATACATCTTTTTTGTTTGTTCATCGATACAATCTTATGGTCACCTTGTGGATTCTGCCTATATCTTTAAAAAAGTATGAAATTTACAAATAAGCCACCTTCCTTCAATTTTTGATTATATTTTGTTATGTTGCATTACCAAATTTCAAAAATTTCTAAAATTGCGTATCCTTTCTCAACAGCTTTTTGTAATTCATCCGATACCCATGTTCCATTAAACGAGCGCTCTTCTGCTAATTCATGTGTACAGAAACCTTTATAGCTGTTCTCACAACATGTTCTACATAGCGCAAATAATACACGTCCGTGCATTTTGATATGCAGTACAGGATAATAGAGAATTTTAGATGGTAAAATGTTATACTTGACGATACCATTTACATTTTTAATGTTATTTTCGTTTCCTATCAAAATTTTACATTCCTGACCAACAAAAGCTTTAGGATGGCCAACTGTCAATTTATTGTATTTACAAACATACGGATATACTGAGCAAACGTCTGCGTATTTAATTTTTTCAGAATTTTCTACTTTATACAGTATTGCGCTATTCTCAGTCCGACCACCGTAAAATGCATCTCAGGGATTTAGAGGTTCATGTGAAAAAATTTTTTGCTGCTTTAAAAATTTGTCAATTTGAGGGTTAACTGGATTTTTAGGGACAAAATCGCATTCCCATTTTTCTATTACGTTATAACGAAAACTTCTAATTTTGGCTGATATGGCTTCAGTTCGAGAAATACGATCATCCATCGTTTCATGCGATTTCAATTTCTTATCGCGATTGATACGATAATAACGAGGGCATCCATTAATTTGAAATACATACTTATTATTATTGCCATCATCAAAATACCCATCACTGTATAATCTGCCAATTCCATTTGTGCTTTTGCAAAAGTGCACTCGATTGCCCTTGTTGATTGATTATTTACCAGTCGATAACCGCGAGCTGGTAAAACACCGATTGACCATCGGCGTAAAAACTTTTTCCTAAACACTTTCATACAGGTTGAAGCGATTGTCGCGCATTCGAGAAATAGATTAGTATCTTCTATTGTTTAAAGTATTTCATGAAACTTTAAGCAAGCACGTCTCAGAATATTTATATCAAGTTAACAGTAGGATAAAATTTCTTGTTGAAAACGATATCATAATTACTCTTAGAAGTTTTCTCGTACAATTCTAAAATCTTTTTCTATTTTCTGGAGTCATTGAATCGGGGGATATAATTTAATAATGGTGGTAACGGATCGACATAAACCTGGTTATCAAGTCTATTAAATAAATGCAGATAAATCTCCAAAATGACGGACGAGAGCGCAGGTCCTCCAAGTTATACAGAAGAAATAACATATAAGTGCCATCCAAAGTAAAAGTATGGTCGGTAGTATGCATAATATGTGAAAGTGTCTATTATCTAAGTCACTTTGTTAAATATAATATTATAAAAAGACTAAGTGAAATTTTTGTTAGAATCAAACTAATAATTCTTTATTTGTGAAATAATCAACAGGAATATGAAAATGAGCTATTTAGCTTTGATATTACTGCATTAATTGTTTGATTGCATCAATTTTAAATGCAATATTACCAATTAGTATTTTTAGCGTAAACGGCTAATACTTATATATCCAAGTTTTTTTTTTAATTTTAAAAGTAGATTTGACACTTTGAGATCGTTCTTAACATATCTAAATTAAAAATATATATTTCTTTCAACTTGGTAACCACTTGGGTCTTAAAGGGTTAAGGACGTTCACCGGCTAATTGATTTATTATATATTTGCTTTAAACTTTGACAGAATGTTATTAATAGTACTGTCTATACGCCCGCGAAACTTTGAGAACCACGCCGGTACCAAAAGCGGAATATTCAATGTCAATATTCATGTTGTGAGTCTTAACACATAAGGTATAGGTTAAGCATGTGTTAAAGAGACATTACTACTTATATTACTTTGTTACCTGTGTTATTAATATACCTATATGCCTTATTTCAAGTCTTTTGGGTTGCTTTTAATGTTTTAATATTTTAATTTATGAATTGATGACATTAATTTATAAGTAATGACGTTTAATGACAATTTGAAATATAAATTAACTTTTCAACCTTATTGTCAACGGTGAACTACCTTAAAACTTTCGCGAACTCGTTCAATAAGATCTGTGAAATTCTGAGTATGCATATGTGCATGTATATGTGCATGTGATATGTTTAAACCGTTGTTATATTGCTTTTTTCAACCAATCGAAAAAGTATTATGGAAATTTAACTGTTATATTATTATAATTATTTACATTATACTCGTATCTCTGAAATTTAGTTTTATGTATGAAAATAAATGGATAAAATAATTAAAATTCGAATTTCTCTTATTTTTATAATTCATGCAATAAAATGTATTAGTCAGAAAATATTGATTGACATGCTCCATTATAAAGTACCTGTTCTTCTTCCAATTTCTTATTGCTTCCTCATAGAGGAAGCTTTCTGATGGTAAAAAAAGTTTTGCTAAAAACATGTTAGAAACATGTTTTAAGATACTGGGAATCAAAATACATTATTTTTAGAAAACGTCTGTATGCATGTGTGTCTGTGGATGTGGATCAGCATTACTCTGAATATACACGGTGAAAATTAATATTTCAGGGCTCATTATCTTTTATTTTTTTTAAAGGAAGGCGGCTTAAAAATAATCTATTTTTCGACGTGTTTTTGTTTATTTAGCGGTTTTTCAGTTTATAAGTTTTAGTTTTGCGGATTTTTTGATACCTTAGGAATAATATAATCGATTGAGTGATAATGCATTGAAAAGAGCATAACATTATCTATGTTTTCCGACTCGAAATTTTAACTAAGCTATTTCCCTTGTTCTATTATTCACGCAATCGTAATTTTTTTCAAACGGTTATATCTGTGAAATATAAGAAAAAAATTTTTTGAAAAAAATTGAGTTGATTAGGAATATGGTGAAGAACATTCTGTAAAATCTTTGAGGCTTCATCTTTTTGAAAGGAAAAAAATATTTTTGTAAAAACAAATTATTTTTAGTCAGCTGCGAATACTGGACAAGCTGGACAAGAGAAGAGACTAAAGAGCGAAAAAAATAGTCAATCTCAAGGGATTACCGTTTCAGGAGATGGTTCTTGGAGGAATCGAGGGTACACGTCGCTTTTTGGAGTTGTATCTTTGATTGGATGACTTACTGGAAAAATCGTCGATGTGACTGTAAAATGGTATGCATCACACGCCGATTTATGTCAAGCAAATCATGAAGGTTCATCTGGTAAAATGGAGGTAGATGCTGTTATTGAAATGTTTTCTCGTTCCGACAGTTTCCACATCCTAAAGTATGTGAATTATATTGGTGATGGTGACAGCAAGACTTTCAAAGGCATACTGAATTCTAAACCGTACACTAATTTTGAAGTACAAAAAAAAAGAGTGCATGGATCATGTACAGAAAAGAATGGGAACGCGTCTTCGAAATCTAAAAAAAAAGACGAAAGGCCTTGGAGGAAAAGGAAAATTAACAAATAAGTTGATTGATAAATTAACAATTTATTATGGTTTGGCAATACGGAGGAATCCAAATTGCATAGAGAAAATGAGGAATGAAATCTGGGCAACTCTGTATCATAAAATATTGACCGACGACAATCATCAGCACGATAATTGTTCAGATTCCTGGTGTGCTTGGAAAATCGCACAAGCTAAAGGTTCGTTGAACACGTTTCATCATGAACCGCCACTTCTTGAAGAAGTTTGCGAAGCCATTGAGCCTGTTTATACAGAGTTAAGTCGAGATGAGTTGCTGCACCGTTGCTTAGAAGGTTATACTCAGAACAGTGACGAAAGTTTCAATGCCACCGTTTGGAACTTGGCTCCGAAATCGTACTCGAGTGGCAAGAAAGTTCTGGATATTGCCACTGATATTGCAGTGTGCAATATTAATGATGACCTGAAATGTGTCCTTCGAATTATGAAAGCTCTGGAGATGCATATAGGTCTGCAGGCTTACAATTTTTGTTGTGAAACCGACGATAAGCGCATCAGACACGCTGAGCGCTCTCTGTCCGACGCAGCGAAAGAGGCGCGATCGAACATAAAAGCGATAAGAAAATAAGACTAGGAGAATTTGCATTTCGAAGGGCAGCTTTATGGTCCTGGCATTGCAGACTAACGGTAAAATTTTTTCTTTAAATGATTTCCTCATTTTTTTACGCCCGAAACTGATTTTGAAACTTTAAGTTGATTTTTCTCGAAACGAGTTTTTCTCAACGGGCACGCAGCATAACTTGAACAGTTTTCATCCGATCCATTTGAAATTTTACCGTAACTTAATTATTATATTTCGAAGCGAATCACATAGGGGATTTTTAATAAATTGATTTAAACAATTTTTATAAACAAAAACGTGCCTTTTTTCATGAAAATTTTTAATTTATTTTCAATTCACTGCCAAATTTGCAAAAATCAATATTTTAAAAATCCCCTACGTGATTCACTAGCTATTAATATAAAGAATAAGTGCATTTTTTTTCCAGGTTGAAATGTGCGATTGATACAGTGCGTGCCGCGGAGCGCTTCCGATGTAAAAGACCTCAAGAGATCGGCTACAAATCAGCCATTTTGTATTTTTTTACTTAATTTTTTTTTAAATATACTATAATATTAGACTAATAATATATCCAAATATCATTTCTTTATAACCTTTCTTTCCATTAAAAAAAATACCCAAATAAACGCTTTTTTTCGCTATTACAGTGGTGTTACCCCTTAAGGGTGAATAACCTATTTCCGCTATATCGCAAACGTTGAACTTGATGCGTTCCCACCATTTCTTTTGTATCCACCCCATTACTCGCACTGTAGTAGCATCCCGTAAGTATGTTCGTAGTGTTCATAGTGCATTGCCTACTTCAGTGTAAGATAGATAAGCTGAAGTCCATGCTAATCCGTGGTAACAGCCTTCTAACCATACGTTCTCTTTTTAATACTTGTCTGATAGTCTTCGTCAAGGATAAGGATATTTTTAGAAAAGTAGCACAGGCTCGTTATCGTAATTGAGTGTAACTATTGCCAGTTCTTTGATGATAAAATCATTTACTAGCTGCTTAAATCCCACCATGGCCACTGTGCACTTCATCTTGAAAAGAAATGATTTGTCACATACGAGGATTTCTTTATACCATTACCTCTGACTACTACTTATTTCTCCCTCCCGCTTTTTCTCTTACAGAATGGTATCTGCATTCGATAAAAATGACTGCAAAGTGTGTGTGTGTGTGTGTGTGTGTGTGTGTGTGTGTGTGTGTGTGCGTGCGGGCGTGTATGTGTGTGTGAGAGAGAGTAAGTATATAATATGTGGTCATGTGTATACCTGTGTGATAATCTAACAACATTTGACGGATTGAACCATCTTTTATTGTACTACAAATTACCAAAAAGTAAATGCAATTTAATTTTTCATTCACATTTATATATGTATGTAGTTGTATAGATTATGTGCAGCAACATGCCATTAATCTTGACGGCGATTATAAAAAACATGCAGCATGCTAGAAAAATGATTCTAATTCCTCAAGAATCCATAGATTATGTGCAGCAACATTCATCATCTTATGGTTGCGAGGATAATTCAAATTTTAAAACGGTAAACACCAGGCACATCGTTGACTAGACTAGACGAGGTGATTAGTAAAATGTTAAATTCTTAAACTATTTCCGATGAACGTGAAAAATACACAATGTACCAGCAGTTTTTACAACGCTATAGGTACTATAAAAGAAAAGTATGATACAATGTATGACTGTACACGGAATATAGCAAATACTGTATACGGTAATATACAACGTACATAGTAGAGCCAGGTAGTCGAAGAGGGAAGAGAGGAGGTGAAGGACAAAGAGTTTGATAACCTCTTCATACATAGCGTACCGCCAAGATATCAATCAGTAGCAAAACAACTTGTTTAACGATTGCGAAACTTTAACAATATTACCTGGGATACACAAGGTGTAATAACTATCAATGGCACTAGCATTCAAGGGAATATCATGGATTTTGTAAACGATGCTGCAAGAAATAGAAAAAAAGATTTATCAACAGGATGTTTAGTTTGTGCATGTTCTTCGAGAAGCAGGGATACCTCATGCATGTATACTTAACGACCAGCTTTGGAATATCATTAAGGGGATGTCGGAGCTAAAATCGTGTATTTTCTTTTAGTGATCACTTTTAAAATATAGAATGCAGGGAAACCTTAAGAGCAGAGCACCGTAGTGCTTTTTATAATAAAGCTTTTGCATGCAAGATAAAGTTGATCTGATGAGTTATTTTTCTGATTAATTGGAAATACAATAGGGTGTTTACGCATTGAAACCTAACCTCAAAATTGTAATCATACCAAACTTTTGCTAATAACTTCTTTTAATGTAATTTTACAGTAAGATTTAGAGCTGAGCACCGTAGTGCTTACTATAATAAACCGATCTGTACAAGATAAAGCCAGTCGGACTTGTAGTTTTTACAAACAATTGGAAATACAAAATAGGTCGGACAGCAAAGGGAGGGGGGGGGGGGGGGCGGGGCTCTGACATCCCCTTAATAAAGAAACGTTGTTATAAGCCCAATACTAGGCTCTTTCGCGCAGCTTAGAATAGCTGTATTTAAATTTTCGTGCCGTTGCGCGGAGCTCCCGGCAGCATAGTTTGCCCACCGCCGCTAGGCGACGTTGCCTCTCCCGCAGTAGGAGTAGCGCAGTGAGGCGCATATAGGGCCGGTCGGAAAGGAACTCAGCCTGTTCCTCCTCCCTCGTGACTCTCACTTAAGAAACATACCTAGTAACGCCTAGAGACGGCTACAGGGTTAGTTACTCAAGTTCGAGAATAAATCACGATTTTGTTCAATTAAACAATTTGTTTAATTATTTTTTCCACTCTTTTTCCTCCACTTCCATATATACCTATACAATGAGCTTGTCTCATCGGCGATGAATGTCGCCGGGCTGCTCCTCTCGGAGCAGCTCTAGGCTCGTAGAGAACTAGGTAGAGGGCTCAGTGCTGTGTCCTCCCTCTACCCAACGAGGAAGTCAGGCAAACAACGACGCGGGATTCAACCTCCGGAGGACGATGAGCGCCGCCAACGCTCCAAGCGCTCCTAGCGCTCCATGCGGGTGTTCTAGCACCGCCACCTTCGAGAGAAGGACGATGCATTCATCGGTCGATCATCACCTCTGGAGGCAACCACGGCCCTGCCGACACGTCATTCTCTGCTTAGCGACTTCACCAGAGCTATCGGACGTAGCTGTACACGTTATCTTCCCGCTCTCTCACCATGCCACCTAACTATAATTTACATTATGAAAAAGAAGGTATAAATACTAGCTCTACGACCACGTCGTCGTCGGCAACGATGATGACGTCGACGATAAAAGAGGGTGGCAACCGCCGATACAACTACAATTATTAATCCACAAAGAGGAATAAACAAGATAATAACTGCTGTATATACAGGCCGAACTCCTGCTACACATAACAAAAAGGTACCCATTTCCACCAAAAGTAAATATACTTAAATGAGGACGACTCAGTAAGGAATTGATGAATTAAACTCTGCTACCCTCGGAAAAAAGGTTGATGAGGTGGAGGATTAGATTGTAAAGAGCAGTGTGATAGATTCTCTAATCCACTTGGTAAAATTTTAGTTACATTCTCCAGGGTACCGATTTTAAGGTCCTGGTACATGTTTGATCTGTTCAATCATTACACTTACCCTCACAAACATACACACACAAACTTACACGCACGCACGTACACACACGTACACACACACTTCGTACTACTTTTATCGAAGGTAGATACAATTGTACAAGTGGTAATGTAAAGAAACTTGTATGAACTTATTAAATAAAGAGAAAATGAGGGGGTAAATCATTTCTTTTCAAGTTGAAGCACGCAGTGGCTATGGGGGGTTTTAAGTAGCCAGTAAATGACTTTATCATCAAGAAACTGGCGATATTTCCACTGAACACTGATAGCGAGCCTCTCCTACTCTTCTTAAAAAATCCTTATCCTTGGCTAAAGCTATCAGACAAGTATGAAAGAGAGAACGCATGATTAGAACGCTGTTACCATGGATTAACACTTTCACTGACAGTGGGACGTATACGTCCCACCTTTTCCCTCTCGGTTTTTTCAGCATTACAGGTCTATTTTCGCTTTATTACGTATGCAATAAAGATTTTATACTCCTAAGTACCTATGCTACGCTATCTTGGATAAATATAAACCTACCTACGATAAGTTGTATAAACTTAAACCTTTTTAAATATTCTTTCTGAATCTTACATGTACTATTATAATTCCACTAAATACCAAGCAATCGATGAAAGCATGATTAAGTGCAAAGGCAGAAGCTGTATGAAGCAGTATATGCATATGAAACCAATCAAAAGACGCTATAAAGTTTGGATTAGAGCTGATGACAAACCAAAAAAATATTTAGGCGAAAGAGTTATTAAGGATTTGTCCCGTGCTCTGATAAATATAATAACCACTTATATTTAAACTTTTTTATCAGTGTAGATTTGATGAAAACTTTACTAGATTTTAGCATGTAGTACAGTCAGAAGTAATAGAGCTGGTTTATATAAAGATATGGAAACTAGAGCAAACGAATTTCAAACGTCGGATAATGGTATTCGATGGATAAAATGCATCGATAAAAAATCAGTTAATTTCTCATCTAATTTTCACGATCCATCGGTTATGTCAGAAATAAATTGAAGACAAATGATGGATCCTTAAAAACAGTCAACTGTCCACAAATGACCTAGAATCACAAATGAAATCATTTTATGATATCCGTAGAAAAAGCAGAAAGTGATCGCATAGAGTTTTTTGGCATTGATGTAACCCTGATAGATCATTTTATTCTATATAGACGTCAGTTTCCTAATAGTACTATTCTACTCAAAGACTTTCGACTGTCAATTGTTGATTATTTATTTGGAATATGCGAATGTTCGAAGCGCGGTAGACCAGCTGCCAAATTATCTCCCACTAATTATAAGGCAAAAGTATACTGAAATAGTGCGAACTTCTGCAGGACCTCACTTTCCTACTGCTTTCTTTGAAGGTCGTAGGATATGTGAATATTGTAATACGTCGAATAATAAAAAAAGATGGAAATTTTATTGAAAAACTTGCAATATACCATTGTGCATTAACGCACAAAATAATTGTTTAAAATTTTCATAAATAAGATTATGCAGTAAGATTACTGCATGGTCGCAATATTACATCAGCCGTACTAAATTTTGTAATTCCTATCTTACATCTGTGATATCCAAAAGCCTGCTACATACTAATTTCGATTACAGTAACACAACAATCTTTAAATTCACAAATGCATAATCACCATATTGCACCGCCAGAACAAGATTCTAACGACTCAAAATTCTACTTTTTTTTTGTAAAACGAAGCGAATAACGTCCATTTTTCATTAGCTAAAACTTTTTTAATTGAATTTTATTATTTTATTATAGTTTCTTAGCCTTTTTCAACTATTCCTCGAAGTGTATTATAGGCTTTTATATTCTTATAAGCTACTTTTTCTACAAAAATCGAGTGGAAAAAATATTGAGTTATCGTAGTCTTGTACTGAGGGTGCGATATTGGACCCGCCATATTGAATTTTATAATTTTTACCTTAAATTAGTAATCTATCACTTAAAGCCATATTCTGCATACTTTTAGATACATCGAATAAAAATCCTAAAATTTAGTACTAAATTTTCACCATTATGAATCCGCCATACTTAATTTTAAAATTTTTACCTTAAATTAGTGATTTGTGATCTTGAAAACCGAATTGTGCTTAGTTTTTAGATACATCGAGCTCAAATCCTTGAATTTTGTACAAAATTATTGATATCTTGAATACGCTATTTTAGATTCTTATTCTGACCACAGATTCATAATCAGTCACTCGATAACCTAACTGTACATAATCGTGGTTTGGGAGAAGGAGCTTTTATGTTGATAAAATTGAACTAATGATTGAAAAATTAATTTAAAAAATATATAGTAGAGCTGTTGAACTTTGGAGGGCTTTGAATATTACTTTGTTGTTTGTCAATCTTCAGAAGTTTGACAAAGATACCATTAACTTAAATTCAAAATGCAAAAATGGAATACAAAACATTTTGCAATTTTTATGTATATTATACAATAACTGTTTTGAACGTACGTTAATCTAATATTGTCTTTACACATTTAATTTCCTTTTAACTTCTAACATATGTGCCTAGTTTTCCACAATTTCTGGATAAATCGAGCCAAAATTCTAGAATTTCATGCCAAACAGTCGCCATATTCGATCCGCCATTTTGAATTTTCCAATTCTAACCCTATATACGTGATCAGCGACCTCGAAAACCTAGCTGCACTAATTTTTTTATAAATTAAGCCAAAATCTTGGATTTCGTGCAAAATAATTGCCATATTGGATACGCCATTTTAAATTTTCTTATGCTGACCACAGGTTCGTATTCAGCAACCTCGAAAATGTAACTGTACTTATTTCTGGATAAATCGAGCCAAAATCCTTGCAATTCGTGCAAAATAATTGCCATATTGGATCCACCATTTTGAATTTTGTTATGCTGACCACAGTTTCGTGATCAGTAAACTCGAAAACTGAACTGCACTAATTTTTGGAAATATTGAGCCAATATTGTAGGATTTTAAAGAAAATAGTCGACATATTGGATCCGCTAATCTTAATGTTCAAATTCTGACCCCGGATTCGTAATCAACGACCCCGAAAATCTTTAAATACGCTGAGATAGTCACAAATAGTACAACAGAAAAATGTGCCCCTGGAAGGGTTAACATGGACTTCAGGTAATTTACCTTATACTGAAGTGGGCAATGCACTAGGAACAGCTTTATGGTCTAGTTGAATTAGCCCCTAAAACCCTCAAATTTAGATGTGATGAGGTGGTTTAATTTTTGCAGGAATTAATAATGTATAGAAAGATGTTCTGTGGGTGCACCACCTAAAAAAGTTGTCCTATTTACGGCAAATAAATCAAAATATGCTCCTAATACCGAAAATACAATTTGACGCTACTTGACGATGCATCAAAAAACCTTTTAACATAAAAGATCGTAAAATGACGCTTCTTTTCGCTCAAAGATCATCTCGCTCGGATATATAGATCCCCAGATATTAAAGCTCAAAGTTGAAGGTTGTTTGCTTATAAGGGAAAATCTCCAGAACTTCTAACTTTCTAATGTTGAAAATGAGGTCAACTTAAATTAGGAGTACAGCTCTAGTTTTTTCACACAACTTCTCGAGACTATAAACAATTAATATTTGCCCAAGAACAAGCCCAAAACAAGGGCCTACCGAATCTAAAATGATTTATCAAATACGGCAAGTTAGAATTTCCATGTATATATTTTTTCTTGAAAACAGTTCTAAAACATTTGTGCAGCTATTTTTATTTTTGATCCTTAAATTAAACATTTGTATTGCGTTAATGTTATTTTACAAATTACGTTGCTCTTAATGATTCACTTAAAGTGATTGGTAATGGTTTGGTAGAAGGTACAACGAAAGACAATGATGCGTAACTATTCACTTCTGATTCCGAGAGATCCATTGAGGAGGATGAGGATTCAAATGAGGTCAAAGAATTACATTCCCTTAAAGGACAACAAAAATTGTATGCTTTAATTGAGGGATTTTATTATAGTTTGTTTATAGATTAAAATATGCATTGATTAAATTTAAATTATAAATTTGGCTTGTTGAAATTAACAATTTAAACGTTTAAATTGACTAATTGTACCTCTCAGACGACGAAAACACTTTTTCTACATTATATTTCTTTCTCTGTTCACTCCTTTTTTTAAGCTCTCTTACTCTTCAATTCGTTTGTGCTTTAAGCACTCTTTCTTCTTTCTCACTTTTACTTCACTCAAAACAGGTCTCATGATTGTAAAATGCAAAGAAACTTCTTCTCGTATTTGTATTATTCAGTATTGCTAGTTGCAATAAGAGGTTATGATGTTTAAACAAACGCGCATTGCGGACGGTGCGTTGCAGACGGCGCGTTGTAGATGCGACAAATCGATGTAAATTTGCTATTTTATTAATATATAATAGTGTTTTAGGTATAATGCAAAGCTATTTCTCAATAGTTTATCAAATACTATATTTTGGTCATTTATTTCATCGATTTTAATTAGTATTAAAATTTAAATATTTAATTGTTATTTAAATTTTGGGCATTATGTTTACTAAAATAACAAAAAGGTATTATAATACAACATAATACTGTTGATGTATTTCACCCATATTAAATACTTTTTAATTCAATTACTATTTATTAAGTTATTCTTCGTGTTGTGGATGTGACACCAAAAACGTACGACAATTTTCAAATAAATTTAGCTCCGATTTTATGAATAAAATGAAAATATTATCAATATTATCTTATTCTTTGATTATTTCTTAGGAAGAAATAACTTTTTTCATATTTTTATCAGGTCAATTTTTGATTGATAAATTTAATTAATTTACGATAGAAAGTAAACATAAAAATGTAATAAGCAATAACCTTAGACTTTAAACAATAACATAACTATGTGATTAACTACGTGAATCAGTTTAATACAGTTAAAATATAAGAAAAGACTGATTGAAACCTCGAGTCATATAGGTTAAAGGTTTGGGAGATTTCCCCATAAGCTATTGGTAGTGCAGCCATTTGGAACACGGTATTCGATAGCTCTTTACAAATATATTTTCAATACTTTGAGAATCACCATATCTGAGAATTATTCATTGTGGCGTTCTTTCTGAACATCTAAAATTTATCAATTTACAACCAAAAATTTTTTTCAATCTTAAAATTGCCATAACTTTTGACCACATTATCCCTAAAAATTTTTAGACCCGTCCAATTAAAGGTCTTGATGTCAGCTGTCATATAAAACTATAAGTAAATAGGTGTGATGTACATTACATAGATTAAATTACGTCAATTTACTTTAGTACTATGCTTTTTTACATGAAAAATGTAAGCTAATAGTCAATTATTTCTTAGAATTGATCGTAGACGTATGTGCCAATGAAAAATATATTACAAAAAACGTCCAATTTCCATGTTATAATGGAAAATGTCGATGCTTAAAGGCAAGGGTTAGAATAAAAAAATATTTTAGAGGTGCAAAAGTAATTATTTAATATAAAGATTTAAGATAGGGGGCAGCAGGGCCGTGATGTTTAGATTCGGAAATAACAAAAACCTAAATATATATACATTTTATTTATTAAAATCGCCAATTTTCATACATCATTATTAGATCACCTACTTTTATAAGGAATTTCGGAGAATCGATTTCAGTTTCATATTCGATTTGTATTACATCGAACCCAATGAAACTCACATCGGTGCTGAATCTATAATCAACATTCATCTCTTAATTTGATTCCAAATCTACGTCAACATCCACTGAATTATCGACGTTTTCTTCTAATTTGTTGAATAATAGAAATCTTTCATGTATTTTACAAACACTGACGTTAATTGAAAATCCGTGTAGATTATCGTGTTCGGCTCATTATGTTGCACGTGAAAAATCATGTTAATACATGCAGTAGAAGCCGAGATATTGAAATGTATCGATTTCAATAGCGCGGGGGCGAAACTGCAGGAAAGCTGCGCTAGCCTCGTCGCGGGTTCTTCCCACCACTGCATTTTCGCGCGTCGGTGGCAGGTTTCACTGCTCCGGCAACACTCTTATTTAAATTATACATATGATGCACATATTTTAATAATACACCAAACTGTATAGAAAAAAATAATTGAATAGAGCGACCGAATACCGTATTCCAAATTGCTCCACTACCAATAGCTTATGAGCAAACAACCTTCATTTTTTGCAACTTTAAACCTATTTTGCAATTGCTACTGGTGTTGCATATCGGGATTTCGAACCAAGCCTATCTTGCAGAAAATTTAATGAGTAACATTTTGGTCCTGGTACATTTTTCTCTAAAATCAGTAGTTTTCGAGATAATTAGGTAAATCTGAGAAATAATGAGTGCATTTTCGGTATTAGGAACACATATTGATTTTTCCTGCAACTTTTCTGGATGGAGCACCTCCAAAAAATCATTTTGTATGTTATTATATACCGATTCCCGCTAAAATTAGACCACCTCGTCACATCAGTCCGGATGGCTAATTTGCCTGGACTGTTACGGGACACTACTACAGCGCTAGTAATGGGGTCAATACAAAATAAATGGTTGGAACGTTTCAAGTTCAACGTTTGCGATATATCGGAAATGAGTTATCCACCCTTGGATAAATTAAAGTTGGTGACGATTTCTTCTCACCACAACGAAGGGATCATGTACAAGGAAGGTTGTACATTATTGGAAAGGAAGAGTTCTATGAATTGAAAAGAAACCTCATAAATATACAAACTTTCTTTCATTTTATGTTCATAATTCACCTCTGTTAAGGGGTAATACCTCTCTAGGATTTAAAAAAAATCTTTTTTTTTGCTTAAACAATACTTTAGGGTCATAAAAACAATATCCAATTGGTCCTATGGTAAAAAAATGGAACAGCTTCTATTTTCAATTTTGCCGCCACACCTCGGAGTGTGCATTTAGAGCATATGCGGTACCGTTCCGACTTTTTGCTTTTATCTGTTGAAATATTAAATACCTGGCTTACTTACAAGGTAAAAGGTCATTAGGTTATCTTTCGTGGTCACCAGGATGCGTTGATACTATAATATACATATACATATATTATATGTACACTATAATATACGTGTATGTGTGAGTCAGTACAGCTGCGAAGTGGCGCCGAGTCAGACGCTCCGATTTGTTTTGCCGTTGATCTTTTTATTTTTTATATAAATAATCATCAAAATAAAGTTGTTTTATAGTGAATTATCAATAATAATCATACACTAAACAAAATGAGTGATAGAAAACCTCAATACAGTGGAAAGAAGTCCGGACGGGGAGGTACCTCCAATGCCAAAAAACGGAGCATTTCAAACCGCGATCCGCCACTGAAGGCAAAAGCTACTGGAGATTTATCAAACTACACGCACAAAGCACCGTTATCTCAAGAAGTTTATGAAGCGATTTCTCCTGTTTATGAAAAGTTAAGCAGTGACGATCTTCTTACACGTTAACGCAACCGTGTGGTCTATGGCACCTAAATCTTCCTCCAGTGGCAAACATGTACTTGATATAGCAGTATACATTGCTGTAGGTATCTAAAATTATGGTCTGTCAAGTATCTAAAATGATGGTCTGTCAAGTATCTAAAATGATGGTCTGTTAAGTATCTAAAATGATGGTCTGTCAAGTATCTAAAATGATGGTCTGTCAAGTATCTAAAATGATGGTCTGTCAAGTATCTAAAATGATGGTCTGTCAAGTATCTAAAATGATGGTCTGTCAAGTATCTAAAATGATGGTCTGTCAAGTATCTAAAATGATGGTCTGTCAAGTATCTAAAATGATGGTCTGTTAAGTATCTAAAATGATGGTCTGTCAAGTATCTAAAATGATGGTCTGTCAAGTATCATACGTCTGATGCAAAATTTGGGGATGAAAATAGGGCCAAACTGCAACAACTTCTGCGTAGAAGCTGATGAGCGTCGCATCAAATTTAAAATCAGTCAGGAAGGAGAAAGAAGAAGAAAATATCTATTTAGACGGCCAAAATGTACGGTGCAGGCCGATTAAAGGTAAAACGAAATTTTGTTAAGAGTTAAGTACTTGTAAAACTTTAAACGCATTTTTCTCAAAAATACTTTTTTTCAAAGTGGGCGGAAACGCTGCTCGAAAACCGCTCGATCGATCGCTTTCAAATTTTTACTGTAGCTTCACACTCGCATTATCTAAAGAAGTACACTCCCGTTTTTTGATTAAACTAAAATTATTTTTTTTATAAACAATTTACTGCGAATATTTTCGTTGAAAAAATAAAAATTTTGTAAAACTAATGCCATTTAAAAAAAACATCGATGTAAAAAAACCCTATGTACTGCTATAGCCAATAACATATACCTTATGAAAAAATTTATTTTATGTCTAGCTCTCATACTTTCGGAGTTACGATTCCGCCCGTGGAGGTATAAAAAAAAGACGTTTTTGGAAAATGACTGACGCCGGCATTTTGTTTTAAAAATTCAATTAAAAAATTTTTTTTTGTACTTCAGTATGTGTTTTATTAAACTCTGAAAAAAGAAATCCGATCCCTTTACCCATATCCTAAAAAAAAATTATCAAAGTTAGGCTTTTTCCATGGCTCTAGAGTGGTGTTACCCCTTAAGACGAATCAGAATCAGTGCACCACAGGTGTAGTTATCTTTCCGACAATAAGAAACAAGAAGAAAAAAAGATACTTTTATAACGGGATTTTTACCTCTAAAATACCAGCGATGTATTAATACGAGAATTGAGCATGAATAATATGGGACTCGGGTAGAGTCAAGTATGACACAACTTTTAGCACAAAAATGAGATATATTGTAATATAGGATAGAAGTACACTAGCAGACGTGCAGTGTCCGGTTTTCTCGCAGGTACGTAACCGGGAGAAAAGAATACCGCATGAGAGAGAGAGAAAGAGATAGAGAGAGGCTCAATGCCGAACAGGCACTCATAGTTGCTCGGCGACTCCGTTATGTTCGCACACCAGGAAGCTGATCGGTAGGGTTGTCCTGGTGTTGGCGAAGCTCGCCGTCATCGCAGCTTCTCACACACGTCACGATCTGCGCGTGGTCTCGCATAATCCCTCGCATCGGGACTCGTACACGCGCTCAATCCAACAGGCGTCTGCTTTTCTCGCTATCTAAAGCGTCTGTACTCTCTCGCGCCTAAAACTCATGGCACTCTAATCGCGGTTTCCGCGACTTTCTGTCTGATAATTTAGTACATGTTTTATATGTGACAGAGAGAGAGAGAGAGAGAGAGAGAGAGAGAGAGAGAGAGAGAAAGAGAGAGAGAGAAAGAGTGTGAGAGAGAGAGAGAGAGAGCGAGAGTATGTGACGAGCAGTAATTTCCTGTTATACACCCGTACCCTAGACACTGCTAGCCGTAGGTATGCCAGCTCGAGATCTACTGCGCTCTTTTCATAGATAAAAAAAGAATATGATAAAATTATACTCAAAATTATTCAAAAATTCATGACAATAAGAACATAATAAAAAAGAAAAGAATTTTAGATAAATAATCATTTTCAAAAATAATTGTGCAAGAAAGGTAATTTACAAGAAATACGAAGAAAAAAATATCTTTTTCTCTATTGGTGGTCGGAAGAACTTCCATGGCGTATATCGCATATCCATCCCGCCGCAATAAATAGTCACGATCCTAGACCTAAGTATTTACCCTTTTGGATCGCGTACGTTGGGAAGATACATCGCTATGAGGTGCTGGGGGTTTTGTAGACCCTTTTGGTCTCCCTCGACCTCTCTTAGGTTTATGATTCTCGATTTCCGCAGACTCTGCGTTGAGCTCAACGATTACATTGCGTACTCTAGTTGGTCGTTTTCCTACTCGATTCCTGACGATCCTACCTTTGCGCTTGACTAAGACACGTATTTGACGCTGCCTACCAGGCTTTTTCCCTACCACTAACGGCACATTGTTCGCTCACGATTTGTCTGGCTTAAGTTTGAGGTTACTTGGTTCCTCGCCGTCCTTTGAAGTTTCTTCTACAACCTCAACTATGGAGTCGGAAGGCATAGCATCGTCGTCAAAGTACGGTCTCAAATATTTTACAAAGATTTGTTCCATCTTGTTCTAAAACTTGTTAGTCAATTGGAAGGTATTATAACCTTGTTTATCAGATATCACGTATGACCCAGTATATTTAGAGGCCCATTTAGCAGTAATTCCTTGTAGCGCACATGAAAGAATGCGATTACGCCGCAATACTTTCTCGCCAACAGTATATTGCATATCTCTGCTGCTAAATCTCGTACTTTTGCAGTTTATTCATGCACTTGTTCCAATTCTCTAACGCAGCTGTCTCTGCATCTTGAGCTGCAGCGAGTTCTTTTTGCAGCCGCAATGTACTTGGAGGTAAAGGGTTGCACCCAAAATTTAGAAAAGCTGGTGACAATTCCGTAGATTCTTATACGGCCATATTATAGGCAAATACTAGCGCGGGGATATGCAAATCCCTAGTACTATGGTTTTTCTCTATGTACGACGTGATGGGGATACACTTCACCCAGCGAATGAAAAGGTCCATGAATACTAACAGGTATTCATAACCGCGCGGTGTACGAGAGTTAGAGTCCATAATATTTCCAGATACTATCTTCCACGGCCTCGTTACAATACACCGGCCCATGAGTCCAGCCGGTACCAATTACACCGCTTGCCACTGCCGGCATACTGCACAGTGACGCACATAATTTGCAATGTCCTTATAAATTGACGGCTAATAATATAACAATGCAATACGCTCATATGATTTTGCGCATCCCAATTGTGCAGCTGTAGGCTGCCCTTCGTGTAGGTCTTGCATCCGCTTTTCTTTGGTAGGACTAGCTTCCAAGCATCCTAGTCCTCTAAAAGATCTTCGATCGAAAGATCTGATCGATAATAATACAGTGGGTTGCCAACTATTTTCCAATAGGGATGCTCTGCAGGGTTGGCGCGAACTTTCTCTTTCATTGCCAGATACCAGGCATCACTAGTATCCTCGTCTGGGCAACTGACTGACGAAACTGGTACCTCTGACTTATCCTCGTACATGCGAGATAATGCGCCTGGCACCCAGTTTTGAGTGCCTTGCCTACACTCAACCTCGAAGTCATAGGCAAGCATTTCAAGAGCCCAGCGTGCCAAGCGTGCGGTGGGGTTCTGAATATATTATAACCATTTCAGACTACTCCGTAATGTCCGTAATGACTTTTAAGTGATAATTCCTTTCCATTGATGTCAACGTGCAGCTAGTAAAGCACAACACGTACTCAACTCCATCAATAGTTTGTGTGAGCACCGTTCCTACTCCAGTGTCGCTAGCATCGGTTTGTATGGCAAACTGATGGTCAAAAGAGGGACTGTGCAACACATGAGCATATGCGATAAGCGCTTTAATCTATTCGAACGCATCATTGAAAAATTTCCTGTACCACGGCGCCATTCCTAGGATTCGTCGAAGATGTTTAAGATTTTTCGGAGCAGGAAACTCCCATACTGGGGCGATCTTTTCTGGATCCGGCCGGAATCTATCTCGGTTCACGAGAACCCCCAAAAATCTAACTTCACTGCGGCAAAACTCGCTTTTCTCAAAATTGATGGTGAGACCCGTGCCAATAATTCCACGGAGAGTATACTCAAGCCATATTAAGTGCTCTTCAAATGTATCTGTTATTATAATCATATCGTCCATAAACGAATAGGCATACGGCTCAAGTTCAGGACCGATAATTTTGTCGCTTAATTCTTGGAACGATGCAGGCCCACCGGATACTCCATATGGGATAGAGCAGAACTCAAATAGGCCAAGGCCTGGCACTGTAAATACAGTCAAGTGTCGTGATTCTTCATCTAACGGCACTTGATGATATGCAACTGCTCAAATCAATACTGGATATAAACGTGCTTTCTGCAGCTTTCGTAGAATAGCATCCATGCAAGGAACCGGATACGCAGGCACTCTAGTCACTCCGTTTAACGTCTTATAGTCGACGTAAAAGCGGTAAGAGTAGTTTTACTTGAGTACCATTACCACTGAGCTCGACCAATCGCTATTGGATCTTCGAATGATCCCTTCTTCCAGCATCTTATGCACCTGTGCATGCATCTCTTCTTCAAGATTCTTTCAGACTAGGTAGTATCTTTACATTAAAGGTCGCGCTGAGCCTCATCAATCTTATATTTGATTAAATTGGTGCGACCTAAAGGCATTTTGCTCTTTGGCAATATTAAATCCAGCATGTCTTGCAATTGAAAGCGTTGCACATCTGAAACGTCGGCAAGTCCAATGGATAAGACAGGGATTTGCTCATCTATCCCTACTGCCGCTACCTCGAGAGGGAGAAGTTCCTCAATCTCTCGGTTAAAATCTACACCGAGAAGACATCCTTCTGGTAACTCGGGTACCCTGAAATAAATAATAGGTTATCCCAACTCGACAGTCAAGCAATATCTGCCGTACTCAATTTAGTAGAGATAGAGTTTAGTAAACACTAATGAACTTTTGAGCAAAAGTATATTGACACCTATAAAAGTAGATACTGTTTGGTTTCATAAAGTTGATATTGCTTTTTATTTTTTTCAGTGTAGGATAACAACCTTTAAGTGGCATCATACATTACCTATATCGAATTGTAAATCGACATATCCGATAACAGGCGAAATATGACCGTTTGCCATTCGTACATCGGGTCCTTTACTTGGCGCAATCTTTGTATTACACGCTGCAGCAATCTGCAAATCAAGTGGTCCAATATATCTACGTGCAGCACCTCGATCGTGCAGTGTACGCATTCGGAACCCACCAGCGAGAGTAGTCCCTCTGTATATTAGGGGCTGATTCCTCAGAAGCGCCATTCCCATTGGGAAATACTGTAAGCTTTCCCTCCGTCGCGAAATTAACGTACGATAAGTTAGTGCAGTATCCTCACTCAACGTCGGAATCGATGTTCAAAATTTTCGGTAATAAAGCTGTGACGTGTATTTCACGTCCCAATGATATTAAATACGGGCAGTCAATCGCGACCAAGTCACCCGTCACCAGAGCCGAGCATTTTCATATTAATTAGTATTGTTATTAATGGGGGGATTGTTATTTATTTGTTGAGGGAATGAGGATAAGGAGTCGCGACCGAGGAAGGCCGCAGAGCGGCACACACACGCACACACCCATACCAGCGGCACCAGCTGATCGCCGCAGCGACGACTGCTCGGAGCGAGCAACGGCGACGAGCCTACACACACATGCACAGCACCAACATCACTGCACACTGTACGCGCGACCCTCTCTCTCTCGCTTGCTCTTTCTTCCTCGCCTCTCGAGGATGATGAGCCGCTGCCCGCGCACACACATACACACACGCGCGCGCGACCGCCCTCTCTCCCGATGCACGCAGACGCGGGAGGAGAGAGGATTCACAGCGGCAGCGGCGGCTTCCTCGAGGCACACCATCTCGGCTGTAGCCACGAGAGAGAGAGAGAGAGAGAGAGATACCGACACGGCTGTCGGCAGAGGGGAGAGCCAGCAGCCGCCGCGCCGCGAGCCGCATGAAGCTGCCGGCCTCTCCTAGCGTAGGCCGACGCGCGCACGTCGCCGCTGCCAACTGTGTTGGTCCGGCAGCGACAAAACCGAAAGCGCCCGATATAGATATACACGCCGGGTTGCCCGCGTGTGTGTATCTAGCAATTCATATTGCCCGCGCTGTGTGGACAGGGCGGCATTCGCGGAGCGGGCCAATGAGAATTAGCGACTCAAATCACCTCTGACTTGGCCTTGATTTTTGCATCTAGGGAAAATCAAGGCTAATCACCGTAAAGAAAGGGGCGGAAGCAAGAAGTGTGTGAGCTGAAGTTGTGCGAGAAGAAAAGCCAAAATTTCGGGAGAGATTTCCGCCCTCTCCGATTTTGAGCATTGACTGCCCGCCCGTCGTAGCTTTCAGACGCACGTCGCGCGCACCTCTCACGTTTTTTTTGTAAGACCGCGAGGACATCATCGGCGAGGAGAAAGAGTAGTGGTGGTTTGGCGAGATTAGACCAGAGGAGCGCAACGAGAAAATCGGCAGGATCTCCCTGGTCGCGCAGGAGATTCGAGACGCGCGCTAAAGGAGACCACAGGGATTTCTCGGGCCACGCGGGGTTCGCGAATTAGTAGCGACCACGAGACAACGACGTCGAGACTTGTAGCGCGGCGACTACAGTCAAGCGACGGTGAGTTGGACTGGTAATTGTCGAGCGACCCTCGGCACTCCTCGGAGTCGGTAATTTATATTATTCTATATTAAATATACCTAATTATAATCAAACGCTTTCCGGATTTACGCGAATTGGTGGTGTGACACCAACGAGGAATCAGTGCGCGGCGCGAGAGGTACACTACGTAAGATATCGATAAAGGGGAAAATTAGAAGATTCGTAGAAAATTCCCCTAGAAAATTCAAGGGGGTTATTATTTCTTAGTAAGCTCGGGAAAACGTAGTGATTCGGTCGTCGCGGGAGACGCGCACGAGGGCTAGGGTAGCCATTTTGTATAGCGACCGGTAGTTATAAGAAATAATTGTAAATTGGCGACCGGTATTATTATTCGACGATTAGAAATAAAGCTTAAGTATATTTAAAGAGAAAGTTGTGAGTGTTTATTATAAATTTATTAATTCCTGATTTTTCTTCTTCACGAAACTTCCTCTGGAAAAGGGCTCGTGCCGAGTTAGCCGCGCTTTACCTGGCGCCCATTAACTTCGAAATTTGGTAAAGTGTCGAGAGAAGCCGAGATAATAAGCCATAGTAACTGCCACGTTACAAAGCTGCCAAAGAGGAGCGAGAAAAGAATGTAGAAAGTGGGAGAACCAAAACTCATTTGAAAGTGTCCGTCGATGGATCCTGGAAAAAACGTGGCTTTACTTCATTGTATGGTGTAACAACTCTCATTGCGTACTACTGTGGCAAGTAGTGTACCTTATCGTCACTCTTGTACCCTAAAAAAGAAAACATTAGACAACGACTACTTCGAAGAATGGTATGGACAACACAAAGAATCATGCTCCTCAAATCACAAAGGTTCAGCATGGAAGATGGAGATAGATTCTATCGTGGAAATGTTTTCGAGATTCGAAGAAAAATTAGGCGTGAAATATACAAATTACACTTGCGATGGTGATTCTAAAACTTTTGATGAATGCGTGGGACACGTACAGAAACGTATGGGTACGCAACTCCAAAATAGAAAGAAGCAAGAGAAGCTCGGAGGTAAGAAGCGCCTGATGGAAAGTCTCATTAAACATCTAACGATCTATTATGGTTTGACAATTAGAAGAAATATTAATTCTGACCAAGAGATGAAAAAAGCTATAATAGCAACGTTGGATCATTATTGTTCCACAGATAAATCTCATCGATACGAGAATTGTCTGGCAGGCGCCGACAGCTGGTGTGAATGGCGCAAGGTTGAATTCATGATTCAACTGGAATCTTTTAAGCATCCTGCTTGATTGATTGACGAAAAAGTTGAGGAACACATTTGCTTAATCTATGAGGAACTTTCAAATGATGAACCTTTAACGCGATGCTTAGGCGGTCACACGCAAAATTTCAACGAGTCGTTAAACTCGACAGTCTGGCGGATGAATCCGAAACATCTGCATTTTGGTCAAAAAATCATTGAAATTGCTGCTTACGTGGCTGCAGGTATGTTCAATGAAGAGTATTCAACGGTTTTTTTGTTTTTTTTATTACCATGCAATTGCTGAATTTGAGTATTGGCCAGCAGTACAAAATATTTGCTGATAACGCTGATGCGCAATGGCTCGAGAGGGAAAATAGGTGCCACTCATTTTCCAGCATATAAGCTCGTACGGCTCGTAGACTCGAGAAAATGAGCTTCTTGAGGAAGCTGAAGGTCTATTATATGGACCAGGAATAGCTGATTAGTGGATTATTAGGGTAAGTAATCGAAAATTGAGACTTTCTCTTATCGAAATCTTTGAAGCGTGTTTTCTCCAGTTATCATTTTTACGATTTCTCTAAATTGGCGGACGTAATTGCAAGAAAACTAAACAACCTAGTGGAACGATTCAAACCTTGTTATCTTCAGTATTGTATCTTCTTCCATTTGAACTAAAAAGATTGTTGGCAAAATCTTTTTAAACTGCTTTTATAGCAAGTGGAAGTTATTTTTTTTTAAAAAGGCCCTTTTTTAAACCTGGAAAAAGTTGGAATTTCATAATTTCTTCCGGTTTTTCTTAGTTCACCCAGAAGAAAAATACATAAAAATTAAAATTCTATTTCATGTTTCTGTTTCAGACAAGAATTACGAGCTGCATTATTCCCGCCAATTGGAGACTTCAGTGGCGAGGCGCTCTACGAATATGCTTATCGGCTGTAATTCAGTGTTTCATGTTAAAAAAATTTGTTTGCAATGTTCAAATATACATCAAAAGATCCCAAAAAAATCGCTGGGCTCAGGTGTTTATTTTCCTTCTAAAAAACTTCGCGAAAAAAGTATTTTTTAGGTCTTCTAAAGCAGAATCCCCCGTTAAGAGTTCCTCATTCTCTATGCACGCTAAGGTATGGCACTCGTTGACACATTGTAGAAATTTCTCTATACTGGACCATCTTCCTCTCCAAAAAACTTGATATTCCATGATTGAACCGTTTTTCCAATATCATATATTCCACGATTGTAAAATGTACTACTCTGCGAGGATCGCGCTGACTCAAAGTAGTGAGGCATTCCCCTTATTCTAGACTCCAGCCGGGTGGGGAGAGTCTGATTGCTCTGACGAGTCGTCGCTAATACTCTCTGTCTTTCTTGCTGTAGAAGCGAGGTGAAACTTGGGGTGTTTACGTTAAGTCGCGATCTACCCCCTCTTGCATCTCCTACTTCTGGTCCTCTTTGGTTATTGTTCAGCTGCTGGTCATCGTTATATTGTAGATCGAATGTGTCTTGGAAAATGACACCCCTGTTGTTTTACAGCTTTGCTCCTTCCTCTGGATGCATATTTGCCGATTTGTTGTTTTGCATTGTCGCTACATTTCCTTGGAATGGCTGGACTTGGTTACTGTATTCCTGTACCAATGCCTGTGTGCTCACCATTTCAAGTGCTACTTGAAATCCTACTGGTGCTTCTTGATATGGGGTGTGACGTGCCATTTGAGAGCGTCATTATTACCATGTTTGTATTTCCGTGCGCAATGGTATTTTGTCCAGTTTTGGTCGAAAATACCGTACTCGGGTTACTAGTTTTACTTGCTCCCGCTGAGCCAGTTGCTGTCGCAGTTATAGTTGTGTTCTTTGTACTAGTTATTGCCACTATACTGGGTGGTGCTGTTGTATTCGGCGTATTTTATCCTCAGAGTGACAGTGTCATTACTGTTGGTTGTGGCGGTGGTATGAGAGATTGTGTAGCTGGTGCAAATGGCGGTGGTATGGATATTTCCGTTGATGGTGTATGTGACGGTGGTATGGGTAATTCTATAGATGGTAAAAATATGTATCAATATATACATAATTTCGATACATTAGATTGGTATCCATACCACAGATTCATGAAGAGATTTCATTACATAGGTTTAGTATAATTGCACAGTTTGTCAGTGGTCTTAACTATCACGTCACAATGTAGAACTTAAAATTAAATAAAAGTACTAAGCACTGAAACACAGTTCATTTTTATCACAGAACGCATTTTGTTCGTCGCAGGTTTGAAAGATGTGCCTGCGTATTGCCATTTTAAATTTGCTTAGAGACGGAAGATGCCTAATAGCGTGGGACAGCGAATTCCAGAGACGAGTACCTTAGACTCTGAAGGAGTTCAGGCCAACATCAGTACGCGACCCTGGAATTTTGATTTCCTTGGGATTCCTATAATTACCATACATAAATATAAATTATATTATGCAAATAAAATAGAATTTTTCAGAATAAGTTAGAAAAAAAACAAAAACCTAAAAGAAAAAGAAAAAAATTAAATTAAAAAAAAAGATGGAGACAATGACTACGTCAATTTTCAAAATCTGAGTTCAGATTCGTAATCCGCGACTCCAACAACCCCTGTTACTAATTTTTCGCGAAATACAGTGATATTACAATTTTGGCCGCCATCTTGGATCTGCCATTTTGAGTTTTCAAAATCTAAGTTAAGATTTGTAATCAGCGACCTCGAAAATCCTTGTATACCAAATTTCATGAAATACCGTTCATCTGAAGAATGTGGCCCGCAAAGGGTTATTACGAGAATTGAGCATGAATAACATTGAAATCGGGTAGAGTAAAAAATGACACAACGTTTAGCATAAAAATGAGATATATTGTGCTATAGGATGTTAGTACACTACCACCCGGGCCACATCACGTGTACTCTCGCAGGCACGTAACCGGGAGAGAAGAACATCTCGTGTGTGTGTGTGTGTGTGTGTGTGTGTGTGAGAGAGAGAGAGAGATATGAGAGGAAGATAGAGAGAGGCTCGATTTCGAAAAGGTACTCACAGTTACCCATCACGCTCGCACGCCAGGAAGCTGTTCGGTCGTGCTAGCCTTGGCGAATCTCGCAATCGTCGCCCACAGTCACCGCAGCTTCTCATACTCGTCACGATCTCCGCGTGGTCTCGCACAATCCCTCGCATCGGGATACGCTTACGCTAACAGACGCTTGCTTTGTTCGCTAGCTAAAGCGTTTCTACTCTCTCGTGCCTAAAACCCGTGTCGCTCTAATCTCGGTTTTCGCGGCTCGACAGCTGATAAATTAATAAACAGCTGAATATGTAGTACATATTTTATATGTGAGAGTATGTGATGAGGTGTAATTATCCGTCACACGTTATGCGTTGTTCAGAGTTAAATATGTCGTGGATCAATTTTATAGGATTTTTTTGTAAGCTACCCGATCATTATAAGCATTTATCAAAATTTTTAATATTTGACCTTGAAATTTTGAAAATTAACTGAAATGGCATTTTTTTCTCAATTATAGCCATTTTCTCACTTTTTAAAAGTATTTTTAACAGAATGCTGAGGTTTTTTTACTTAAAAACATCGCTGCGAACTGCCTTAGCAGAATGCTTTCTCAAAGAGAGCTCCTGATTAATCGATTTAATTGATAAAATCTTATAATGAAAATACGCAATTAATAAATTAATTCTATAATTAATTCATTAGATACAAGAGTTTAGGCATTGTTAGTAAAAAAGTTTAATGTATTAAAAGAAAACTAGTTCGCCAGGCGGTCTCAAGCGATGCAAGGCATGCAAAAGTAGAAGCTTATTAGTTCTTTGCACGTAAAGCACGTCCGGAAACGCTCGGGCTTCGCGCTCGCCAATCGTTACTATTCATCCTTATTGATATAACATCATATAAATAAGAACAAAAAAAATTATATTTTATTTTATTAACGTTAAAATAAAAAGAAGTAATACATATATGTAAGAAACACGAATAAAAAGTACAATGAATAAATTAAGAGTATATGATGCTAGTAAACCTTCTAACCCGTCCACGTTAAGGACTTCATTAAGGTAGGGATTTTGAGGATGGTTAAATTATTAATTATTTTTCCTTTGATGGTAAAAATAATTACTCTTTCAAGTAAAGATAATTACACACACATACACACACATACACACACATACACACACACACACACACACACACACACACACACACACACACACACACACACACACACACATATATACATATATATATATATATATATATATATATATATATATATATATATATATATATATATATATATATATATAGGGTGTCCCATTTTAAGGGGTAACACGACTCTAGCGACCCGAAAAAATGCCTAATTTGTACGATTTTTTACAAGAGTAGGAAAGAAGGGATCAAATTTCTTTTTTGAGGGTTTACTATACATATATTGAGGTACAAAAATATATTTTTTTTTACATTTAAATTCAAAATGACGGCTATACAGCGAATCTCGTGAGAAGCCTTTTTCTCAATCTTCCAAACGGGAGAACACTTTTCTCGGAAAGTATGAGAGCTGGAACAAAAGACCAAAGAAATTCTTAATCTATATAAAGTTAACTTTGGAAGTACGTAGAGGTTTTTTTTATTTCACTTTTTGTAGAAATGGCGCACTTCTGAAAAAAAGTCGACTTTTCTCAAAAAAAAACGATGTAAATTGTTTATAAAAAAAAAATTACATTCAATCGAAAAACACCTACGTACTTCTTTAGAGAATCTATTTGTAAAGCTACAGTAAATAATCCAATCCAATTCATACAATAGTTTACGAGTAATCTGTTCTCCCAGTTTGAAAAAACCGGTTTCGAGAAAAACGCGTTTAAAGTTTTACATGCACTTAAATCATCGATATTTTTTGTTTACCTCTAATCTGCGATGCCTGCACCATACATTTCGCCATCCAAATTAATATTTGCCTTCTTCTCTTCCTTTCTCATCGATTTTGAATCTAATCGGGCCTTCTTGGCTGCATCTGTGAGCAACCGCTCGGAAACCTTGATCCGCCGCTCATCAGTTTCAATGCAGAAATTGAAACAATTTGGTCCTATTTTAAGGCCTAATTTCTGCATAAGCTTCGTGATGCATGACAGGCTATCGTTGTAAATGGCTGCGCCAATATATACTGCAGTGTCAAGAACCTGCTTGCTACTGGAGACTGATTTCGGAGCCATACACCACAAGATTGAGTTGAAACTCTCGTTGCTGTTTTGCGTATATCCGCCGAGGCAACTAGTCAGCATATTGTCGCTGCTCCATTCAGTATAAATAGGAGAAATTGCTTCAAATACCTCTTGCGACATTGCTGGCTTGTGTTTATAATTCAAATCTCCAGTGGCCTGGGCTCTCTGCCACGAGCACCATGAATCTTCGCCACGCGGACATCTCTCGTTTTCCCAAAATTCGCATGCCTTACAATATTTAGATTTTACTAAAATGTCGACCACTTTGCCAGTACACCATCCAATAAGTGATACAAATCCGAAAAGGGACGTGAAGATTGCGTCACGAACCATCGCCAGATACAGTAATACCACTTGTGTTTCCTTATTCATCACTTTTTTCTTCTCTTCCTTAGCTACATTTTTCATACTCTGCTCACAAACAGCCTTTGCATCGACAGCAATCTTCTGCACAACTTTATCGTAAAGTGATTGAAAAATTGGCCGCGGGAGCTCCATGAACGCGCAAAATTTTATTACTCCATTCAATCCTATTCCTAGTAGTCGTATAGCAAGAATCATTCTACGATTAATGTCGTATGCTTTTTCAATGAATGGTGAAGAAGGGATAGAAATGTTGTCGCAGTTTTAGCATGAAATAACAATTTTGAAACCCAAGCCACGCTTTCCACACTCGGTGAATGTCACATCTGACTTACACTTTTTGCACACAACAGCTTGCGATATAGCGGTAAATACGGTTAAAAAATTCAGAATTCGATAAGCAAAGCCTTCATCTACTTCAAAGTCATCAGGATCGATGGTAGATAATTTTCGAGCCGATGTGCCAACCGCCTCGACGCTTGGC